>ML058359.1:6450433-6665083 GCA_003013855.2 Liriodendron chinense | reverse complement strand
TTTAATTTTCATTTTAAAGGATGATTGATATATTTTGAATAAAAGTTAAGAGTTTTCTCTTGTTTTGCTCGTGGATTCGAGTTGCTTTTCGTAGATTCGAAGAGAAGGTCTCATGGATTCGAGATATCCTGTCGTAGATTCGACGAAGACAGGTTGAGGAGCCCCTATAGATCCGTGGATTCAGATCATTTATCTTACAGACCGCTTCCGCCCGCACTAAATTGGTATCAAAGCAGGCTCTTTCTCAGGAAGATAGCTTTTGGCATTGGCTACAACACAAAAAAAAAAAATCCTATGGACATTGATCCAAGGATCAATCTCTATCAGTAGCGGCTTTTAGAGAGTTTGAACAGAAGAGGCGACAAGCTATGTAGGACTTCAAATCCTACAGGGAGGTGATAGAACTTCCAAACTTCAATAGCCATGAAAGCATTAAATAATGGATCTCTGTCGTTGAATACTACTTCAACTATATGCGAGTTCCAGATGCGGAAAGAGCCTCAACCGCGTCATATCACTTGGATGATGATGCTTGGGAATGGTGGTTAAGCGTTCAGCGAGATCGGAGGAGAGAAATGAAAGCCCCGATACGCTCATGGTCGTGGATGAAGCGCAGGCTATTGGCACAATTTAGGTACAAAGATTATGAGATTCAGGCCTCTATTCCCCTCCGAAGCACGCATGATGTGCCTGTAGAAACGATAGAGACTCAACAACTGGAGGTTCCTCTGGAAGCTTTCGAGGTGGAGATCATCCCTCCAGATACGGGAGTCCTCCTCGAAGCCTTAACGGAAGAAGAGCATCCTTCTTTGTTCACCCAGGATCGCTATGAGGAAGATGTTGACTCGGTCGATATTGAGTCCATAGAAGAGAAACACACAACACAACCTGCCAACACCTCAGAGATCATTCAGGTAGTGGAGGAGATTGTTAATTCAGATATGGTGCACGAGGAAGACAATCTGGTAATCGGTTCGATGATTATGGATCCGAAATTACAGGGATCCACAATCATCACTGAAGATACTGCACCAATATTGCAAGATCTTGAAGCAATTATCGTCGTTGACACCTTTGAAGATCCATTTGCAGTTTTTCTTGTTCATGATGAGAGGAAGACAATGACTGTTGCTGCGTTATGCCAAGGAATGACCGAGGACAAGTATCGTCAAGCACATCCAAGGACTGGTCATGAACCAAGGACGAGAAGAAAGAGGAAGGCGATTCTCCAACACCATACGAGGCAAAACTCGAGGTCGAGTTTTCTCCAAGTAGGGAAGACTGGTGTAGGGAGAAGGTCCTTTGATCGAGGGCGCGGATTAGCAACCTTCTTGGAGGCGATGGACCGCAAGAAGACGAAGAAAATGGGGACCAACGGCCCCTACCGGCCGGCCGGACCCTTGCCCAGAAACTGCTGGACTATTTTGATGTCCACAGGTCGGCCCTCAACTCCAGCCGGCTGGACCCCCCACCGACCGGCAGGCCATTGCACAGCAAGAGCATGAACTTTCCTATTTTTTTATGATTTTTTATTCCGTTTTCATCTAATTAGTTTCCTTTTTCAATTAGGATACTTAGGTTGCATTTCTAGGGTTTAGTTTGCTATAAGTACTTATTTAATTCTCATTTTAAATGATGATTGATATATTTTGAATAAAAGTTAAGAGTTTTCTCTTGTTTTGCTCATGGATTCGAGTTGTTCTTTATGGATTTGAAGAGAATGTCTCGTGGATTCGAGATAGCCCGTCGTAGATTCGACAAAGACAGGTTGAGGAGTCCCTATAGATCCGTGGATTCGGATCAGTTATCCCACACACCACACCGCTTCCGCCCGCACTAAAAATATATGTTCATACATTTTATATCGTGACCTTGTTATGAATCATGCATGTAATTACTTGCTAGGTTGTTAGCTAATTTTTGTTAATTGAAAAACCATCCATGATTTAGAAGGGAATAAGACACTCCATGAGCATAATAATGCACTCGAAAAACACACTTTTGATGCTAGAATAAATCTTTTGTTTACATTCATGTTATTTAGTCAAGAATTGTGTGTAGTGGTTGGATATCAGCAAAGTGAATGATGACATTTGAATAATTATAATTAATTGATGAATAAAATATTGATATGGGTTGATTATTATGGTTGTGTACCCTATGTTTATGCTTTTCCCACTTGAGTCACACCTTAAACTCAGGGATTGAGTCGAGCGAACTCGAATTTCTGGAGATAGGGTGTGACGGGAGCAATAATCAATAATTGATTAAGAGGATAACATTAACTATTTTATCTTTTCCTTCTAATGTGGACCAATCATTACTTAGGGTCTACTGAGGTAATACCTTGCAAATTTATGGTGCAAACATAGATGTAGTGAGATCAATCACTGTCTGTCTTACGGATAGATACTCTAAATCTACAGAGTGTCCAAAATCCTCAATTGAAAAAATCTTTGAATCCACGAAGAAGATGAAGTAAAAAAACACTGAAGTTTGTTGAAGAAAATCAAATTAGAATGTCTAACAATGAAATTATAATGAGTTTAAATACTCTAAAGTGACCACGAAACCTTAATGTAACGCCCCGGATTTTCACTAACTTGGAAATTAGAAGTCATTGGGCATTACCTTCAGTGTGTGTCGGTTATAGGGCGTACCCGCACGTGTGTTCACATGTATTGGGGACTAAAATGAAGGTTTTTACCAAAGAAATGATGGAATTAGTTTAGGAGTTAGAAGATCACATGGTTCGGAAGAGTTTTTCGACGATTGGGTTGACTCGGGTATGTCGCTGTCTGTAGAGACTAAGTAAAGAACCCTGAATTATTAATCCACTCGTAGATCGACGAGACCATCATGAATATTTTACCAGACCTTGGTGTTTTAGCCTATTTGAGGTATTTCAGATTTTTTGAACGGTTTAGATTTGGCAAAAACCCTCTCATTTAAAAGGCGCTATGTTTTGGAAATGGCAAAAAGTTGCGATTTGTACTTGGAAGAGAAAATTAAAATCTTTATTATTGGGATTTCAATTTTCTAGTATTTTTTATTGAATCCAAATGGGGGGTACTTCCTTATTTACATAAATAACTTAAAGTAAATGGAAACATAAATTAAAATATGACATTTACTTAAACGTTATTTTGTAAATAAGGCTGACAAGTAGCCTGGACTGTGTGGGAACGTTATTTTGTAAATAAGGCTGACAAGTAGCCTGGACTGTGTGGGAACTCACTGGGCAGTGTGGGAACTCACTGTGCAGTGTGGGAATCCTGAAATTTCAGAGAAAACGGCCAAGGGACGACCGGCCGACCGGATCTGCAACCGGCCGACCGGTCAGGTAGCCGGCCGACCGGTTAGGCAACCGGCCGACCGGTTGTGCTGCTGCCCATTTTGGAAGAAAAACGGATGGACAGAGGGATCCGGCCGACCGGATCTGCGACCGGCCGACCGGTCGCGGCTGGACGGTTATAAAATGGGGGTTGCAAACCCCATTCGAACCATCTCTCTCTCATTTCTCTCCTCCACTCTCTTCTCCCCTTTGCTCCTAAGCCATCCTAACTCTCTTCCTCCCTTCTTAAACCTCCTTTCTTCCTCAATCTTCCACGAACATCCTGGAAATCGCGGATTTCCGAGCTTACCCCGGCCATACGTGCGTCTCATGTCTTCTCCGGCCAAAATCTGACGATTTTGGGTTGGATTCACCTCCCCATGCTAGGTAAGGTGTTCCTCTACCTCTTCTCTATCTCTTCTTTCCATTTCTTCTTTTTATGTCATTAGGGCTAGAAACCCATTTGTTTCTGTCAAAACCCTAACCCTAGGGTTGTCCGTACTAGGACTTAGACCTTTATTGGTCGTTGGGGGTGGCGCACGCTATTGCGGGAGCCGCACCAAGCTCGACCCCATTGGGATTCCGACGGTGCACCAAATTTGGGCCCCGATTCGTTGAATCGATTTGAGATTTTCCCAAAATCCGAGATACCAAAATCCCTAAACCCTAATTAAACACTTAATTAAGATTAAACCCTAATTGATTAACGCTAAATTTGCGATTCATTGTAGGTCAGTGAGGTATTCCCCAATTTTCGGCGTCGAGCCGTATTTGGATCGCTCCGGCCTCATCCGAATCGAGTAATTTCGATTCTAAGGTGAAGATCTACCCTCAAGCTTACTCACAACAAATCCTAACTAATGATTTGCTTGAGTTTATATGTTAATGTTGATGTGTGCATAATATGCTCGATGAAATGCTGAATGATGTAAATATACAATATTATAATATATTTATGATTGTGGATGTATGTGGCGCCCTGTGTCATCCGGGCTATGTCATCCGGGTCCTTTGGATCGGTCGGGCTAGTCGGTCGGGCCAGGTGCTAGATATGTTTATGATTAGGTATTTAATAACCTAATGACTAATTATACTAAGATTCCGTTACTTTGGATTAAGCTCTGAAAACCGTGGATATAGTTGTGTACTGCCTGCCATTAGGTTGGCAGTCACGGACTTATTCGATCGACTAGGTGGGACATTGTCGACCGATAGTGGCCATTGTTGGTTATCGTCGTCCTCTTCGGCCCACCGATATAAGCCCAATTCAGAGTTAATCACTTTTGTATTTCATTCTTGAATCACATCCTATGGAATCTAGAATACCATCGTTCCCACTGTGAATAGTTCACTTAAAATCATATTGCGACTCGATCCACCAAGTCTCATGAGCCGTGCATGGTGGTATGGGACACCGTGTTTGAGCTGTCGGCCTACGCTGCGGTGGTGCCTCCCCGTAGTGACCAGTGAGCATTGACAGGGGTGACCGATTGTTGTTCGAATGGCCCTTGTGACAAATGTGATCTTGGCCGACCTGTGCACCATTCGAACGACCCGGGCGTGCTTTGGGATAATTCCGAGTGAAACGCCCGCATCTCTGAATAAATTAATCGTATTTGATATTTGGGATATGAGACCTTCCGTTTGATTTGGTCGTGGCTGACGAGTCACGGTCGAACCAGGCTTTCATGGTAGGATAACTCAACTTTGGATCGAAGGGTTACTGGCGATGATTGGTTACGCATCACAGGGAGCCAGATAGTCCCGGTTAGACTTTACGATACGATGTGGTATTCTGGCTTCACCAATTTGCTGGATGAATTGGACTAATAAATACTTTAATTAATCATGCATACATGACATTGCATTTGAGGGGGACTCGTGTAGCCTGGTTGCTTGATGTGGCGCCAGCGCTATCTTGAGCACCTCATGTCATTTCTCTGTGTCATCCGGGCTGTGTACTCAGTCACGACTTACGACCTGCTAGACAGGTGGACTGTGGATTCTGATACCAGTTGGTCGGGCCAAGGCTTACCCGGGACATGCATTGTGTGCGGAATCATGACATCCATGCATTTAATCAACTAGCCTAGGATGATGTATGATTTGTATGTGGACATTACCCTAACTTGATTGATTCGACAACATGCTTAAGAATGATACGCTTATATAAACCTGTTTATAATTTAAATATCCCGAGTTTAACCTTGGGGTTATTTCTTCACTATGTTGGCGTTTTGACGCCTTCTATTTGACATATGCAGATGTCTCAAGAATAGGACCAGTTGGTGGCACGCACGGGCGCCTTAGTAGTCTTCTAGCTTCATCCCTCTTGGTAGTTGTATTTTTCCTTCCTATTACATCTATTGTGATTCGTATAATTCTCATATGGGCTTACACTGCGATTGAATTGTTCATCTAGGGTGTTAGCCCTATATTTTTAGATTTAGTTACCTCCGCTTTGCTTATGATCCGCTAATTGAAATGCGTTACTCTGATTATTTGTGAATAGAATGAATATAAATCTGATTGAGGACACACGTGGGTGCATTTTCCACGTGTGGCATTCCTAAAATAGCATTTTATTTAGTTAACACTCGGGAACTCGGGATCAGAGTCTCCGTACTCGGGTGCCGAAATTTCGGGTTATTACACTTAACTATGAATTAGCAAAGAGTTCTAAACAAAAAAGAAAACTAGATATGCAAAATACAAAAAAAATTCACAAAACATCGCGCCTGGTCTAGTGACCAAAATCCACCAAAATCGTCCATAGAGTTAACTTGGAAATTTGGCTAAATTTCAAGTGCTCGAGGGTGAGTAGACATACGCAAATTTGGACACCAGTTCGGGCAACCGAAATGGCCCAAAAATGTCCACAGAGCTACTGGACTTCATTGGCAGGTGGACAGGCGACCAAGCGCTAGGTCGAGTGCCCGAAGTGCTAAGCTCAGTTGCTTCTTTTGGTCACCTTCGTTAGTCCAGTTTTATCATGAATTCACTAGTGACCCTCTCTACATCCATTGAAGGGTGAGGATTTTTATTTAAATTTTTTTTTAAAAACATAGTGGGAGTGATCATCAAACATATGATAGGAAGATGAGACTATTAGATCTTTAATCAAAGACCGTGAATGATGATTTGATTGTTGGATCAGCGAACGGGTCCATTTGTCTTGTATTTGTGATGATTCGACCACTGAATCATCGACCGGGACTATTTGCCTTCCATTTATAATCAAGCGGGCCATTGGATCTTCAGTTCAACCATTGGATCTTCGATGGAGATCATCTGTCCTAAATCTGGACGAGATCATTGGATTTCCTATCTGAACCATCTAAACTCAACATTTACCGTCAAATCATCAAATGAACCGTTGAAAATAAAATTCATATTCGATCCTTTGATCCAACGGTTAATCCTTATTTATTTTGTTGATTTATTAAGATTTTGGTATTTAATTGTGAATATATGATGGTTAGAAGTATCAATTGGTTGTTATTGGTTGTTACTCAATCTCCTTGGCACTGTGGTAGCTCCTGATCCAAACAGACCCTTACTTTTCATCATCTATTTGACAACGGTTAATTGCATGGTTAGGATTGCTTGATCAGTGTGATTTTGCATAATGGGACCCGTAATGTGGATGGTCTTGATAGTGCTGCATCAGGGCCACATGTGAGGAGGATGAGCCACTGTTTACGTCGAATTTTGTAATAGGGTCCTCCAGATGTTCACCTTCTCTCCAAGTGATTTCCTCCTTAGACCTGAAAGGAGATAGAAAGTAACTAAGGGTGGCCGGCGTCCAGCCGTTGGCCCTCCGATGCTTAAGTTAGATAGGGTGAGGTTGAAAAGAGAACAAAATAAACGGTGGGGGCTAGAGATTGAGTATTGTGTACCTTCTTATTGATGAAGACCATCTATTTATATAGATCTGAAAGTCCCACTCTGATACGTAAGGTACCGAGATCATCTACTGATTTCATGGGATAAGGTGTTTATCCTACTTATCCTCAGATAAAGGAATAATCTAATCCAATTACTCACCAAATCAATTACGTTCCTTGATAACGATCCTTTAAGACGCGGAGCCATAGACGAAGATAAGCCCAAAATCGGCCTATACAGGCTGCTGGTATTAGAGGCTAAGGGATGTCATCGCTAATCATCAGTAAAAGCTGCTCGCACGTCGGAAGATGCTCGCGAGACCAGGTGCTCGCATATTGAGATGTGACGCCTTTTAACGACTTGCGAGAAGGACTGCTCACACGTCAGAAGATGCTCGCGAGACCAAATGCTCGCATATTGAGATGTGACGCCTTTTAACGACTTGCGAGAAGGACTGCTCGCAGGTCGAGAAGGATATTTCCCGCCTTGTAATATTCGACTATTGACCATAAAGGCTCGAAGACTCAGTAGCTATGTTCCGTATTTATCTAATATGCGAGACGCGAGCAGATGATCTCGAGAGTTGAATAAAGCTGCTCGCAGAATCAGGACATCGTGATGATATACGATCACCGCTATTTTGATTATAACCGATGCCCTCCAAGTCCTTTCCGCCAAGAATTCTAAGGGAAGGACTTACTCACTGTCATGCGTAACCACCTGCTACCTTTATCGAGAATGAAACCGTACATGATTGGGCTGGAATTAATGAGCGCCAGCCTTTCCGCAGATAGAAAATGAAGAGACGCTCGCCACGTGTCTAGGGAATTAATGGGCGTGCCTGCTCGACTGCCGTGCCGAACCAAAGGTAGCCACGTGTCGCCATATACGGCGGAATGATTGCATATAAATATACAGAGTCCGCCATATCTTCGAATTTTCACAGAAGCTTTCGAAAAAGAAAATCTTCTTCCTTCAGTCATCTTCCCTCACTGGTATTGTCTGTTCTACCTTCGGTGTCCTTCCCCTTCCATTTCTCATACTTGGTACATTCTTTTTCCTTCTTCTTTTTTCTTCTTTAAAACTCTCATGGCTGGAGACTCCGATGAGACCACCGTCCTCCTGGGAGATGCTACCCCGAAATCCTCTGCCTCCAGTAATGCGAGAGTTCCAGCAAGCAGATACACAGCATCTGGGTATCCCTCCATTTTATCGGAGGACCGGCTGCTTGAGTTACGGGAGAGATATTTAATCCCCGACTCAGTCGTTCTCCGGCTACCCGGAGATGGAGAAACACCGGATTCCCCTCCCCAAGGGTGCGTGGCCATTTATGAGCACCACCTCATTCTTGGGGTACGCCTTCCTCTCCATCCCTTCGTTCGTGATGTTCTTCAGTGTTATAAGATTGCCCCCGGGCAACTCATCGTGAACGGATGGAGGATGGTTCTGAGCTCATTCGCCCTCTGGGCTCAGGCTAGCAACAGGGAGCTCACCGCTGAAGAGTTTCTCCGTATGTTCCGTCTTAAGAAGGCGCCCTCCAGCGAAGGCTGGTATTACCTATGCTATTGGCACCGGGATAATTTCATGCTGGGGAAGCCCTCTTCGAATTATCCCGGCTGGAGGAAACGCTGGTTCTACGCTTCCGGGAACTGGGAATCTGCTTCCTCCAGGGGCGCAGGAGTGAACCGGTTTTTTTGTGAAGGTAGGCACAGTTCCACATTGTATGATTTTTCTCCAATCAGACTTAGGGTTTTTTCATTTTTTTAACTTATGTTCGTGTTTGCAGGTATCCCGGTTGTGACGAAGCCAAATTTGAAGGGAGGAATTCACGAGAAGATCGTGAAAATATACAAGCTGCCTGCTCTCGACAGGCATATCGAAGCTTGTTTGTCATCCTCGCGACTCGCGGCGGCAGGTTTAATATCCGACGAAGAGATCGCAATGACGAAGGCTGGAGAGAAGAGGGGTCTGCTACCTCGACTCAAAGGCACGAACCCGAAAAGGCAGAAGAAATCATCTGCCGGTCCTTCCCAACCATCCACCCATAAGGGTGCCGACCAGTCTACCCATCTCGCGAGCACGGTAGGGGCGCCAGCAGCTCCTGCGCCCGTCATTCCCTCGCTGGTGGTCGGACCTGAACCACCAGTGATTAATATTACTGGTAACTCCTCGAGGGATGATGGAGCGGGGTCCAGCTGCCCCCCAGCCGATGAAACTCGTGAGCCGACAGGGCCTCGGGAGTCGGCTCCTACTTACGAATTGGCTCCTGCTGGCGAGGCGGCTCCTGCTCGCGAGTCGGTTGCCGCTCCCCGTCGCGAGCACGGCTGGGCTGGTCGTTGCCCAGCGCTCTGGCAGTGGATCATTCACTGTCCCTCGCCATCTCCATCCGATATGTAAATTTCTCTTCGACAACATCTCCCCCCAAACCTTCGGCACCTCCCCGAGCCAAGCCCTGAAAACCTCTTCCTCGAGGCGGGAGTGAGGATGGTTTAGGTAACATGTTTTTTTATGTTTGTTTAACTTGCTATCTTTATCTGCTTCCAAGTATTTATCTCACAATCTCTTCCATTTTGCAGGGCTTGGACCTCATCTTACGGACGAGGCGTGATATTCTTGCCACCCGTCGTGTGATTGATGAGGCGGACGGGAAGAGGATCTCCTTGGAGAAGGCGGTCCAAGGAAGGGATCAGCTCCTCAAGTCCCACGAGGCGTTGATCTCGAAGAGAGATGAGGAGAAGAAGATCCTCATAGAGAAAATCCAAGTCCTAACCGATAGGTACCAGGCTCTGGACTCCAACTTCGCCAAGCTCGCGGAGTTGAAGGAGAAAGCAGAGAGAGAGGGGGGGATCTTCCACCAAGATAAGATCTCGCTGGAGGAGCGGCTCGCGGAGGCGAAGTCGCAGCTCAAGGAAGTCAGCGAAAGTCTGGATAAAGAGCGCTCCACTCTCGCGCAGCTCAAGGACGACTCGATCCATTGGGACGAGGAGAGGGTCGCCCTTGTCAAAATGCTCTCTAAAGAAAGAACTCGGGCCATCACCGAGTTTCGAACTTCGCCGCTGTATGACGAAGAAAGATACGAGTCATACGATGCTGGTCACGACTTTGTACTAAGAGTAGTGCAGCGGATGACCCCATCTTTCGACATTGGAGAATTCGTGTCACGCCCCAAATTCGGTTCTCGACGTCCATTCGCTGTAACCCGAATTCAGAGGTGGCAGCCTCCGTAATACTCCGATCTTGGATCCTGACCCCACACGCCAGGTTCCGATCCTGGGATACCACAAGGAGGATTTTAGGGTCTAAATTTTTTTTTTAAACATGAGCATCACCATATGAGTACCATCAAAGACAAACACAATATTTCCACTAAATCATTTCGTTTATATACAGTGCTGAAAAGTAAATACACAATGCGTAAATATAAAAACTGTGCACAATCCGGCACCTCCTGCTACTGCACTCCCAACTCCAACTCAACGTTGCTGATACACTCTGGTATAACCTGCAGCGTAACAAACGCGCATAAGCTTCGAACGAAGCTTTGTGAGTGCGTGTGTGCGTGCGTAATGCGTATGACAAACATGCTAAGTATCAGAGTAAGCAATAAGGCATGATGAGAAATCTAAACCAAAACTTAGCCTAATTAGGCTACACGATCATATGATATGAATAACCAGCCTACAACGGCTATGCAAGCATGCAATACAGATAACTAACCTGCCATGGTTATGCAAGCATGCAATACAGGTAACCAGCCTACCAAGGCTATATACTCATACTATGCAATGGCCTACAGGGCCTAATGTCGCATATAATGATCCAATGCATGTATGCAAATCACCACCTCTAAGTACAATGGTCTAGATACGAACAGTCATAACGCAATCGCCCAAGCAATGCAGGACTCGGAACTGGTAGCTCGCCCAGTGTGGTAGCTCGCCCAGGCTTACAATCCCGCCCACATCACACCCGCCCACATCAGGACCGTCCAACACCATACAGTGATACCAATACCATCTCTGAAACAGAACATCACCGGGGTCTCACAGACCTCACTACTCACCAGTAGAATGCCAAAGCCTATCTGGTGCAATAGCGGACTTACTCACAGCTGGTCAAACTCAACCCCCTTTGCCAACACTCTTCCGGCAGGTTAGGTCAGACCTCCTTCCAAACTGACCACGTGCAGTGGAAAACACCGCCGTTTGGTATTCGGCATACTGGTGTATGATTAAAACACCCGGTCCTTGAATGGAGCACCCACCTTGGTACCAACGGGTTCAGGGACTTTCACCCAGGGACATCTTTGGCATCCTGTTTAAAGATCACAAATTTTCGGTGTTCTGCAAACCACTATGGAGCTGTGGTTGCAACCTAGTAACCATGCTATATACGGCACAAGCAGACGATGCGAAATGTAACCATGCATACAAACGTGGGACGACATGCCCGTGCAAGTCTCTAAAGAGCACCATAAAACTATAAGGTCTCAAACACAATGTCACCGTCAGCTAGTAATGAACTGCACGACAATCACGACCGATATGGTCGGTTGATACAAGACAATCAGATGAGCCAAGCATTCATGATGCATGAGTCAAGTATACAGTATGAGTGCCAACAAGTAGTCCATCTACCACGATGGCTATAAACCAATCTAGTCCAACTTATTTGAGATATGATTAAGATGAGGGGACACATATGAATGATCGAGTCATAGTGCGGGATGTCGCTAGCCAGGGAATCTCGCACCAAGGGCTACAAGGTATGCTAAGCTATTCCTACCATACAGTGTAAGTCAGGATGATAGATTCCTGTCCTCAAATAGTCCCATACCTATTGGAGAGGTTTGCGATAGAGAGCACGTGAATTACATTTGCGCAACTACATCTCGAATACTTTATGAATGCGTTTATGCCCTAGTGGTCCCCAACTAACAAAGGTGATTCAGGATGCATACTCATTACACATGCATGGTGGTCGTCGAAGCATATACTATATAGATCGCATAAGAGTATTCCAAATAACACTACGTGTGGCAACAAACATACTAAAAATAGCATAAAAAGATAATTCACTTATAATACAAGCAACCATAAAGAGATAAGACTCTAAATGGATGGTATACAACAACACAGACGGTCCAACAACTGAACGGTGTGGATTAACCTTCAACATTCAGATAACCCAAATGAAAAGAAAATGATTGAAAACACTACCGACACATCAAAGGTAGAACCTACTTGAGCGGCAAGAGTGGAATACTTAAAATCATGCCGAGACCCATAATGCTGTAGTACAATGGAGATGAACACAATAATGGTCCGTAAAAGGAATGTCATAGAAGGGGGTTGCAAGATAGACATGTCATGACAGAGGATTATAAATGGTGGGGTAATCTGCGATAGATGGTCAATACAATGAGGTCCAAAAAGGGACAACAGGTCTAACCTCATACTACAAGATAGGCTCCATATAATGGATGGCCTAGATGACATACGAACGTCGAGGATGAGCCCCACACTCGTCCTAAAGGTAAACGGACGGTGTGGATGGGATATACATGATATGGTGGTCTTTAATAATTGGGTACAAGGGTAGGAGGGGTGAGTCATATGAGTATACAAGCTGAGTTACCAAGATCAATCAACATGGTGAGTCAACAAGGTGAGTCAATAAGGCAGGTTGACAAGGCGGGTCAACATGGTGAGTTAACAAGGTGAATTGACAAGACGGCTCAACAAGGTGAGTTTAAGAAGGTAGCCCTGTGACTTGGATCAAGCAAACTCTAAGGATGACCTTTCAATAAGGGTTTACACAACTAATCATTAAGGTGGATCCACGGAATGGACAATGCGGTCATTCGAACACACACACTACGGTGGTCCCAAGGGCCATCCTGTACATAACATGCTGGGGTCCATTCATTTGGATGGTTTGGATTAAGCACAACAATTAAGGCGGTCCTAATCGATGGGCAACATACATATCGCACCATAGAGGCCAATGGCTGACGTGGATAGATTACATGCATAACAAGGTGGACCCGTGGGTGGGGATAACCGTATAAAGGAGTGGGGAAGCCACATACATCAATGGGCCACAACAGTTTGGGATCAATCCGATATTTGTGCTTTACCACTAATCAAGTGAGATGGCAACCAAACACCATGGTGGGGCCCGCACACCACATGTGTGGAACCGTACCCATGGTTGAGTGATTTAAGAACAAGGAGAATGGCAAATAAACATAATAGATGGGTCCTGTAAAGTTTCCAATGGTAGGCATTCAATCACCCTTATTTTCTACGTATGGCCTACCCAAAACTGGCCCACACCTCTGCCAAGAAGAATGACAAAGTATACCCAACATTCATCAAGGTGGGACCCAAAGTTGGGCCCCATCACCTTTGGTTAGATGGATAAATAAACATTACAATGGCCCCAAGGAAGGTTTCAAAGGTGGGCATCAATGGCCACGGTTTCTTACAATGTGGTCCACTTGAGGTTTGTATTTACCTCATCTTTTCTTGGAGGGCCCATGGACTAAAATAATATGGAAAAACAGATGGGCGGCATACATAAAACAGATACATCGTGGTGGGACCCACAGAGCGTAGCACTTAAATGGGTCCCAAGAGTTTTGAATCAAACTAATATTTTTATTTTCCCATTCATCCATATACATGTGATCTTATGAACAGGTTGAACGACAAATAAACATCACTGTAGGGCTGGAAAGATTTCAACGGTGGAGATCATTATTCCCACTGTTTCCCATGGCATGGTCCACTTGACATTTGGATATGTTTAAATTTTGGTCTCAACCACTAAAATGAGCTAGAAAAACATATGGACGAGATTGATAAAGCACATACATTCTAGGTGGGCCCAACGAGTGGGGCCCATTGCCATGCCAGAGGGCTGCGCTGCTGGGCAGCAGCGTCCCCTGGATGCTGTCCGTCCAGCGGCCAGCGTTCATGTTTTTTTTTTTTTTTTTTATCCTCTCCTCAAGTGGGGCCCACAAGCTTTCGATCAAGCTGATATTTTTGTTTTCCCTTCTTACATGCATGTGTGAACTCATGAACAGGTTGGATCTCAAATAATCATCATGGTGGGCCGCAGGAAGGTTTCAAGGGTAGGGCCACTGTCCCTACTGTTTTTCTGTGGTGGGGCCCCCTTGAGACTTGGATCTGACTCATTCTTGGGGTCATGCCCTAAAATGATCTCCCCAACTGGATGGACGGTGTGGATGCAGCACATGCATCATGGTGGGACCCACGACTGGGCCACCAGCTGGCACGAGCCAGCGTCCAAGGACGCGGGTACGCCCAGCGCGTCAGGCTCTGCCTCTTCTTCTTATTTTCTTTCTCTTTTTTTTATGTTCATATCAAGTGGGGCCCACATGGGTCTGATCCACTCCGTTCATCAGGTTCCCCATCTCATGGGGAACCCAATAAGTCTAATATTGGATATGTGATTCAAGCTAGAAGCTTAAAAGTGGGCCGAAGGATTTCTGACAGTAGAAATCATAATTTCCACTATTTTATGTGGTGCGGTCCACTTAAAATTTGGATCTGCTTCAAATTTGGGGCCTGGCCCTAACATGATATGGGAAAACAGATAGACGGTTTGGATGGAACACAAACATCAAGGTGGGTCCCACGAGTGGGGACCCCATTCCAGCCGTCCTGACGCTGGACGGTTCCAGCGTCCCAGACGCTGTGAACGTCCAGCGTCTGGACGTTACTTATATTTTTTTTTTCTTTTCTCTTAATCATTTCAGGTGGGGCCCACTTAGGGAAGATCCAATCCATTCAACAGGTTTCCCAGCTCGTTAAGGACCAAATAAGCCCAATATTGGGCAGGTAATTCCGTCTACAAATGTCACTGTGGGCCCAAGAAGTTTCAATGGTGGACATTGTTTTCCCCCACTGTTTTCGATGGTGTGGTCCACCCGAGATCTGGATCTACTTTATTCTTGGTGTCCAGACATAAAATGGGCTGGAGAAACAGACGGACGGCGTGGATCAACTACATGCATCAAAGGGGTCCCACGAGTGGGCCCCAAGGGCAACGCCCAAAACGGCCAGGCGCTGCTGGGCAGCAGCGTCCTCTGGACGCTGACTGTCCAGCGGCCGGGCTTCCCGTCCATTTTCTTTTCTTTCTTCTTCTTCTTTTTTTTAATACTAATTATTATTATTATTATTATACAGTTATGTGGGGCTTATACATGGATGATCCAGCCCATCCATCTCATTGCCCATCACAAGGCGGGCCCAAGGAAAGAAAATGAAAGGTAAACGAGAAAAAGGGGGGAAGATTGCACTCACAATGATGGTTGGACGGTTGGATTGCCGATCGGACGGTCCGGATGATGATCGGGGTCCTCTAAGCTTGATCTCCTCCTTCAATCTCTCTAACTCTCTCTTTCTCTCTCTTGATCCCCCTCTAAATCTCTCTACTTCTCTCTCTCTCTCTCTCTCTCTCTCTCTCAAACCTTGGAATATGAGAAGGCCACCCCCCCTACGTATGGCTCTTGTATGGGAAGAGGGGGGTGAATGATGTAATGATGATGATGATGGGAGAGAGCATGAGAGGTATGGGTTGGAGTTGACTTTGGTGAGAGAGGGATGGGATAGGTATGGTGTGTGTAGGCTAGGGTAATGATAGGGGTATGGGTGAGGGTGATGGTGATTGATTGGACATCTTGTTGGGATTTGTGCAAGTGGGGCCCATGCCACACACGCGTTGAGCGGCCCACCTCGAATTGCTCAAACGTACGCATCTTACACACCGAGTATCGCAATGGGGCGTGCCGCGTGGCGTTGGAATCGTAGCGCCTGCGCGGTCGCAAGGGTACAAGTCTTAGGTCGTTGCGGTACTAAATCAGGGTCATGATCAAGGCTCGCTAATCTAGCCCATCCTGGACGTACCGGTACTGAAAACTAAACGTATTGAGGGCAATTCAGTGTACGGGTCTTACAATTCGAGCGGGTCGCGACCATCATAGCTGCAGAAGAGCAAGCAGCTGCCGAGAACGAGGTGACCGAAGTCACTCAAGCTAGAGGGGTTCCCGATGTGGGCCCTGAAGTCGAGAGTGCGGCTCCTCCTCCAAGAGATTAATTTACCTTTCTCTCTTGTATCTATTGTACTTATGATCAAATCTTTGTAAACAATTACTTATCAATGAAAAGAAACACCTTTTGATGATGATGTTGGTCCTTTCCTTGCCTTTGCTTTGCTTTTTCTTCATTATGTACTAAACGTCTTCATATTTAAATCAGCAATAATGAGCTATGTTCAATCCGGGGGTCGTGGTGACCATACCCTCATGGAGATAGACTGATCTATCGATTGAGACTTTGATTCTACCAAGGGTAGACAGTTTGGCCAAGAGAATGAATATTCTCTTCGGGGCTATTCTGGTCCAAGTAAATGGAGTAGCGACCAAAAGATAGTTCTAACTCTACCAAGGGTGGGTTGATTGGCCAAGAGAATATATATTCTCTTCGGGGCTATCCTGGTCCAAGTAAATGGAATAGCGACCAAAATATTTCTTCAATCCTTGTCATTTGAACGTCGTTAAGAGTTACATCGAATCAAGAAAAATATTGTAGCAAGTGTTCCATGTGCCAAGGGCGACGTACGGGTCTTCCCTGCATATCTTCAAGATAGTAAATGCCGGGTCGCACAATTTTGATGACTCGATACGGGCCTTTCCAATTTGGATCAAGCGATCGAGTAGGAACCCCAAGGCTCTATCTGAGGACTAAATTGCCGAGCTGGAAAGCTCTAAGCCGAACTTTAGCATTTCAATAGCGAGAAATATGTTGTTGATATGTGGCTGCTCGTATCTGGGAGGCATTTCTCCGTTCTTCCAAGAGATCGAGATGAAGTTGAAGACTTTCCTGATTACGTGCGGGGTCATACTGCTCGATTCGATACGAGGGCACTTGAATTTCAACTGGTACTACTGCGTCGACACCAAATGCTAGGGAGAAAGGAGTTTCGCCTATTGATGTACGAGTTGTAGTTCTATATGCCCATAATACTTCTGGCAGAAGTTCTGGCCATATACCTTTGCATTCACCAAGCTTGGTCTTTAAGTGGTGCCTAATGATTTTATTCACTGCCTCAACTTGCCCATTTACCTGAGGATGATACGGAGAGGTGCGGATGTTGCGTATCTTCCACTTTTCATAAAATTCATCGAAAGCTGCGTTGTCGAATTGCGTTCCGTTGTCGGTAATTATAGTGTGGGGGAGTCCATAACGGCATATGATATTTCTCCATATAAACTTGGTAGTTTGTTTCTTAGTGATTTTGGCTAATGGTTCTGCCTCGGCCCATTTGGTGAAATAATCGACCCCCACTATCGCGAACTTATTTTGTCCTTTTCCAGTAGGCAAGGGCCCGATGATATCGACCCCCCATTGAGCGAAAGGCCAAGGGCTATCAACTGGAGTCATTTGCTCGGACGGTACATGAGGTATAGGAGAGTATCGCTGGCACTTGTCACTTTTTTTAGAGAATTCAATTGCGTCTGCCTTCATAGTGGGCCAATAGTATCCTTGCCTCATCACCTTATACGCTAGGGATCGCCCCCTTGGGTGGTTACCACATACCCCCTGGTGTATTTCATCTAGAACACGATGTGCTTCTTCTAGGTGAAGACACCTTAAATAAGGCAAAGAAAAACTCTTTCGTAATAGAATCCCATTCTGTAAAGTGTACCTGGCAGATCGATATTGGATTTGTTGTGTGGTTTTCTTGTCGTCTGGAAGAACTCCATCTCTGAGATAAAGAGTGATGGGATCCATCCAACTTGGAGAGGGATGGACCTCGTCTGTTTCCTCAGGCGTTATTTGATTGATACTTAATGTCTCGAGGTCCTCGATAGGAATGGGACGAGATAATTCAGATTCTGATGCGGAGGCCAACTTTGCTAAAGAATCTACGAGTTTATTCTTCTCGCGAGGGATGTGAATTATTTCATAATTCTTCAGTTTTGCGAGCAAGATGAGTACTCAAGATTTATATAGTGCCATTCTTTCTTTTTTTGCTTCGAATTCGCCGAGTACCTGGTTGACTATGAGTTGAGAGTCACTGTGGATAAGTAGATTCTGAATGGAGAGGACGTTGGCTAGTTCGAGACCGACAATCGGGGCTTCATATTCTGCCTCATTATTCGAGATGCGAGAGTCGAATCGTAAGGCGTATTGAAAATGCAACCCGTCTGGAGCAACTAGAATTAGGCCCGCTCCGCTGCCAGTGACCCGAGAGGACCCGTCCACAAAGAGTGACCAGGACGGTTGGTCGCTGGTCGCGGAATTATCTTCGGGAGTGGAGTCTGTGAATTCGGCGATGAAGTCGGCTACGGCTTGTCCCTTGATCGCGGTCCTGGGACAGAAGGAAATATCGTGCTTGCTGATTTCGATCGCCCATTTGGTTAATCGCCCTGAAACGTCGGGTTTTTTAAGGACTTACCGTAACGGGTGGTTTGTTAGTACTAATATAGCATGGGCCTGGAAGTATGGTCGCAGTTTTCGGGCTGCCGTGACTAAAGCAAGGGCCAACTTCTCTATATCAGAGTATCGGGTTTCAGCATCCACCATTGCTCGACTAATATAATAAACAGGTCTTTGTACCCCGAAATCCTCTCTTATTAATGCGGCACTAACGGTCGTAGAAGACACAGATAAATAAAGGAGAAGTTGCTCGTGCGCCACGGGCTTTGATAATATGGGGGGTACGCTCATGTATTGCTTCAGTTGTTGGAACGCTTCCTCACATTGCGTCGTCCACTCCCAACCAGATTTGGCAATGGTTTGGAGGAGTTTGAAGAAGGGTAAACATTTGTCAGAGGCTCGCGAGATGAATCTATTTAACGATGCAATACGACCAGCCAGGCGTTGGATGTCCTTGAGAGTGGTCGGAGAGTTCATTTCAATCAATGCTTTTATCTTTTTGGGATTCGCCTCGATCTCTCGTTGACCGACCATAAACCCCAAAAAAATTTCGGCCGATACTCCGAACGCACATTTCTCTGGATTTAATTTCATCCGATACTTCCTCATTAAATCAAAGGCTTCTTGAAGATCGGCAAGGTGATCTTTTTCTATGACGCTTTTCACGAGCATGTCGTCGATATAAACCTCCATATTCCTGCCGATTTGTGTCGCGAATATGTTATTGACGAGACGCTAATAGGTGGCCCCTGCATTTTTGAGACAAAAGGCATCACTTGGTAGCAATACAGACCTCGATCAGTGATGAAGGCAGTGTGCTGGCTATCAGGTGGGTACATCATAATCTGATTGTAACCAGAATAGGCATCCATAAAGCTTAACAGGGCATGCCCCGCCGTCGAATCAACCAGTTGATCGATTCGCGGTGTTGGGAAGCTATCTTTTGGACACTCTTTGTTTAAATCAGAATAGTCAACGCATATTCTCCATTTGCCATTGGATTTTCGAACGAGAACCACATTTGCGAACCAATCTGGGTATTCGACTTCCTTTATGAAATTGACTGTAAGCAACTTTTCAACCTCAGCCTTGATCACCATTTGCCTTTCTGCAGTGAAGGCACGTCGACGCTGATGAATGGGTTTATACTTCAGATCAACATTCAAACGATGTGCTATGATACTAGGATCAATGCTAGGCATATCTTTATGGGACCAAGCAAACACGTCTCGGTGTTCGATGAGAAAACTAATCAAATTTTTTCGAAAGACGTCAGTCAAAGAAGATCCAATATATACGACTTTTGACGAATCTCCTTCGATTAAAAGAATTGCCACTGTTTCTACCCCGGGAGCTCCTGATTGGAGAGCATTCTCCCTCAGATCTAACGATGCGGCCGTCGGAGGACTTGACGAATCTTGTTTCACCATCATAACTGAAGTTGCCTGTGCTTTTTTTCGATCTTGTACAGCTATCTCATAACATGATCGGCCTTCTTTTTTATTCCCTCGCACAACTCCAACACCATTCGGTGTAGGAAATTTCATGCATAAATACAAAGGATGTAAAGCGCCCTAACCTTATTAAGGGATGGCCGCCCTAAAATGGCGTTGTATGCTGACCTTTGATCTACTACGAGGAAATTCACAAAGATAGTCGTTTTTGCTAGATCATCACCAAAGGTGACTGGAAGGTCGATACTTCCTTCTGGTGTCACTACTTCGCCCCCAAAACCGACGAGAGGAGTTGAGACTGGCTTGAGCAGACTTCTAGCTAGTGCCATTTTATTGAAAGCCTCCAGGTAGAGAATATCATCAGAGCTACCCGTATCCACCATAATACGATGAGTCAGATAATTTAATACCTTTAGCGTGACTACTATGGAGTCTTCGTGCGGGAAGTGAATTCCCTCCGCATCTTCAAGGGAGAAGGAGATCGAAGGATGGTTGGACTTTGGAGTATCGGAGGTTCGTTCTAACCATTAGATATGCTGGGGCTTCTTGGATACCTTACGGATATACGCTTTTCTTGAAGCTCGAGAATCTCCCCCGCAAGCCGGTCCTTCGGCAATGGTCCGTATCTCCCCGGTAAGCTCAGCGTCTTCTTGTGAAGTATGTTGATGGAGTGATTTCTTCTGTTGTAGCGGAGCTTCCTCCCTTTTTGGCGAGCGACCTTGTCGGACAACATAATCTTGAAGATGACCTTTTCGAATAAGAGCTTCGATGTGGTCACGAAAAGATGTACAGTCTTGGGTAGTGTGCCCATAATCTTTATGAAAATAACAAAACTTGCTCTTGTCTCTTTTCTCAGGGTCAGATTTTATTTTTGCGGGCCATTTCACATATGGTTTATGCTTAATCTCCATTAGCGCCTTTTCCGGAGGCCGATTAAGGGGGGGTGTAGTTATGGTACTTATCAGAGTAAACTTTCTTGGGAGAGCGATCTCGCCGATCGCGCCTATACTTCTTATCCAAAGAAAAGACTTCATCCGGCTTGCGTTTCTTGCCCTATATACCATGACGTGCTAATGCAACCTCTTCTGCATTGATATATTTCTGAGCTTTAGCTTGGAATTCTGTCATAGTTTTAGGATGATTCTTATCCAAAGCGAACCTGAATTTTTCGCTGGTGATCCCAACTATTAGGGTGGTGAGGTCTTTCTCCTCGGTATAATCTTCAGTTTGGACTGCTTCGGTTGTGAACCGCACTGTAAACTCTTTTATTGTTTTCCCATGCTGCTGTTTCAAATCCATTAGGTAAGACGCCGGTTTTTTGGTACGGATGCTTCCCATGAATTGGGAGAGGAACAGCTCCGATAGCTGTGAAAAGGAACCGATAGATCGAGGTTTTAACCCCCAGAACTAAATACGGGCTGCTTCCTTTAAGGTTAGGGAAAAGGCCCTACACATGATTTCCGACCCATGTCCCTCCAGCTCCATAAGAGACCTATAAGTTTCCAGATGTTCGAGAGGATCACCGGTACCTGTATATGGGGTGATAACGGGTATACGATACTTTCTTGGTAGAGGTGCTTCCATGACTTCGCTGGTGAAAGGGGACTTGGATCGATGTATCGACGCCACAGCGGCTGATGGTCGATTCGCCTGATATCGTTGCTCCATATCATCAAAACGATCATGGATCTTCTTGAGATCTCCTTCCCATAGTAAAGTATAACCAGATGCTTCAACGGTGGACCCTTGAGATTGTTGTTGGCGGGAAGCACTGGAATGTACGGAATGTGGGGATAATATAAGGGGTTGGTTGCCGATTGGCATTCGGTTCGACGGAGGTTGATTTGGTTGGACCTGTGGCTTGTCCACAGAATGTTTGGAAGCCACTGGTATGGGTTGCGGTTGGACCTGTGGCTTGTCCACAGAATGTTTGGAAGCCACTGGTATGGGTTGCGGTGGCAATCCTTCGGAAGGTTGTCTCTGCGGCTCTAGGAAATGCTGATCAAGCCGATTAAACAGGGCTTGAACTCCGGCGTTGAGGGTTAGAAGGGTATTTCCGAGGAAACGCATGACGTCTTCTTGACTTCCGGAAACCTCAAATAACGGGTTCGCTGATGGCACGTTTGGAGCTCCTTGAGGGATGTTTATTGAAGTGGTTTGAGGAACAGGCACTGATTCCGTAACGTCAGGCGGAGGTAATGTCTGCCTTGATGTGGAAGGATGAACAGTCTTTTTAGGAGGCATGGTGGAATGATTTTGATCTGTGGTAAGAACGATTGACTGTGATGATCAAATCGTTCCCACAGACGACGCCAAACTGTTTACGTCGAATTTTGTAATAGGGTCCTCCAGATGTTCACCTTCTCTCCAAGTGATTTCCTCCTTGGACCTGAAAGGAGACAGAAAGTAACTAAGGGTGGCCGGCGTCCAGCCGTTGGCCCTCCGATGCTTAAGTTAGATAGGGTGAGGTTGAAAAGAGAACAAAATAAACGGTGGGGGCTAGAGATTGAGTATTGTGTACCTTCTTATTGATGAAAACCATCTATTTATATAGATCCGAATATCCCACTCTGATACGTAAGGTACCGAGATCATCTACTGATTTCATGGGATAAGGTGTTTATCCTACTTACCCTTAGATAAAGGAATAATTTAATCCAATTACTCACCAAATCAATTACGTTCCTTGATAACGATCCCTTGAAACGCGGAGCCATAGACGAAGATAAGCCCAAAATCGGCCTATACGGGCTGCTGATACTAGAGGTTAAGGGATGTCATCGCTGATCATCAGTAAAAGCTGCTCGCACGTCGGAAGATGCTCGCGAGACTAAATGCTCGCATATTGAGATGTGACGCCTTTTAACGACTTGCGAGAAGGACTGCTCGCAGGTCGAGAAGGATATTTCCCGCCTTATAATATTCGACTATTGACCATAAAGGCTCGAAGACTCGGTAGCTGTGTTCCGTATTTATCTAATATGCGAGACGCAAGCAGATGATCTCGAGAGTTGAATAAAGCTGCTCGCAGGATTAGGACATCGTGATGATATACGATCACCGCTATTTTGACTATAACAGCCACCACCTTTCTTTTAAATGCCCATCCACACGCAGGTACACACCCAACACCGAACTTGTGCAAAATCTATATATGCTTCCCTAAAATAAACCCTTCTTGGCCGTCCATTTGATGATGCTGTGGCCTATGGCCTAACCCAGGCATGAATCGGCCAGGACACAAATTGCCTGTGGGGCCCATAGAGATGCCCGTGACAAATCCACTCTATCCACCAGTTTCGCAAGATCACGATTGAACAGGAATCCAAAAATCAGGCAGATCCAAAACTCAGGTGGGCCACAACACACGAAACAGTGATAAGGTAAACGACCACTGTTGAAACATTCTATGACATCCAAACCGTTCATAGGGTTACTACCTCTCAGATAAACTGTAGGCACATATACAAAACTTCTGTGGCCCCCCACCAGTATCCATTAATGGTGGGGAGCGGATTAGGTGAGACCCCAGATCTACCGAGGTGGATGGGACCCCAGACTGTGGGACCCACTGTGATGTATGTGACTACATCCACGCCATCCATCCATATTGAAAGTTCATTTTGGGGTATGATCGAAAAAATGAAGCAGTTCCAAATCTGGTTGGATGGCAAATAAACATTCCACTGGAATCCATTAAGTTTTTAACGGTGGGGATTCATTCAATAACGACTTTTTCATGCGGTGTGGTCCGCCTAAGTTTTGAGTCAGCTTCATCTTTGGCATCGTGCCCTAAATTGAGGGTTCAAAATGGTTGGATGGTGTGGATTTAAGGCACATACATCACTGTAGGACCCACAATCAGGGGTCCCACCCACTAGATCCGGGTCTCACCAAATCCGCTCCCCCAATGGTGGTGGACGTTCATTCCCTTCCACCCAGTTTCGTGTGGTGTGGCCCACCTGAGTTTTGAAAATCTGCTTCATTTTTTGGGTTCATGTTCCATCGTGATCTTGACAAACTGATGGACAGAGTAGATTTGTCACGGGCATCTCTGTGGGCCCCACATAGCTTCCGAGATCACAGGCAATTCTCGTCCCATATTTCAGGGCAAAAGATCTAACCAGTATAACCCAATTGATGCAATGACCAATCTCGAACGTGTGACCAGATCTCCACCATCCATATAAACCATGGGAAAATAACATCCATTTGATTTTTCAGTATTCATTTCAAAACATTACATGATGAAATCTAAAACTCCATCCGTCACCCCATCACATACAAACCCACACCATACATACCAACCCATAAATAAAAGATACTCGGTCTGCGCATGTTACTTGATACGCAGGCAGAGTATCAAAGCCTCCCATAGTTGCAACGCAAGCGTACATAGATATAACCCAGAAAAAGTAGTATTGTCAGAAACCGGTACGTATCGCCCGATGCATACCAGTATCGGCCACAAACGATACGGGTGCCCGTATCGGCCCGACACGCCTTCCATTCACATCTTCTGCTTCTCACGCTTCTTTTCTTCACGCCATTTACGAAAATTCCCTTTTGGATCGTCCTCGAAAGGGTCCCTTGGAATTAACTCACCATTCCGTCCTGGGGCTTTCATCATCTTCTTCTTCTTCTTTTCGTCGTTATCGGGCATCGGGTCCGACGGACCCGCGTCTGACGATAAGAGGCGGTTCATGCCCCATGCGAAGAGAACCGACCCCGCCACCGCACCAATCGTCAGAGCTGCATCCCACGCCTTGCTCGTCTTGCTCTCAGGCGTATCGGATTCTTCCCGATCCGTTTCGCGCCGTTCCGGTTCTGTTTCGGGCACTATCTTGAACTCGCGATATACCATGTTTGCGTCTCTTGCTTGCAATGGTGGGAGGTTTGGAGGGTATATATCGTCATTTGTGGTTTTGGGGAGAAAACGTTTACGAAAATGCCCTTCAAGAGAAACTTTGATACTCTGACAGAGTGTGAGGATGATACACAGGCACTTAGAAATGGCCCACTTGGCCTGCTAGTAGTCAAATTAAACTGTCCAAATTATGTTGCACAGTGTATATGTATTATAAACAAAAATATAATGTTATTTGATTGTTTGACTATGGGATTGGTGGACATTAACTGTACGGTTAAAAATGGAAAATATCCAAAGTGTATAAGAATCAGCGGTTAGGATTGTTTCAACCAATCTGATCTTAGGATTGTGAGTTGGAGACAGGGCCTACACAATCTAGTTGGTTTATTTGAGTTGATATTTGTGCCACGTGTAAAATTTCTGAGTGCCTGCATATCAAGAGCCATACTCGGCTTGAGTATCATAAGAAATGGGAAGGTTACTTGCGCCAGAAGTTACTTAAGTAGGAGTGTCAATGGACCGGGTTCGGGCCTGAAAATCAGAATTTTGAACGAGGACAGCCCGGAAAGAAAACAGTTCAAAATCCGGGCCGAGACCACCCCAGCCCGGCCCGTTGACAGCCCAACTTCTGTTTAGTCTTGGACGAGTCCCGTCCCGAGTCACACCAAACTCAGCCGAGTGGTGACTCAACTCGAGACTAAACGAGTCTTTTCTAGCCATCTAATTTGTTTTACAGTAGCAGCATGGCCCCATCGTGTATTTGTGTTACATCCACTCCGTCTATCGGTTTCATCACCTCATTTTAGAGGGTGAGACAAAACATGAGGGAGATCCAACATTCTAGTGGGCCACACCAAATGAAACAAAATTCCTACCGTTGGAACCTTAGTAGGGCTCACAGTAAAACTGTAAATGTGACATTTGTACCACTCAGTCCAAGATGTCAAAATCAGGGGTACACAATAAATGGGCCATGCACGAAATCACAATAAAGAATGATCCTAGCCATTCATTTGGTGGATACATGATGAACGGTCACAAAGAGCCACTGTCCACAGTTATCACCCAATAAACAAATGCCTACAAATCAGAGGATAGGATTGTCCAGTCAAAATGACTTTACGACCCTATATAGCAAGTCTCACTATTTAGACGGCTTGGATTGTGGTCTGCCACGTGTACCGCTATGATACTCCGCAAGCAGCATCTGCGGTCGGATTAAAGTGTCCTTTCTTTCTTAGTCGCGAAGGTATCAATTTTCCAAGTCAACAAAGAACCGAAACATTGCAGAGCCATCTATCTACGGTACACGTGGCATGATGATATACCGATTGGGCCCATCCATCTAATTATCCGTATCATTGATGGCTCAATGGAAGTATCTATCCATCGATTTTCTTCAATCTCTCCTGCAATATTTTCTTACGACCTATTTTTACATGCCATTGAATTAAGGTCCATTGATCTGATGTATAGGATTATCTAATAATTTCAAATTTTAAAAATATAAGTTTAAAATATTATTTTCCAGTGGATGGACGGACACGATTGCGATTATATCTTACCTAAGTGTCTATATAAAGATGCGTGTACCATAATCTCCCATTCTACGATATGTACTATATCTTTTTCAGTCACTGTCATAGAACAAACGCACTCATGTGAAAGACTTGGAAATCCGTGACTTTGCGGTCCACCATATACTCCGGTTTTGCTAACTCCACACGCGTATGGATGGAATACTACATACAGGCCATCAAAAGTACCATCGTGGCCCACTTTTATGACATCAAATCCGTCCATCATGTTGTACTGATCATGAAGGTTTAAGATCAGTGGCTAGGATTTCCAGAATGTGGGAAATTTGTGGGGCCCAAAGACCAGTGTCCGTGATTGCTCAACTACTGACCCACTTCTACTTGCTGGCCCCACGTAAAATACGCATTCATGGGGGTTCTCATATGCCAGCGTGTCGAGTGCATGGGACATTTGGGCCGGGGAACAGTGGGCCCTAAAACGATGATCAGGACTGTCAACTCATCAGGCGGGCTTCCCCTTTATGAAAAGCAATGGAAGGTTTGATCCAGTGTACCAAACGAGTACACCTTTTGAACGGCTTGGATGCCCTACGGCCTACACACGTGATTCTTCGCAAGTGCAACTCGCTGCTTGTGACGCTCACATGCAATGGGCTGGCGGTGATCATTCCCATTTATTCCTCCGTATTAAACAGCAGCGAGAATCTCGTGAGAAGAGATGGAAAATGGAGAGAAATTGAAAGCGATTATGGCACCAGTCACACGTGTCAACGAGAGCACACTTGCATGAGATCCGGATCTATCATAGGTGGGCCCCACCATGAGCCATACCTTGGATTAAAAACTAAGCCACTCCAATTTGTCAACTGGCATTTAGATGTGGAAAATGGACGGTTAGGGGGCAGAAATAGCTAATGAGCAGTTCATCGAGTGGGCCCCTTCTAATGTAGCCCGTGTGCAAGGTCCAGGTCGTTCGTTCATCTGATTGGCCCATCACTTTTTTGTCATGGCCCAACATTCAAGCCAGTGGTCATAATGAAGTTCGTACTTACATAATAAAGAGATCCGATTCTTAAATAAATAAATAAATAAATAACCTGGACGGCCCACATTCAACTAATATGTAGGCCCACCTAATGACCGGGCCCGTTAGGCCTTCCTGTTCATACCTTAAATCTTTATTTTTTTGCTTGATCCCGGCCCATTACATCAACCCTCCCTGCAGATGAGTGAGATCTGAGAAATTTCATTAGGTGGGCCCACACAAAACGGACCAAGCCCACTTGCCAATCGTAGTTGTTGCATTGGCCCTAACTGGGCCAGGGCCTACCAGACGACCGGACAGCATCTCTCACACGTGTGGCTCATAAGGGCGTTTGCAAGCATACCCAGCGACAAATCTGGTTTTCGGCAATTTTTCGGCCTGGAAATTTCTCGGGAGATATTCAGGTTTTAACCGTTTCTGTGGATATTATAGGAAAACCCTCACTAGAAATAAAATATTGACAAATTTTTTTTATAAATTAAGAAATAATTTTAGAATTCATGTATATATAAAATATAGCCGAGTTGCCATATCATGAAAATATCGAGAGATTTTAAAAATCTTGGCGATATTTGTCACAACCAGTATACCGTGAAACACCTCTGTCGTAAGGATTTATTAAAAGAAAAAGAAGAAAAAAAGTTGCAGATTCCTCGTGAAAGCTACAGGTGGGCCATCTTTATCATCACCTCCACGTCAGGGCTTGCTAACTTGTCATGCAGGCCTGTATTTCTCATCAAAATGCCATTTCTGTAGCACATCTGTACCATTCAAACGATAGGCCTCAACACGAAGATCAGACAACCAAAAAAAAACAAAAAGGCCGCGTTGCACATCAAGTGGTCCACACCGTTGGAATAATTGGACAACTGATGGTCCAACTCAACATACAGAAGTTGGACATCTAATGGGTAGATCAGCCTAATTTTCCAGGTGGGTGACCATCATGGTGGGGCCGACTGTTTGCACGGCACGGATTTACAATGCAAATGACATGTTGGCTGGAACTGCATGACAAGTTAGCATGTCCTCACCGTAGTAGTAAATTTCCTTCTCGGCATGGGAATTTCTCATGAGATTTTCATGATTTTAACGTTTTCTTCTTGTTGTTATCATGAAAACATAAACTAAAAATAAAACATTTAAAATGTAAATAAACAATATTAAAATTTTAAATTTGGGTAAAAAAGAATTAACTAAACTTAAAATTATTTATTAAGACTTCCGAGATTTTGAAAAACTCAGCTGTAATATCAGTTCATGAATTTTTCCTTCAAAATATCACGATATCTATTTAGTCACAATCCTCCTATCACCTGTGGGGTGACCATTCTCATATCCTTGGAGAAGAATCTGTTGAAAATAGCTTAAAGTCCCAAAAGTTCGAAGTGTCGGAATGTATCCCATGTTGGACTTGGAGGGTCCGAAATGGGTCATGCCAGGTGGAGTCATATCTATGAGTTAAAAGACTTCCACCGCCCACCAGAAAAATACTCAGCTTACCAACATGAAATGAACCGAGTTCGGAACCGGACGGGTTACTTCGGTCCGGTTCGGAAGCACACCGGTTCCAACAATCAAAGAACTGGTTAGTTTGGTTCGGTTCTTGGTTTGGGAGTCTATAGAACCAAACTGGACCCTAGAACTGAATCATGGAACTGAACCTGAAACCAAACCCCTCACTATTTCATGTCGAGTGGTCCACTTAAAATTTGGATTTATCTGATTTTTTTTTAACATTGGCCACCTAAACATTGCCTAACAATAAGGATGGATGGCGTAGATCTAACAAACACATTAAGGTATGCCTATGGTGGGGCAGGGAAATCCAATGCAATTGGGCTGGATTATAAAAAAACCCAAACCCTGAAAGCCCAGAACTGTAGAACTGAACCAGTTTTTACTCTTCGTTCCGGTTTCAATTTTCCTGGAACTGTTGGAAATAGTTCGGTTCGGTTCCGGTTTCACCCCAGAACCAGACTGAACCGAACCGTGTGCCCCCCTACCTCCACCTAGGGGTGAAAAATACTCGGCCTACCCAGATGAAAAGAACCGAGTTCGGTCCGGTCCAATTGGGTCTTGCCCACCAGTCTTGATACCCAGTTCAAAACGACCTGGACTTCATGCCAGGTTAGGCCAGCCCTAATCAGCTGCCACCCAACGGTAAGATCGATTGATCGATTGGGCTATACAATATCAATATCCAAACCACAACAACGATATGTAACAGGCGGTACCATGTTGTTTGAGATCACGACAGATTCGTTGCGATGCTTTCAGATGATATTTCGAATCATGCACTACTTATCACTATTAAGGCATCTGCTCATGCTCGAGATGGTTGCGATCAGTGCCTCTAGAGCTATATGGCCATTCATCAGACGGACCTGAAACTACAGAATTGTAGCCATAGTTCCATGCGTTCATGCCCACACAATAACAACATTTTTTTTTTTTATTATTTTGGTCTCACAATGTACTTCTGCTGCTGCTGCATGTCCCAACTTCAAGCACTGGAGGGAGAATGCACTCAAATGAATATCAACCTTCCAATTCGTCGGTGGAAATTTCAGCTTGTGACCCAGCTAGGACCCAAACAGCTCTCTGGCCTTCTTTTATCAAAAGAAAAGGATGCCCCCCACAACAATAGTACACAATGCACCTTATTTCCTTCTGCCAATGTACCGTACATAGGTCATCTGTAGGACATCCGAGCCATGCAAAACGCAGGAGCTGTCGTGATGATCACCCGGCGGACTGCTCCACACATCAGGTGGGCAACACATTGAGACAGATCATGTGGGGTCCACCTAATGTGCAGCTTGGACGTCCTCACCTTTGTGTGAGTTTGTGTGTAGTAGGGATAACCCTCATTCACTGCAGATTGTTTGCAGTTGACTGGTTTTGGCATTAATGAAATAAAGAAGCTTGGTTGGGGTGATTGGCCTCTCAAGCAAGAAAGACGGGAAAGCTTTAACTTCTTCTCATCGAAGGCCCACTTGGAAAAAAAAGCTCTTGCATTGAAGAAAAAGGAAATCTATCATATGTAAAGAATAAAAACCACCAACTGTAAAAAAGCTGAAACAGAGGCAAATCACAGAAATCCAATACATAAAAGGACCACCACCCCCCATCAAATGTTCTTGCTCAGAGAAATCAGCAAACATGGGCAGGATGAGATACACCTTCCTGTCAATTGTCGCCTTCGGTCTCCTCTTCCACAATGCTGCCGCTGCCGCCGCCAAAGAACAGCATGAGACGAAGGAGCTTCCATCTGCAATGGTGGTCGGAACAGTTTACTGCGACACGTGCTTTCACCAAGAATTTTCAAAGACCAGCCACTTCATATCAGGTTCATGCAGGGAAATGATACTCACAGACATTCATCATGGCAGACACTAAAATACATGCCCCACACGTGACAAGGTGTCACAAATGTGAGAGACCTGGACCATTCATCAGGTGGGACCGATGGTAGATTTTATACAGCACAAAAAAAAGGCTGTCTACCCATCAGGTGGCCCACACATGTTGAATGTGGACACCGTCCATTTCTTTTCTTTTTTTCTGATACACATGCCCCCGACATGATGGGATTGATCTGATTTTTAGCATAGAGCACATTCCTTGTGGGCCCCCACCTGATGAAGCACCCAGAATTTGCACAGGCATGCCATCATTGGCAATATTATGGAATAAACTTGCCATCTGCAAATGCACTCACATTCAAGGATAGAGAATTCCTATTTTAACTCAATCATATCATTTAAAAGCCTCCCTAATTATTTTTTTTCCCTGTTTCTAGGTGCTTCCATTGTGATAGAATGTGGCGACACACGACAAAAACCGAGCTTCCACAAAGAAGTGAAGACAAACAAACACGGTGAATTCAAAGTTCATCTACCTTTCGCAGTCGGCAAACATGTCAGGAGAATAAAGAAATGCTCGGTGAAATTAATCAGCAGCAGCGAGCCATACTGCGCGGTGGCTTCCACAGCAACTTCATCTTCTCTCCATCTCAAGTCGAGAAAGCAAGGAACTCACATCTTCTCAGCTGGGTTTTTCACCTTTAAGCCTCTAAAACAACCCGAGCTTTGCTACGAGAAACCTAGCCCTGTGACCTCCTCGATTAGTTCCGAGAAGTTCCTTACTTATCCAAACATCCCTTCATTTCCTCCTCTAAACCAAAACCCACCATCACTAAATCTACCACCGCTCTACCAAATTCCCCAACTTCCAACAATACCAAATCTACCACCTATACCAAATTTGGGACTGCTACCAACACAACCAGGTCAGCCAACACCTGGATTTTCAAAACCAACTACATCTTCGGATGAAAAACTAGACCAGCCAACGTTCTTTTATCCTACTCCATCATTACCCTTTTTTCCAACACCACCAACCTTTGGAGTTCCATTGCCACCCACCAACAACCCATTACACCCATCACCACCAACCATCAACCTTCCACCAATTGCACTCATCAATCCGCCACCGCCAACGACGACCCTCCCTTTCCCTTTTCCTCCATTCCCATTCCCGCCTCGTTCCCCCAGCTTCCCTGGACTTCCCCCAGCTTCTCCTTCAAAGAAATCCTCACCTTGATTAAAGTGTATTGTTGTTTCAAGTTCATAGCTTTATTGTATATCAATAACTGTTGCCTGTAGTTAATATGTATGTGGGTGTATTTGTATTGTTTTTATTGCTGTTCTTCGTTCCTTTGTTCCTGATAGGTCAGGTTATGTAAGGTATTGCAATTGTAATTGCTGGTAGAATAACTTGGTTGGATCTTTATAAAGTAAGCACTACAATTTCAGTAAATGGGTCCGCAATGAAATATAATCGCAAGAATGAAATTTAACTCTTAGCTGATATGAAGGATTCAAGTGGAATGCCACCTCAAGATAGAATGTGAAGTAGGGCTGTCAATGGGTACCCAGACCCATGGGTACCTGATGGACCTGTCCGAATTTTAATGGGTCTGGGTCCAATTTTGGACCCTTGGAGCTCAGGTTGGGTTGGGATCTTAGCTTCTGGGAACCAGTTAAGTTCAGGCTTGCATCAGTCCAACTAGGACCCAGTTCAAATTGGGTCAGGTCCAGTCTAGCTAGTTTTAATGTTGATATTATATTGCATTAAATGTATATTATTTGTTCTAGCAATGGAATAAGGTTTTCCAAGCCATGGGCATGTAAGTGAACGCATTTAAATGCGTCTGAGACAAATTGCACGTGTGTGACCTAATGGCCCGTTTGGTACCATGGATTTGAGGAGAAGTGAGGAGAAGTGGATTCCATGATATGAATTCTCACCGATTCCACTTCTTATCAATTCCAGATTTTCTGTTTGGCAGCCAAGATTTGAGAGAAATCAAACATGAAGGAATGGACGGTGTAAATTTTAATCCCACCGTATGCCTACCGTATTAGCCTCGATTTTTAAATCCATGCCATTCATCCATTTTTACATATCATTTTATGCCAAGATCCAAAAAATAAAGCAAATCCACATCTAAAGTGGACCATAAAACAAGAAAAAATGGAGAGTGAGACCTTTATGATGCACAAAAGTCTTCGATTAAACTGAAATTTGTGTGGTCCCTTCATCCCGGTCCTTGTGACCTTATCAACAAGTTGGATGGAAAATGTACATCATGTTGGGTCCCATAGTTAGGGACACATTATGGTGGGTCCCACGTTGGGAAGGATTTCTCCTCAAATCCCACCTTTTTTTGAGGATTTGAAAAAGGGCTAAAAGTGCCTTTTTGAGTTCTCCTGGATTCCACTCAAATCCACTTCTCTTCAAATCCATGGTGCCAAACATAATAAAGCAACCAGTTTCTCCTCCTTTCCCTCACTTTCTCCTGGAATCCAGGGTGCCAAACGGGCCATGAGGGACAGGAGGAGAAACTGGTTGCTTTATTATGTTTGGCACCATGGATTTGAAGAGAAGTGGATTTGAGTGGAATCCAGGAGAACTCAAAAAGGCACTTTTAGCCCTTTTTCAAATCCACAAAAAAGGTGGGATTTGAGGAGAAATCCTTCCCAACGTGGGACCCACCATAATGTGTCCCTAACTATGGGACCCAACATGATGTACATTTTCCATCCAACTTGTTGATAAGGTCACAAGGACCGGGATGAAGGGACCACACAAATTTCAGTTTAATCGAAGACTTTTGTGCATCATAAAGGTCTCACTCTCCATTTTTTCTTGTTTTATGGTCCACTTTAGATGTGGATTTGCTTTATTTTTTGGATCTTGGCATAAAATGATATGTAAAAATGGATGAATGGCATGGATTTAAAAATCGAGGCTAATACGGTAGGCATACGGTGGGATTAAAATTTACACCGTCCATTCCTTCATGTTTGATTTCTCTCAAATCTTGGCTGCCAAACAGAAAATCTGGAATTGATAAGAAGTGGAATCGGTGAGAATTCACATCATGGAATCCACTTCTCCTCACTTCTCCTCAAATCCATGGTGCCAAACGGGCCATCACTTTCTCCTGGAATCCAGGGTGCCAAACGGGCCATAAAGTCATCAAGTGGGCCTAACCATGTAAATGCACTTATTTGACCCAAACCAACTAGAAACCTAGATCTAAAGACCCAGTGGATACCCGATAGGTATTCGGACTTGATAAGATGTATGGGTCTTCAAGAATGAGACCCAAGCCCAAAAGGGACCAGACCCGAACCTGTTGAGCCCGGGTACGGGTATCATAGGACCTGATCTGAACCCAACCCATTGACAGCCCTAATGCAAAGGTCCTCCCAGTTTCCCCAAGTTTTTAGGACAGAAATCTGTTCAATTGAAATGTATTCCCAATGATCATCCATTTGATACAAAATAATGCAGGAAGTTCTGTCGTAGCATTTTTCCATAGCAGTAGTATCTAGTAGGTGATACTGTTATTGTGCAAATACTGTTTACATACGTGTGCTTGTGATGTTGGGGTGATGCCAAAAGCAGCGATTGAAGACTTTGGTATTTAACTGGGTTGCAATTAGGAAGCCACTTGTGAGATGCATTCTCTTTATAATAGTAAAGACAATATAACATTTCGTACAAAACATATATATGTGCTTAACCACTTTCTCTTACAAGTATATATTTTAACAATATGAGGCAATGATCCTTATGCTCTCAAGAATCAGCAAAAACAAGTAAAAATTCTAAAACCTCATTTCTATAGCAGGCAGACACAGAAAAAATGCAGGAGTCATGATTCTCTCCCATGGTGGGGGGTTAAAAATCGGCTAAGAAGAAAATAACCTACAATGGCAATCTTTTCAACGAGAGACTTGATTACATGATTATGTATGCTACTGGGCCTCGCAACAAAATACACGACATTGAGAGGGAAAAGTGTCTGCATACTATGCTATCAGTAACAGTTTTTCCTTCAAGCGGGAAATCAGCTTGAATGTCTCCTCTGCTTCAACCTGTTGACGGATGTCATACCTCGATGTTCTATCTGGGTGGAATCTTAGCAAGGCTTGTTTGTAAGCTGCATTTACCTGCAGCAAGCATTAATATTTGGTAAGAAAACAATACCAAAACTAAAACACCAAACAAAGTATATAAACAAGTACCACTACAGCACAAATTTGATACAAGGTAAACAAAAATATACAACCATTAGGGGAGTTATTGATACACTGGCTGTGTATGACGCTTGATACGCAGGCACTCAAAACTGGTACATGTGACTTATATAAACCCAAATTAAACCAAATAAATTGTAAAACCCACTGTCATTAAATTACAGTATAAAAATAAGGTTGGTTGACAATCATAACCTCTGATTCACGGGCACTTGTTTTTTCAATAAGACCATTGGATATCATTTACTTCTAACTGTTCAACAAAACGTTTAGTCATCTAATATTTAGATAACCAAATAAGAGTACTTTGGTTATCATGTACCACATAAGCAATTTTTTAGTAATTTCTAACTGCCTGCTATTGTCCATCAGACTCTGCCAGAGTATCAAAGTTTTCCTCCAACCATTATCAGAAAACCAACAGAAAGTGCACAAAAATGTTCAGTTAATATCATGTCAAATTTTAAAACATTAATACAAGATTATAAGCAATTTAGGATAACCAATATCACTATGTGATTGCATAGAAGTGCACACAGCTAAATATCATGGTGTTTGCAGGTCCATTCACCAGCATGAAAGTGGAACACTTTTTATTCCATTGGTTATTCTCTATCACCCCAAAGATCCCATTTTTTATTGCTGATTGAAATTATCAGGAGTATTATGAAATGGAAAACTAGAAACTTCTTAAACTGGAGGGAAAAATCTCAAACTGTGGAAAGGATTGATGCCTGACCATTCAAACAAAATTATCCATTTGAGTATCTCCATAATAAGATAACCTTTAGGCTCGTCATCCAGGAACATTGACAAAGAATAATACTCAATACCGAAAAGCTAATAGCTTCACCAAAGAAACTGGAATATCAGTCCTCCATTGAATGCTAGCAAGCAGAATGCACCTTCAGCATGCCTGCCAAACCACAGGCTTGAGCTCACCTAGTATGCGGTGCAACCCTATTTGACTTGGCTGCCAACTACGAGGCAGGCAAGTCTACCTGCATTGTTCTCAAAACACAGGGACTAAAGGAGAGAGGGAAAAGCTACTGCAGAAGAGTTGCCACGGTTGACCCATTGAATGATCCAGACTCACACAGAAACGAGCAAAACTGACTTTTTATGGTATCCATCATGACTTAAGATTGGTCCTTAGCCCTGGCAGTGATGTCATCAAGTGGACAACAGTGATGCCATAGGTTCAAAATTCATGCTTAATCATCACCACCACCACCATAAAGGGGGGATATTACCTACCTCATACCAAACAAGACGGCAAAGAAGAAGAAAGTTCATGCAGAAAATATGTAAAAGCAGGAGCTCTGCATGAAAGAAAGGAACTAAACCACTGTAGGTATCAGAGTAATAGAGTATATCAAGTATATAGCTACATTATTTAATTGTGGTTCGTGTGGGTGAATTTTGCAGTGACAGGAGAAAGCCATCATTTTCTATAGCTCTCGATCCTATCAAGTCTTGTGTCTGATGGAATGGAGGGCATCATGTGTTTGTCAGTGGTTCCTCAGTCGGAACACATTGCCAGCCCAAGGCTGCCCAAAGAGCCACCGATTCTTTTGGTTGAGCTCAAGCAAGCATTTACTCGTACTTCTCTACTCTCAACAGTGACTTTTCATATCATATCATCGTGTGATACAACCAGATTCATCATCAAATCCACAAACAAACTTGGACTTTGGCACAAAGTTCAAGCAGCTCAGTTGTCAAAGAATCTTGGGGAGTTGTGTGTGTGTGTCCGTTTTCTTTTTAATCAAAAGCCAGGGTAAATGAGCAGCAATTATTTGCATTGCGTATTTGGTAAGACATTGTTACCAAATTCATAGAGACATTGGGGAAGAAAGATAGTTTTTTGTCTAATGCATTAAGAATGATATACTACGGGGTTTCACAACTTCTGGGATATGTCTTTCCAAGTTCTAATTTAGTCAGATCTGTACCTGTAGAAATATAAAGGCCTTTACTCCCAGAACTTCCCTAAAACTAGAATTATAGAAAACCATCTAAAGACTTTCTATGAAGGAAAAAAAAAAAAAAAATTCTCTAAATCCCCTGTTAAAATTTTCAACAGTTCCCTTCATGTCTCTCCTTTGCCAAATTTAGCCAGAAAAACACAAAAACAGTACTCTTTTCAAGGCCTCAGTTGTGACTGTTTTCAGGCCATTTTGCAGCCTGTATACAGTCCATCGAATGCACCAATTTGGGGTCTTACTGAAGAGATTCATACAGAGATCTAGAGATCTAGAGAGAGAGAGAGAGAGAGAGAGAACTATGGTAATTTCCCTCCCTCCCTCGCTCCCTCTCTCTCTCTCTCTCTCTCTCTCTCTCTCTCTCTCTCTCTCTCTCTCTCTCTGTTTTGGAAAATGAAGCATACGGAACATCAAATCCATGCATGAGGTGAACCCCACCATGGAGATGATCTGATGCAAAAATCAGTCTAGTCAATTCATCAGGTGGACCAATCCTTAGAGAATGGTTGGTCTATAAAATATTTGCCAAAGCTCCAGTCAACAGTAACATCTGGCAAACCCAATGACTCAAACAGCATGAATTTAGAATCCGAACATATGCATGGTGAAGCCAACCCTGTGCACGGATCAGATGATGCATTTGCATAACAGCTTGGCACATGTGACACGTGTAAAGATGCATGCGGAGAGGAGCATGTGGCTAGTCATTGATCAGGCGGGGCACCCATGAACAAAAACATTATAATAAAAAAATAAAAAAAACCAAAGTTCCACATTCAACAGTCATGTGCAGCCCACTTGATGAGTTGAACGGCCTGATTTAAGAATTCCATCATCTGCATGGTGAGGACCACCGTATGCACAGAGCAGATGTCATATGCACCTCTATCAGTTTGACACATGTTCCGTGTGTAAAGGTACACATGTGGAGAGGAAACCATGGGGCTAGCAAACATTCAGTTACTGTATCCATCTAAAAAGATGTGCAAGAAGATATTGACTTGTAAAGTGATCCTAGAGACTCCATGTAAACAAGCATATAGAGCTGGACAGAAACCGAGCTAGCCCAGTTAGCTCGCTCGACTCGACTCGAAAGCTAGGTTCGGGCCGAGCTGAGCTGTTTTTTTTTTAGCTCAAAAAAAAAAAAAAAAAATCAAGCTGAGCTAGACTCAACTCCGCTCAGCTCGCGCTATATATATATATATATATATATATATATATATATATATATATATATATATATATATATATATATATATATATATATAAAAACTCAAACTCGGCTCAAGCTGGCCCGAGCTGCTGACTGAATTGAGCCGAGCTGGCCAGTACGGCTCAAGGACCTAGCCGAGCCGAACTCAAGCTGAGGTAGGCTACTGGTTGAACCAAGGTGAGTTGTGCCAAGCTCGACTCAGTTCGGCTCAGTGTCTAGCTCATTAGAGCCGTAAACGAGTCAAGATAGCTTGGTTGGCTCACTCGATTCGACTCGGTTTGAACACTTGGTTCAAATCGAGTCGAGCCACTTTTTCCAGCTCGAAGATTTTCGAACCAAGTTCGAGCTGACCCTAGCTCGATTCGGCTCAACTCAAAACTCGGTTCGTGTTTGACTCGACTTCAAGTAGTTGGAAAGTGAGGTTTTTTAGTCCCACATCGGATGTGAGCAAAGGAATAAAAGGGAAAGTTGTCTATAAAAGCAGCAGTAAGAGGTGTCAATGGGCATGATTTTGAACTATTTTAGGCCGGGCTTTTGGGCTGGGCCTATTCAAATTTTGGGCTTTTCCAGGCTCGAAGTGGCTCGAACTCGGCTCAAAAGCTCGACTGAACCAAACCGAGCAAGCTATTCCAACTCGATGGCCGAGCTGAGCCAAGCTCAAGCCAGGATTGTCTGCTGGTCGAGCTAGGCCCAGCTCGATTCTGTTTGGCTCAGTGTACAACTCTAAATAGCATCATACCAAAGGCGTTTTGGATCACATCATCGCAGCAAATATTACATAGTTAATAGTGAAATAATCAGCACACCCAAGTCCAATAATCAGCCCAACTAGGTGATTAACTTCCTTGAGTTAGCAGGGAGATGCTAACATGCACACCAGTTTGCAAGTTTACCCAACCTAGGTGATTAGCACTTAAACCAACAAATTCATCAGACAGTTTAGAGGGAACAAAAGGCCTTTTATCAGATTATAAGGGTGTCAATATGGCAAGCCAGCCAGCAAGCTCAAAATCGGTGGTGGTGGTGGTGGTGAAATCTGTTGATTAAGTCATGATGATGGTGGTGGTTGTGAAATCCGTTGATTAGAAGATGATGATGATCATAGGTCATGATGCATATTAGTAGTGGTAGTATAGCCGACCACCATTAGTTGGCGTAAGGCTTAGATGACAAAATGATTAGTAGCGCTATTGTGTGTGTGTGTGTGTGTGCGCGCGCGCATGTGTGTGTGTGTGTGTGTACGCGCGCGTGTGTGTGTGTGTGGAAATTTCTTTACAACACTCAGGTTATTTATTTTAACTTCAATTTAAAAGAAAAAAAAAAAGATTTCTAAATCCCCAAGAGACAATATGAAATGCATGCAACTCACATCACGTGACATGGGATGGATGCCCCCTCCAACATGGATGCCTAAACCACGGAGTAGTGAAGCCATATCTCTGTACTTCAGTTCCAATTTATCTAGTTCCTTCCGAACCTCAACACGAAGCTGCTCTTTCAAGTTTATAGTTTCCTCATCCTGAAATTGGTATCATTATACAGTTTCGATGACACTTCATAAAATGTAAAAACCACATCATGCTAAAGCGAAAGGACAAAGAAGGTAATTGCAAGAGACTCATGTACTTCAGATGGGGCATCACCACATACATGCCAATGCGGCACACATGTCCAAGATCCAGGTCATACATCAGGTAAGGCCCACCACGACATGGATTTAAAAAGCAGTTTCAGAGTATCACTCGGGGAGTATGACTGAGCCTGACCTGTTCCATTTTGGTCCTATTTCAGTTTGGTGACTCACCATTGCCCACCAAAAATGAGACGATTAGCTTGAGTCAACTTGGTTTCAAATGATATTTAGAATCATGTATCACAAACATGCCCAGGCCGAAATCAGGCCACTCCATGAATTACATAGGCCACATGTGTACAGTGAGTGTGACCACTGATCGCTTTCTCTAATTGCCCATTTTTCTCATACATGTGACTCCCACCAGATGAGTGGACCAAGTTGATTTTTAGGCCAGGCATGTTAACGATTGGATCCACATGATGAGTGGCCTGGATCTCACATGTGGGGCGGCACCACGGGGCGAAAAATAATGAGAAAATGGAATAATGCAGATGAAAGGGAAACTAAATGCAAGATAACTAGAAGAGATCCTCGAAATGGGTGGCCGCGACCAGATAGGCCAGATTCAGGCCACAGTCAGTCCATTTGTAGTTAACCTATTCGAAGACAGGCCAGGCCTAGAAGAATTATTCACCAAACCTGGAATCCAGGCTTGGGCCTGAACACAATCTCTGGGTGGGCCTAAATAGAAAATGATATCGAACTTGGCCCCCAGCCTCATTCTTCCATTAATTGACCTAAAAATCCAGCCTGAGGCAAAACCCATTGTCCTTGAAGTAGGCCCAAGCCCAGTTTGCGGAAGGTCCAACCTGGAATCCAACATGCCAACCCAACACATCGCCTGAAAAATGAAAAAAGAGCATCTCCGGACCTTTTTTTGGCTTTCCCTAACTTCTTCTAGTCGTAGCTTTTGCCTTCTCTCCATGTCTAGTAAGCGCAGATTTTCAGCCCTCCTTTTCTTTCGCAACCTCTGCGCTTCTTCCGCCTGCAAATGAATAAACAGAAGTTATGTCTGAGAAAAGGTGGAGCTAAGAGCATTAACATTGATATTCTCATTTTACACATGCAGAGTTCTTTCAACACTTCACCAATCTGGAAAACTGCAACTTGGAAAATTGAGCTAGATATGATGCTCCTACTTTAATAGTTAAACATTGTATTGGTAGACATTCTGAAGGTGTAAACAAATAAAAAACAGCCATAAAAGGAATGGGGTAGATAGTAGATACCCTGCATGCTCTCACCAGTACATGAGTACAACCACTATCTAACAAGCACATTGAGCAAATCCAATATCTACTACATAAAACCTAAAAAGCATAAAAAAAACAAAAGAAAGAAAAACAAAATAATCATAACCATCCTATTAATGTATGTTAACGGCACCAACCATTGATCAGATGATGATCAATGGTGGGCCATCTACACGGCCAGCATGCAGTGAACGCTCAGGTTGAGAAAGTGCCTATCAGGACCAGCAACGAGAGAGGTGAGAGAGAAGGGAAGGGAGAGTAGAGATTGCAATGGGGTGGAATATGTGAGATGTTTGGGTCTATAACCCTAACACCACCTCTACTTTTATAATGCCCAAAACATGTACATACAGTGTGGGGTTCTTGGGCACTTCCATATGGGTTGGGCCTAAGCCCATTACACTTATTCATCTACTCCTTCGCACTTATGCAATTCCTTTGTACCATGTCTTCAACTATGTACCCTTTTACTTCCAACACCTCCTCAAGCTAGAGCATCTTAGACTAATGGTGCCCAACTTGCAACAAGGGCTAACATAATCTAATCTAATAAAGAAATATTTTAACAATGTACAAGAAATTACCAAGTTCCTTTGCAACAGGACATGAACAAGATCATGATTTGATGATCCAAACCATTATCTGACGGCCTTCGCTGCAGATGAGAGATTCTCCAAAAAAGAATTTTCTAGATCAAAGTTCCTAGCCTTCTGATCTTGTCCTTTTCTGAGCATTGCTTTATTTTGTTTTTTTCCTTGATCATTTATCTGTAAGCTAGGTCTTCGGATTTAGAAAACAGTTAAGGTACCCAATCCATGGCACACCCACGAGATCAACAGTACCGATCACGACAATGGTCCAGCTGCACATAATGCCACATCAGTACTGTTGGTGCATCAGAACCCAAAAATTCCTCTTAGTGGGCACCCATATATTATGTCCTGCTATGCACAAATAGTTAGCCAGTACATTTATCCCAGACATGTATTCCACATATTTAAAACAATAATATGATAAAGGTTATAGCACTTATAGGTGATCCACGATGGCCTCTTTGACAAATTCTCAATAACAAAGGAGGGACAAGATCTAGACTTCGATTAACTATTGAAGAGACAGGTTCTAAACTCTAACAAATTCTCAATAAAAATAAATAAAATCAAAGTGGGCCACAATAAACATATTCCAGGCAACTTTAGCCACAATGAACATATCCAAGTATAGCAGGAAAATAAAGAACTAAAGGGAGAGGACAATTATGAGTCTCACCGCACAAAACTTAAGGGGGTGCTCGGATTCAGGAAACTTCTGTCATCACGGACAGCTTGTCTGTGTTTTGTCAAACCCATTTATGCATGGGAACCTAGGAAAGTACGGACATTTTGTCCCCAAAATATGACTGGTCACAAGAATTGCATGTCTTTACAAAATAGGTGGAATGACAACGAGGATAACTTGTCCCTAGGTGAAACAACAATCATAGCAATTGAGTGGAATTGAAATATTCAAATTTTCAGTGATAACATCCACCCAAGAATTATAGGATTCAATCAAGGATTTTGGACAATGGGATTTGAGCATGAGTTTCAAACCATTTTCCATAAGGGCTTCTTTGGATTGTGAGAAAAGAAAAAGGGTTTTCCTTATTTGGACCTTTTATTGTTTGGATAGCAAAGGAAATAGTGGGATTTCACATAGCAATCATTAGCTTTGTCAATAGTCAAATTATCAGGCACAAGATACGATGTGACCATTGTGAGAAGAATATGAGATTTCCACTTGCTATACAGACAAAATCCAGAAAAATGGAATCCATGGGAATCCATATATCAATGGTATTCATGAAATCCATGGGAATCCATATATTAATGGTATTCATGAAATCCATGGGAATCCATCATTGAACAATGATTAGACTTTTTTCCTGTCTTTTCTTTTCTCACGATCCAAACAGGCCCTAAGATCTTACTTTAAGATATTCAAAACAATGTATATTGTATCACAATCACATGTCATGAACAACCATCAACTCTAAGTATTCCAAAGAAACCCATGCATTCAAGTAGATGATTGGCCTGCCAAGCCATATAAAAAATCTACAACATCTAAGACAGTGATCAGCTACATCGTAGCAAGCCAAGTATCACCACTGATACCTCGATTCATCAACAATTGACAATGTGGTCTCTCCCTCTTCGGAACCTCTTCTGCTCTTACTACCACGTGCCTTTGAAAGTGGAATTAAACATAAAAGGCCTATCAATTATTCCAAAGAAAAAAGATGTATGATGCAGCCCATGGCCCACTTAGGCCCATCCAGGGCCACTATAAGGTCCAGCTCACTTAAGCCCATCTAGGCCCACTGCAAGGTCCAGCAAGACAGGACTATAGCCCACCGTATAGGCCAACATGTGCTGATTTTTTAACTGATTATTTACAGAATCAGGAATTATTATTTACTATTTTTTGGAGATATGATGAGGGTGTAATTGATATGGTTGAAGATATGGGTTGAATTTAGAGATTTGATTGCTTTCCATGTTAGTTTTTCACAAGGCTTTTGCCATAAAAAGAAAGATTAGTTTGTAATACATTGTGATGGATTCTCTTAGTTGTATAGATTTCAATCAAGGATTCCTTTTGGATCTATAAAAGGAGGGTGATGGTGTAGGACTTATTTGGTCGAATATTTTTCTAAATGTGGTTTTTTTTCTTTTAGTTTTGTAAAAGAAAAGGTTGATATCAATAGAAGTTCTCTCACTCTCTACTCAATCGTTCTTGTGAGTATTCTTTTCTTCTTCTTTTTTTTTACTTGCAATTTGGGTATCGATACCTCGTTGACTCGATAACCGGGTTGCAACCATTTTGGTATCAGAGCCAAGTTATCTTTGGGATTTTTCGACTCTACATCACCCTCTAATGGCTTCAAAGGGGGTGACACATGAAGAGTTTGTTCAAGTAACCCAATTGATCTGCACCCTCACAGAGCGTGTAGATCAACTCACGCATGCTGCAAGCAACCTCACTAATCAAATGAGGGAGCTCCAGTGTGGAGGGAATTCAAAGATCGAAGTTGGAGCACATGGACACACAGGGGGAGGTCCCCACCAAGGTCCTAACCAACTACGGGCGGCCCCGATTTATGAAGACACCAATGATCGAATCCTCCAATTGTTGGAATTTGATAGAGAGCTCGAAATTAAGATAGAAATTCCAAAATTTCATGGCCGGTTGCATGTTGATGACTTCATTGGTTGGCTAAGCATGGTGGAAAGAGTGTTCGAGTACAAGGAAGTCACGAATAATCGGAAGGTGAAGCTAGTAGTTATGAAGTTTGCCGGTCACACATTAGCATGGTGGGATGATCTCCAAGCCGAACAAATCCATCAAGACAAGGAGAAAATAAATTCTTGGGAAAAAGATGAAAAAGAAGTTAAAAGGGAAGTTCTTACCCGTGACTTACGCCTGTGACCTCTATCAAAGATGCCACAATCTACGTCAAAGGAATAAGTCGACAAATGAATACACCGAGGAATGTCATACCTTGACTTCACGGGCAGGGTTTCATGAGTATGAAGATCAAAGATTTCAAGATATATTAATGGCCTTAACCCAAATATCATAAATGAATTGGCTCTCAAAGATATTTTTAAAATGTCCAATGCATATACACTAGCACTGAAAGCTGATGAGATAATTAATTGGGGGCTTGGAAGATGATTTGACGCCCCACGAGGGCTGTCATCGACATGGGGCAGCATGCTAACTTCTAACATAAGGCAACCATAGGGCTTCCCATAGGCCAAGGGACAATGGGCCAATGTACAATAATAAAACCAAGCCCCAACCCGAGAGGAGGTAGTTATGGACGAGGGGCTAATGCACCCAAAATGGGACAAATCAACACTCCATTCATGTGCTTTAAGTGTGGGCAACCAGGACATCATTTCTTTCATTGTCTTGAACATTAGTCCACAATTAAAGTAAATTTGGCTAAGGAAGGAGAATACGTTGAAGACACTCCCAACCGCATGCAAACAAAATTGAAGAGGACACAGAATATGAAGACCATACATATAAAGATGAGGTGTCTGTTGGAGAAGATGTAGCAGATGTGTATGGTGATAAGGGAGAGTTGTTGGTTATCCAGCGGACTATGTGATCGATGCCTCGAATAGTTGATGAGGAGCGATGGTTGCGATGTAATATCTTCCGCACCGTTTGTACTTCTGGCGGGAAGATATGCACCATTTTAGTAAGATGGAGGGAGTAGTGAGAACATTGTTGTTATGAGTAAATCACGTCATGTCCCTGATCATAATGTGAAAGATGCGCAATCGTAGATATGTGGCCCACTGAGGTAAGCTCATCACGCGTGTCACCAGAGGATTGAAGCTTGTAAAGGCGAAAAGCCCTCACGCTTATCTGTAGCCATGAATCCAATCCCAAGCCTCGGGCTCGGCCTCAAAGGGTGGAATTATGCCTGAGCCCTCAGGATCAGCTTCAGGATACCAAGCGCCACGGAGAAGAGCAAACATCTTCCATGCCATCACCAAATCCCAAATTACGCAGAGCAAAGGCCTCAGCCTCAGTCACTAGTATCTGCCACACGGTTGACCACTCACCCGAGGATGCAGAGTGCTGACCACACCAGACGTCCTCGAACCTAAGCAAGTTACACATCACGCACCGCCAAACAAAGATAGCAGCTACGACTGGGATGCGTAGAATCCAGACACGATGAGAACAATATCTCTCAATCCAACAATGTATCCTATACGAAGTATGCAAGTATCCCCTAATACTGCAACGTATCCTAGATGGGATCTAGGAGATCCACCGCCCTTGGCCATGGATCATCACCTATAAAATGACCCTTCCACATCTCTCCAAGGTACAAAATCATACACACAGTACTCTCTGGAGTTCTTACTCCTAATCGTCCCCATCTGTCTCTTTGTGATCTCAGGTCCCGAGATCTCCACCATTCATCTATGTCCATACCGAGCAACGAAGATCTAACCGTTGATCCTAGATCAACATTTGTTACTCCAATTTTGGACATTAACAATTATCTTACAAGAAATGGTGAACAAATTAAAACTCAAAAAATATAAGCATCCACGACCATATCAAATTTGTTGGTTCAAGAGAGTAAGAGGAGTTTCCGTCAACTCAAGGTGCTTGGTTTCCTTCTCTATTAAATCTAAGTACAAGGATGATATATGGTGTGGCGTGATCTCCATGGATGCATGCCACATTTTGTTACGGAGACCGTGGTTGTGGGATCAAGATATGGTGCACATGACTCGAGCCAACACCTATTCCGTCTTAAAGGATTGTGTTAATATCACATTGCACCCTTTAAAACATCTTCCAACACCCAAAGCTGATAAAGAAGAGAATAAAAAATCACTCAGTGTGTAGAAATTTAAAGAGGAAACCAAGGAGACTAGCATCATTTATGTCTTGGTTGCTAAAAAAGGCAAGAAGCAAACAAATGTTCCGCCTCCTATACAGGAGCTTCTTCATGAATATAAAGACTTGATACCCAAAGAACTCCTAGTTGGATTTCCTCCTTTAAGGAACATTCAGCACCACAATGATTTAGTGTCGGGTTCTAGTCTATCAAATCTTGTGCACTACCGAATGAGTCTAGCTGAACATGTTGAGCTCCACCAACAGGTTACTAAGTTACAACAGAAGGGTTTAATTCAAAAAAGCAAATCACCATGTGTTGTTCCTGCATTATTAACCCCTGAGAAAGATGGATGTTGGAGGATGTGCATGCACAGTCATGCAATCAACTTGATTACTATCAAGTATCTGTTTCCTATTCCTCGATTGGACGGTACGCTAGACATGTTGCTTGGACAAAAGTCTTTTCCAAGATTGACCTGCGGAGCAAATATCATCGAATACATATTCGACCCAGGGACGAGCGGGACACCGCATTTAAGACTCGAGACGGATTGAACAAGTGACTCGTCATGCCATTCATCCTTTCAAATGCGCCAAGCATGTTCATGAGGCTAATGACGGAGGTACTCCACCCTTTTATGGGAAAGTTCTTAGTTTTATATTTTAATGATATTCTTGTTTTTAGTCCTAATGCATTTGTTCATCTTGATCATTTACGAAAAATATTTAATGTACTACGAAGGGAGTCGCTATTTATTAACTTAAAAAAGTGTTCATTCCTTATCGTTGAGTTTGTATTTTTAGGGTATATTATGTCTGCAAAAGGGATCAAGGTTGATCAAGAGAAAATCAAGGTCATTGCGAGTGGCCAGCCCCACGGCTTGGCGACATTTTACCTGAGATTTATCCAAAATTTCAACACCATCATTGCACTTGTCACCAATTGCGTGCGAGGAGGCAAGTTCGAATGGGCTAAAGCGGCGGATCGAAGCTTTGGTACCATAAAACAGAAGTTGACAAAAGCTCCAGTTCTTGCACTTCCAGACTTCAATAAAGTGTTTGACGTGGAAAGCAATGCTTCATATGTTGGCATTGGCACGGTGTTGAATTAGGAAGGAAAGTCGATCGCTTTCTTTAGCTTGAAGCTTAATTACGCACGAAATAACTACTCCACATATGATCTCGAGTTCTATATAGTGGTCCAGGCACTACGGCATTGAAGACATTGCTTGATTCATTGGGAGTTTATTCTATACTCGGACCATAAGGCGTTGAGATAACTCAACTCCCAAAAGAAGCTGAGTGTTGGTCATGCAAAGTGGACGGCTTTCCTAAAAGAATATACTTTCCTTCTGCATCATAAAGCCAGAACAAAGTGACAGATGCTTTGAGTAAGAGAGTGGTTCTACTAGGAACTCTCGCCATGGAGGTCGTCAAATTCGAGGCATTAAAAGAACAATACAAAGAGGACTTAATTTTTTACAAAGTACTTGACAGGTGTATGGGTGGTCAAGATCCGAAGTGTGAATTCATCTCACACAATGGATATTAATTCAAGAGTTCTCGCATATGCATTCCCTAATGATTGATAAGAGAGAAGATCCAATCTGAGCTACACGGATGAAGACTAGGTGGACACTTCAGAAGGGATAAACATTGGCCATGATTGAGGAAAAATACTATTGACCTCATATGTGGCATGACATTAAACGGTTCGTAGCACGATGTCGTCGATGCCAAGTTTCCAAAGGTCATGTACAAAATACCGGCCTTTATATGCCACTTCCCATTCCAGTCACACTCGGGTGGATATTTCTATGGAGTTCATTCTGGACCTTCCTAAGACTCAAAGGGAAGCATATTCGATTTTCGTTGTGGCGGACCATTGTTCAAAGATAGCCCACCTCTTTCCATGCAAGAAGATGATGAATGCCACACATATCGCTAGCATATTTTTCAAAGAAATTGAGCGACTTCAAGGGTACCAAAAACAATAACCTCAGACCATGATTCAAAGTTTGTGGGCAACTTCTAGCGCATTTTATGGAAGCGAATGGGGACTAAGCTTCAATTCCCTAGTTCATATCATCCTCAAACAGACAACTAAACCGAGGTAGTCAGCAGGAGCCTTGTTAATCTCTTGAGGAGTATTGTAGGCGACAACATATCCTAGTAGAACTTGACTTTATCTCAAGCTGAGTTTGCCTACAACTCAGTGAATCTTACTACCAGAAAATCTCCATTTGAGATCGTATATGGGAGAAGTCCATATCATGTACTTGACTTAGTACCATTACCAGTACAAGATCAAGTGAGCGAAGATGTTGATGCTTTTGCCAAGCATGTCCAATACTTGCAAGTTCAAGTAAAGAAGAAGATTGAAGACACCAATACTAGATACCAACAAAGCTATGAATGAACATCAGCATGAGAAGATATATAACGAATGTGACTTAGTTATGGTCTATCTCTACGAAGAAAGGTTTCCGAAGGGAACTTACAATAAGCTCAAGTCTAAGAAGATTGGTCTATGTGGAATCAAGAGGAAGTTGGGTGGCAATGCCTGTAAAATTGAGTTACCAGATGATTTAGATATTTCATCGACTTTCCATGTGGTGGACTTATTTGAGTATCATGGCAAGGCATCTGACGTGCAAAACGAAGCCATCAGCAATATAGATAAACAAATCTCAAAGAAAAAGAAGGAAGAAGTTGAACAAGTGTTGCGAATGAAGACCGCTAACACTCGATAGGGCCAATACAAGCAATAATTGGTAAAATGGAAGAACAAGCCCTATTTTGAATACACGTGGATCATGGACGACGAATTGAAAAGATTAGATCCAAACCTCTACTACTTGTATGAAGAATCCAACTTGTCAAAGTCGAGTTCTTTCCAACCGGGGAAGAATGATGCATTAGGCCAACTTAAGCCCACTATAGGGCCCAGCCCACTTAAGCCCATTAGGCCCACTGCATGGTCTGACAAGACAAGACCATAGCCCACTGTAGAGCCCAACATGTGCTGATTTTTGGGCTGATTATTTACAGATTCAGGAATTATTAATTACTATTTTTTGGAGATATGATGGGCTGATTTAAAGATGTGGTGAGGGTGTAATTGATATGATTGAAGATATGAGTTGAATTTAGAAACTTGATTGCTTTCTATGTTTGTTTTTCAAAAGGCTTTTGCCATATGAAGAAAGTTTAGATCAGTTTGTAATAAATTGTGATTAATTCTCTTAGTTGTATAGATTTCAATCAATGATTCCTTTAGGATCTATAAAAGGGGGGTGGTTATGTAAAGAGTTATTCGGTCAAATATTTTTCTAAGTGTGGTTTTTCTCTAAGTTTTGTAAAAGAAAAGGTTGATATCAATAAAAATTCTCTTCCTTCCAACTCCATTATTCTTGTGAGTAATCTTTTTTTTTTATTTCTTTATAATTTGGGTATCGAGATCTCATTAACTCAATAACCAGGTTGCACCAATGTAGCAAGGATCAAGAGAACCCAATCACTAATGGGGGAAAAGCACTAGCATAATAAAAAAATATTAGAGGTACCTCGTGTAGCCCAATAACAAAATTTACAGTCAAAGGAAGTAAAATATGTGCATTTGAAAACAGGAGATATCTTAAGATGCTTTGAGTATTTAATGTAACCCAATAACAAAACCTACGGTCAAAGGAAGCAAAATATGCGTATTTGAAAACAGAAAAGAATATCAAGATGCTTATTGCTTGGGTATGGGTATGGGTATGGATATCAGTTCCACATATAGATCTAGGTTGCAGAAGAGCTCGACCTCCAGATCTCAAAAGTACAACAACATGTTGACATATAAAAAATCTTTTTATTATTAATTTATTTAACATGTCTTTATTATTTCTTAATGTATTTATTCAATTTAATTATTTTTTTATATAAGAACTACATGCATACGGGTGAGCTACATCTAAAACAGATCCAATGACGAAACCCATGTCGTGTAATATTCAACACAAGGTACCCCAATGTATTTGAAGGAGTAGGAGATAGATGATAATGGTGAGGAGAAAAGAGGAGTAGAGTGAGCGAGAAGAAGAGAAAAAGAGTACAGATTAGGGAATGTTGTGTAGAGGGCCACATACCCTCACACACAAAGCTTTATTAGAATAAAAGACTATGGTACATTGCAGGAGAAGAGGAAAAGGTACACATGCATTTACAACAAAAGGCCACAATCTTGGCACAATAACACACACAATACACACACACACACACACACACACACACACACACACACACACACACACACACTCTCTCTCTCTCTCTCTCTCTAGAGAAGGATCTAGGTATCATGCTTGAAACGCAAGGCATGAAAGAAAGTTAAAAGCCAAACCTGAATTTGTAACTGTCTCTGCCTAGATGCCCATTCTTCTTCTGTAGCACGCCTGTACTCATCAGTCTCCTTGTGCTTTTCCCTGTCACTAATTAGATTGTTCTGAACCCGTGGTGTATCATCCACTTTTCCAGTTGTAAGACTCCTTACAGGTGTTCCATTACATGGTTGAGCACTGCACGAGGAGAGTTGCTGAAGAACCTGTTCTTGTTCACTCTGTAAACAGCCTGTCCCACTATTAATCCGAGTTTCTTCATGTGGCCGACTGTTGCACAAAGATGGCTCTCCAGAGAGTGCTTTCTCTTTGTCCTGAAAAGTAACTCTTTCATGGCTAACATGTGCATGATGTTGTGACTGAGTGTTGCACGAAGAAGGTACCCCATGAACAGTCTCCTCTTTAGCCTGTGAAACACTTCCATCATGAACCTGGGTTGCGTTATGTAGTTTGCCAGTGCCAGGACAAGGTTCAGACGCTGATTCTTCTTTGTTGTGTAGACTAGCTTTGTCATGATTAACATGTGTGTCACTCTCAAATTGAGTGTTGGAAAAGGAATGCACTCCTGGGACCTGCTTTTCTTTGTCCTGAAAATCATCTCCTCCAACGCTAACCTGGTCAACAGTTTGATCAGAATCCGAAGCATGGTTTTTCCCTTCCGGTAAAGAAGTGGTAGTGCAGGTAGATAGGTTCTCATTTTCACTGCTTGCAATGCTTGAACTGGAATGATCTGGTGCATCTTCAGATTGTTCTACTTCAGTCTGAGTGGTCCCATGGGACTGTTTTTTGTGGTTCGCATTAGATCCAGAAGCGCTGGCCTGAACCTCACATTCAAATTGACAGTTACGAACATCCTCCCTCTTTTTCCTTAACGCAGCTTTTTCCCACTGTTCACGAATTTCTCCAGAAGAACCTTCCATAAGCTCACAATCAGAATTCTCACTTTCAGTTTCAGATGAACTGCTCTCATAGTCTGTATCTAAACCAAAATGACGTCTGAGTGGCCCTTTTCCAGGGCACATTCTACTGCACTTTGATAATTTGAAGGGGAAGTTTCTGTCTCGATCATATATCTGACAGTCATCACCATCTGATTCTTCAGAAAGATGAGATTGGTTAGAACCTGAGCGTGATTTCTGGCTTGAGGTGCCATCACTTTGAAGGCCATCACCATCTTCTTCATCATCAATACTGATTATAAACTTGGGAGGGCATTTATTATTTCTTCCTAATGCCCTCGAACCTCTCGTTCTCTGGTGGGAAGACTCTGGAACATCTATCATAACCACATTACTGGATTTGCCTTGATCAACGTCGATGATAACCACATGATCAGATTTGCCTCTGTCCCTGTACCTTTCTAGGGTTCTCCTCCCAAACTGAGTTCTTGGTTGAGATTGACCTCTCGACATTCTTTTTCCCTTGTTTGCTGACAAAAAGAATGTGTTGAAGATGTGAAAAGATTATTTCATGCCATCATCAGCTCTTAAGAGGTTCCATTTTACTAATAGCACTTTATCCTAAATCCAAATTCCAACTATTCACCACTTCATATTTTCATGCATATGGTTGTCAAGCAACACGGTTGGCGGCTTTTCTCTTCCAATTTGCATACAATAATCAGAGGAATTCAAATAACTCGGAAGTAAGCCAGTTTTTGATCCTGCCAACTGAAAAACAAAACGTAGAAGAATCATTAAAACACATTTGAAAGAGAAGAACTAAATGCTAACTGGAAACCTCCAGAATATATATATACACACGCGCAGGCGAATGCTCATCTGCGCACCAGTTCTCATGAGAACTCGTGAGCACTTTTTGAGAACTCCTCTCACGTGATATGAGCCCAAAATCTGAACCATCCACGTGACGCAGCACCCCAAGAAACCCCAAAGACCCAAATTTTACCATGATCCAGAACTTTGGTGGGCCATGGCAAAAGGAAACAGTTTCCTCCCTCGATTTGCCTCTCTTTGCTGAAATGGCTCACCAAAGTTCTGAATCAGGGTAAAAGTTCGGCCCTGGGGGTTTCTTGGGGTGCTGCATCACGTGGACGGTTCAGATTTTGGGCTCATTTCATGTGAGATGAGTTCTCAAGAATGGGTGCGCAGGTGAGCATTCCCTTATATATATAGAAAATTAACGAGAAGGCATCACATGGCGACACAAATCAGACTAAAGAATAATGAGAATCTGAGATACTACTATGCGTGGTTCAAACAGAGACAAACTGACTGAAGGATATCAAGAATTTGAGATAATACTGTATGCAATACAATAACAGTAACAAGTCCAAAAGAACTGCAAGCTCCTAATGCCAAAGATCAATCAGCTTAACACTTTAAATGTAGGGAATGTGAACGTGTATCTAAATGTGTGTGCATGTATATGCTATTGTTGTATCCTTACCAAGCACTATATGTTTTCTCATATTAATGTGTGAGCGCGCTAGTCAAGAGAAACTAACACTAGCGCTGGATTTCTCTAGAAACTCTTCTCTTTCTTTTGTTCTTTCTATTCTTCCTCTTCTTTCTTACTCTCACTCTCTATCTCCCTCTTCTTTCTAGTCTTTCAATTTGGTATCAAAGGGGGATTCCTACACTGATTGAAGACCTTTTTGGTAGGGCCCGTTGCTGACGTCATCATCCATACTAGTAATGTCAGATGGCCCCATGATGATTTTTTTTTTTTTTTTTAAAGTACAGGATCTGGAAGAGCATGATTTTAGAAGATTTATGATTATTTTTATGAGTTTCTAAAGGAATTTCAGTCAAAATAGAAAAAGTCGGGGAAAAAAGGTTCCCGTTTTTCTCTCTACAATTTGTCTTGGGATTTCTCGTACTTCTCTCTTACAGGGGTTTGGCGCAGTTTGGGGTTTCCCATCTATTCAAACAACTATCATGTTCATTAGGTGAGATTTTAGGAAGTTATGAAGTATCTTGTGAGGAAAAATGAATGTACAACTCTATTTTTGGGCATTTTCTTGTTGTTTCTAATGCGATTTCATCAAATGTGGCTTAGATATGTGTCAAGATCGTTGTCAGTTGTCACACTTGTATACATAAATATAAATATAAATACACACAGTTTTGGTCACCCTTGAGTGGTTCCAAGTTGTTTGGAGTGGTGGGCAGTAGTGTCTGCGCGTGTTGAGAACGTGCTTGGGTGGTCTCTGGTTGCTTGGGATGATTTTTTTAGCAAAATGGAAGGTACATCTTCATGTTCAAGTGATATTTAAAGTTCCTCAGTTATTCCAAGGGGAGTTGGTGTACCTGGAATAAGTGATAATCCAGGTTAGTAAATTACCAACGTTAGATTTGATTGTATGAATTATTTTTCATGATCCTGATCAGCCTGTATGTTTATCAGAGATGGAGGAATCTCCAATGCCCCATTGTTTGCCTCTTCCTATATTTGATTGTTCCTCTCCACATCTAGTATTGAGTCCTCGACTATCTCTCTCCATCTTGTTGACCTCTTCCTACTCAATGGATAAGTGACCTTAAAACATATGCTTTAAGGAAGAAATAAGGTAATTGCATTCCTACCACGATCCTTCTCCAATCAACTGATAGACTCAATTATGACTGCTCTACCTAATCCTCTTGATCTTCTCATTGCTTTGCACGAAGAAAAGCGTTCATCTACTGCTCATCCCCTTGCCAATTTCATTTCATATAATTCTTTTTCACCGTAATATTGTGCATTCTTTTCCAATATTTCTTCTATCACAGTTCCTTCAAATAAGCGTCAAGCTTTTCAGCTTCCTTAGTGGAAATAGGCCCCATTGGAGGAGATGCATGCCTTGGAGAAAAGAAAAAAAAAAAAAATCAAACCTAGGATGTTGTTAAATTGCCTCATGGAAAAAAGGCACTTGCCAGTTAGAGATGTAAATGGGTCTCCACTATCAAACATAAATCAAATGGAGAAGTTGAGCACTACAAAGCTCGGCTTATGACCAAAGGTTTTACACAGACCCAGGGGTGGACTTCCACAAGACTTTTGCTCCTGTTGCAAAACTTAATATGGGTGGACTTTCACAAGACTTTTGCTCCTATAACAAAACTTAATTGTATGCACATGTTACTCTCCCTAGGTGCCAATTTATCATGGCCTCTCCATCAACTTGATGTCAAGAATGCCTTTCTCCATAGCGATCTACATGAAGTGTATATGGCACCTCCTCAGAGTTTCCTACCAATTGTAGGGAGTAATTATATTTGTAAGCTCCATAATGCAGGCCCACTTAGGCCCAGCAATGATGTAAGCCATAACCCACCGTAAGGTCCAACATGTGCTGATTTTCGGACTTTATTTATAGATTTGAGAAGCCTAAATTAAGGATCGTAATTTACCATTTTTGGGAGATATAGGGGTTGATTTAAAGATGTGATTGAAGATATGGGGAGCCTAAATTAAGGATTGCAATTTACTATTTTTGGGAGATATGGGGATTGATTTAAAGATCTGATTGAAGATATGAGGGGGATGCGATTGAAGATATGGGGCTGATTTAGACATCTAATCAGTAATTTCTATATTTGCTTTTATTATTGTCAAGCTTTTATCATCTTAGGTATATTAGAAATTTAGATTGATTTGAAATCAATTATGATTGATTTGAAATCAGTCTTTTAGGGGATTCACTTAAGAGTTTGAGGGGGGTATAGGAAGTAGTGATTCCAAGATTTACTAAATTTAAGTTCTTTTCTTAAGCATTATAAAAAATAAAAAAATAAAATAAATAAATAAAATTGATATTAATAAAGTTATTTCTCCTCTCTACTCAAATATTCTTGTGAGTGAAATTCTTGTCCACTTTGCAATTCATGTCGGTTGTATCGGGAGAGATGGCTTCTACTGGCGAATCTTTCTCTTAGTCATGGATATATCTAATAAAGATGGACCGTTGACTTTAGAGGATGGAGGTCCCGGTGCATTGAGGCTGCATTCATTTATTCAACTTGACACCTATCAACAGATTGAAAAGCCGAAACCTCGAAGAACTATAAAGAGGCAAGAATCATCAACATTAGCGCCGCCGCAAAGGAGACAACCACGGCAACACCCCTCCATAGAGAAAGGGCAAAAAATGAGAAATAATAAGAAGAATATTAAAAGATAAAATCAGACAATTCTCAAAAATCTGATTGCGGATTTTTTTCGAACTCGAACAATTGTTCAAAAAAACCCTGATCCTCCATTGAGAATCATTGATACAACCGTGTCAATATCTCATCGACTCAATAAACAGGTTGCACCACTCCGAAAAGCCATTTCTAATCTCAAGCAATCCTCATGAGCCTGGTTCGAACGCCAACATGCACTAATGAGTTTGGGTATTCTCAGAGTTGTGTCAACTGTCAACCATACTCTATTCTTCAAATGTTATTGGTCTCTCTATTGTTATTGAATATGAAGATGACATCATTGTCATTGGTGATGACAATGAAGCTATCAAGTTATTAAAGGTGTTCCTCATTAGAGAATTTGATATTAAAAGATCTTGGGTCTCTTCAATATTTTTTGGGGATTGTAGTTGCAAGATCTAGACATGGTTTTTCTTTTTCTTTTTCTTTTTTTTTTCAAGAACCAAAACCCTTTGATCTTCTCGGTCTTCTCGGTGCTAAGCCTATATACACTCCTATTGAACAAAACCACCGACTTCAGCTTGATGGTGGTGATCCTTTGCCTGATGTTGGCTTTTATCAGCGCCTTGTCGGCAAACTCCTCTGTTTGACTATTTCCCATCTTGACATTACAAGTGCAGTTGGTGTTGTCAGTCAATTTATACATGCTCCCCACAAGAATCACTTGGATGTCGTTTACGCTATTTTAAAGCATCTCAAAGGTTCACCCGGACAAGGAATCCTTTATACAACACATGGTCATCTTCATGCTGAGGCCTATACTGATGCAGACTAGGTTGGCTTTCCTTCCGATTGCCAATCTATTTCTGGTTATTGCACCTTGGTTTGTGGGAATCTAGTGACATGGAAAAGAAAAAAGCAATATGCTATGGCTCACTCCAGTGATGAAGTGGAGTACTGGGTGATGACTCATGGTGTATGTGAGATACTTTGGTTGAAGACCCTTTTTAATAAATTAAGCCTCCCAGTTTCTTCTCCCATGACGCTACACAATGATAATCTTACAGCTATTCACATCTTCTCTAACCTAGTTTATTATGAGCGCATCAAACATATCGAGGTTAATTGTCATTTTATCCAGAAGAAAGTGGCTTCTAGGAATGTTTGCAAGTTGGATGATCAACTCGTCGATTTTCTAACCAAGGGCACTGGTCATCACCATCTTCTTCGTCAATATTCCAAGTTGGGCATGATTGATATCCATGCTCCAGCGTTAAGGGGGGAGCGTAGGGAATGCGAATGTATATGTAAAAGTGTGTGAATGTGTATTCTATTAGTATATTTGTGCAGAACACTATGTTTTTCCCATATTAACATGTGTCTCTATATGTGTTAATCAAGATGGACTAACACAAGTATTACATCTCTCTCTCTCTCTCTCTCTCTCTCTCTCTCTCTCTCTCTCTCTCTGCTTTAAAAACACGACAGCACACAAAACCTGAAAAAATAAACACACCAAGCACAGAAGGCAAACTTTCTCCATGAATAGAATCCAAAGAACTACCATACCTATGCATGTTCCTAAGGGAATTTTTCCGAAGTCAAGCAAAAACTTACACCAGAAGGCATATGCAAAATTAGTCCGTAGACATGGATGTTTATTTGATTCCTCCCATGAGGTCTTTTCTTTTTCTTCTTTTTTTTTTTTTTTGTTTTCGTTTGCTAGGTAATATAAACTTTTATTCAAAGAAGAAAGAAAAACAAAGAAGTGGGCCAGAAAAACAAAGAAGTGGGCCAAAGAGACAAGGGGCAGATCATTGCCCCAAAACCGACAAACACAAAACCAAAAGGCTTATCCCATCTCCCATGCTTGTCAGAAGCCCTAGACAAAAACAAAGAGTAAAACCGGATTAACAACCTTCGAACAGGTAGACACGAAGAGTGTATTATTAAAAGCTTGATGTTTATACAATTGACTTTTTTTTCTTACTCCGTTTTTGGCCTGTGTAATGGGAGAGGCTAATCAAGAACTGTGGAATGAGCAGAAATGAATGCCAGCGTATCCTCAATAGATGATGACATCTATGATGGCCACAGCTTTTTTTACATGTTTGTTTGGAGTGAATGGAAGGCTGCTGATGTTGGCATAGATGCATCATAAGATGACATGAAACCTAAAATTGTTTCAAATAATGTGTACATGACTATTTGGTATCTATCATAGTTCAAAAACTTGCTGACTCGAACAAAAATAGCCTCTCCTTGGAATAGGCCTCTAATTGTTTCCAGGTTATAAATACATCCCTTATGAGACGTACCACTTTTTTTTAAATTTGAATATTGAAAAAAGTTGAGAGGTTGATTCTCTTTGCATGAATTTAAGTGTTGCCTCTTGAACCTTTGCATGTTTTACTCATTGAATCTGGTACATAGATCTCAGTTTTGTATCAATTTATTTTGATTATAGTTGCATTATTTTGGTCTCTGAACAAGTCACCCTCCAAAAGCACTATTTAACACTGTGGTTGGGACTACTACTAGGCTTCTTTGGATGATCCTATTATTGGTTTCACCCTTCCTAATCTTCCCATGCATCCCTTAGTATCATTTCCTCATCTATGCAACACTCCATCTTTGCCCATGTTACCTTCTAACCATCCAACACTCAGCCCCCTAAAACATAGTTGATCGAATAGTTCTCTTGTAAATTTTTCCATCAAGTTTCATTGTCATGCAGCATGTGGCGATCACAGAGTTATTTATTTGTAAATAAATCCTAAAAAATCATATAAAAAATATTTCCATGGAAAAGTAGTTTCCCAAAAATAAACAATAACAACAATGAAACATTGAAAAAAGGTAGGGTTTTTTTTTTTTTTAATTAGCACTTAGCAGTATCTAGGAGCATTGGACACAGCACAATTTCAAAACAGTTTCATGTCCTTCTACATAGATCCTGACCCTTCAATTTTCGATCCTAGCCCAACCGATTTTCATATTCCAAATCCAAACTCAATCCGACACGACCCAAATTTCTAGATCTAGCTAATGCAACTTGATCCAAACCATTCATATGAAGATCCACACTGCAGATGACCAAAAGCTGTTTTTGATTGACTTGAGTTAGGTTGCATATGCATGATCAGATTAGGTCAGTTCGAGTTACGACTCAACCTAAACCCGGCACATCTAAATTGAGTTATAAAAAAATCCAACCAAATATAACCCAACCCCAGCGCCTCAAGTTCAGATTGGGGGTAGCCCTAGTTGCTAATCTAAGACCCTAACACTTACATAGAAGGTTCTCAACTAAGGAGAAAATGGACATAGTCACATACTACTACCCTAATCAACATGAAACACTACCTGAATCTATGGTACTCAGATCCTTCAAAAAAATAGAGAAGCAGTCAGATACTTGGATAAGGGTAGGGATAAGAATCCCCATTTCCCAGTACTTGATAACCATATATTCTGGGGTTTTTAACTCAATACAAAGATGAGCCTCAAGCAACTGATTGACTCATTTCTAGTCTCTCTAGCCAAATACGGAAGTTAGCCAAAACTCACCTGTAATATTGTTTAAGGTATTTTAACATGATTATCCTTATAAAAAGCGACAAATACTTCCAAACCCCTCTGGGGAATTCCGAATTTTGAATATCCACCAAAAATGATAGTCAATACCCACACTCGCACCAATACTCGGATAACATAGCCCCAAATAGCCGAAGACCAGAAAACTCAAACAGGAGTGTTTTCCAATTAATCACCAATTCAAACAGACCAAAATCGTCCGAACCAGAATGAACCAGGGTGAGTTGTACCGGTTCGATCTCCACGCAAGTCGCACTCCAGAAAGCTATTTAGAACCATGATTCCACAGAAACTTGAGGGGGGGAACCCATATAAAGGATGTTGATTTACAACCCTAATTCCAACTAACCCAAAAGCTTTATAATTAAAACGGCCATGAAAACATGGAATCCAACCACTCTTTACAATAAATAAATTAAAAAAAAAACACTCAAATTCTCCCTCTCTCTCTACCCAATAAGAAGCTTAGATTTCTACCCTAATTCCAAAGAAAACTCTTCCCAACACATCCAAAAACCCAAAACCCACGTAACTAAAACCGTGTATATAAAGAAACTAAATACCAAAATCCCTGAATTCAAAGAAAATCCCTCCCAAACACTAACAACAAGACATGCAATCTCTACAATTAGAAGCGCCAATACCGCCGATGAATCGACCTTCACTTCCATTCGAAAGATGCGAGTTATGATTTGGAAACGGAAACCCTCAAGATGAGAAATTGAATTCAAGGAAATCTTGAACTAGGAGAATTTTAGGTCAAGGGATAGAGAGAGAATGAAACAGAGATGAAATCAAAATCTGAGAAAAACCTTAAAATTGAGAATCCAATCGAACAGTGAGAAGAAGAAGAAGAAGAAGAAGAAGAAATCAGAGAAAGAGAGGAGACTGACCTGAGACGAGAAAAAAATCTGGGAATTTTCGAAATTCGCTGGCTCGCGTTCGACGACTCAGAGAAAAATCGCTGCGGGAGTTCCGTTTCAGAGAGAGAGAGGCATTTTCTTCTAGCCTATTGCGTGCGGTTCCAGAGTTATTTAGTACCATTTTTTAAATGGTGGTGACTCTTCCTACTCATATATGGAAATGACGTATATCCTATCCAGACCATTCAAATTGTGGGCTCTACTCTGGATAGACTTAACACTCTAAAATATTCTGAAAAATATTATTCATTCAATTTTTTTGTACAAATTAGTGAAGGGTTTAAATTCGAGGAAAATAGATCAGACGTAGGGTTATTTTCTAGGATAAATCTTGTATTATACTTTCTAGATATTTGGACGGTCTGGATTTCGTTATAATCATTCCACGTGTATGGTTGAAGAGTCGCCACTATTTTTAAACGGTGGAAAACTAACGTGTTAGTCTTCGCCGAGAGGGAGGATTGCTAACGTATGCAATGGGAGACCGCGTATTTTTATACACGACTTTGCGTGTGGGTCCGTACGGTTCGGTAATCCAAGCCGTTGGTAAGTTGTGTCCCACTGTAGATGGATTGTTTTAGAGGATGTGTGTTAAAAAGGTAAATCTCATACTTTCGATTTTTGGCCTATAGAGAGACGGTTGAGAAAAAAATAAAAAAGAAAAAAGGACAACCGTCCATTTTAAACAAAAATGCTTTGATTTTAGTGGCTAGGATTATTCAATTGGGTAGAAATTTTAAATGTATTCCATCCACGGTAGGAATCAAGAGACCAATGGTCTAGATCAATAAAAAAGTGGGACCCACTTGTCAGAATTGAGCACCTCTGTGTGCTGTGCAAATATGCGGTCCGTGGATGATGAAATTCGTTTTATTTCCTTTTTTGGTAAACTATCATGCAATTCCTCTGTAATTTCGTGGAAGCTTTCCATTATACACAAGCCCTGATCATACACACGCAGTCACACGTACCAATATAGAATACTTGTAAAATATCTGATCTTTAGAAATGTATGGAAATAAGGCTAAGACCAACTGACTCAAAACTCAGTCCATTTCACTTCTCATCTGGGCCACTCCATCTACAAATTAAACTGACGATTAAATCAGATTTTTCTAGCCGTCCATTTATTTTGTATGCAGTGTTCCCCATGAGGTGTAAATGACCTGAATCTACACCCACAGATCTAAGGAGCGTATTTCCATCATGGAAGCATATGAACAATCACACGTGTTAAAACTTGGCACGTGCTTCGTGCAGATGGACAGAGTTCCCACACGCGCGTAGACCCAGCAAACCTTTTGAATTTTTTTTATCTCGATATATGACTCGCACGTGCCGGCCTGGTCCCTCGCGAACTCGCATTCGATACCGACCCCTACAGTACCGAGCTCAGTACGGGTCGGTGCTGGAGAAAGCTCTTTGGGCCCCTCCATGATGTATGTCTATTATCCACGCCGTCCATCCATTTTTACATATAATTTTATGATATGAAACCAAAAATAAGTTATATCCAATTCTAAGATAGACCACATCATAAGAAATAGTGGTGATTGAAATCCCACCCTTCAAAAATTACTGGGGACTACAAACGTTTTGGATCAAACTGATATTTATTTTTTCCATTCATCCAGATCTTTGTGAACTAATCAACAGTTTGGATGGAAAGTAAAAATTATAGTGGGTCCCAGGAATTTTTAATGGTAGTTGTTCAATGCCATTTTTTCTGTAGTCTGGTCCACCTGATATTGATATATGCATAATTTTTAGGCTCATAATCTAAATTGATCTGAAAAAAAAAAATAGACTAACGGCATGGATAAAGCACATACATCATTGTGGGGCCCACAGAGCTTTTCCAGCACCGACCAGTACCAACCTGGGTACTGGAGGGGTCCGTATCGAAGGCGAGTCCGTCCTGGGAATTGTACGGAAATATAAGCGCAATTTTCTTCCCGGCATTTTCAAAATTGGAGCGAAAATCCGTTTTGAAGGATGAACGGTCGGAATCTCGTTGCAGTGGAGACCACGGATCAGTGATCCGGACCGTTAATCAGATTGGTCCTGGCGTGGATGATAGATTTCCCAAATCATTCATCATCAGATCTTCCATATCTTACATTGGGTAATTATTTGATACTTTTGGAGAATTGCGATCATTCACACGCATGCAATCTGAAAATGTAAGTTTTGCATATACGTAACTCAATTTAAACCGTCCAAATAGTTGGACACACTGTTTTATTATCACCGAGTGGGCATTTTTTAAGTTCTGGTTGATCGATGTCTGTTTCTTGAGATCTGACCATTGAAACTTTTCATTTTAATCATAAGCGTAGATCATCAAAACATAAAAATTTCATGATTAATTTTTTGTCTATCATCTATCTAAATTGTGACCCATGATTTGGACGGTTTGATTGAATTACATGTATTACACATGTAGAATTACCAAGTGCACGTGTTTGAACCACCACACTGTACCAGAGTATCGAAGTTTTTCTCTTTTTTTAGAACGTGTATATTGTTGACTTTCTGGCCCGTGAGACCAGATCTACCGAGTTGGGTGGGACCCCTGACTGTGGGGCTAACAGTGATGTATGTGTCTTAAATCCACACCGTCCAAGCATTTTAAAATCTCATTTTAGGGTATGAACCTAACATTGAAGCTGACTCAAATCTTAGCTGCACCACACCACAGAAACAATCACGATTGAATCTCTACCATTGAAAACTTCATGGATTTTCAATGGATTCCACGAGAATGTTTATTTTCCCTCTAACCTGTTGATAAGGTCATAAACAACTAGATGAAGAGACACATAAATATCATAAGTTTTTGTGGCCCACAGAAAGTTTTTAAATGTCAATCACCACTGTTTCCTGTACTATGGTCCATCTGCGATTTGGAACTGCTTCATTTTTTGGATAATGCCTAAAATGATCTTTCAATGCGGATGTATGGCGTGGATGTAGTCACGTACATCAAAGTGGCCCCACAGTTAGGGGTCCCACCCACCTCGGGAGATCCAGGGTCTCATCTAATCCGCTCCCCTCCCCGGCAGATCTGTGGAGGCCCCCACCGTGATGTATCTGTTTATCCAATCCGTTCATCCCTTTTCTAACATCATTTTAAGGCTAGTCAATGGCTAGTAGTCGGTGCTCTATGGCCCCACAATGATGTATGTGTTTCATCCATGATGTCCATCGAATGAGGTACATCCAAATATCAAGTGGACCACACGGTGTTCAAGGGGCCACAAAAGTTTTGGATCAAGGTGATGTTTGTTTTTTGCCCTTCATCCAGGTCTGTATGACCTAGTGAACAGGTTGGACGTCGAATAAACATTACCGTGGGCCCTAGGTGGTTTTTAATGGTGGAGATTCAATCACTACTGTCTTCCCGTGGTGGGGTCCACCTGAGATTTAGATATGCCTCATTCTTTTGGATGAATCTCTAAAATGATATGTAAAGATAACGGCGTGGATAAAACACATACATCATGGTGGGGCCCACATAGCACAAACCACCAGCAGCCTGGATGGTGGCAGTGTCACTAGCCAAACCGCGTCGCTCCATAAACACCATTACACGTGGCACGTGCCAATCTGGTCCATGTGTTGAACATCTTGCTTATCGTGGGCCCCACTTTTCAGATGATTTGGGCGCGAGGATCAGCTGGTCCACTCACTGGGCAGGCCATCTTTACACTGAGGCACAAAACTCAAACGTGCCAGCTGGAAAGAATCCTATGATTCTCACCCAGAGGGCTTGCACGGTGGGCTCAGGTTTTCAGTATTTCACACGTGGGCACATCTCCACCGTGTATGTACACTATCTCTAAGGAAATCGTCGAGATCCGAAGATCATAACCACCAAACTTGGGTGGGCCATTTTCCATTTGAATGTGGATTCCCATTTTAAACCGTCTATTTGCTAATCTTTGATGGATCCCAATGTAACCAACAACTTTGGACCACCTGTAAGAGTCCTGACTCATGATGCACGGCAGAGTGTGATGGATGAAACGCAGGCATTTAGAATTTAGAAATAAGGACATTGGATACTCTTTGATTATTAACCATCCAATAGTATGGAATGTATCCAATTTTAAAAATTCCTATATATATCATCGATCATACTCTCTTGCCAAAATGCCTCCAAAGCAGCTAAGCTTCATCACCTTAGCTAGAAGGGCAAAGGAAACTACGTTTCCCATGGGGCTAGCTGAGAAAAAAAAAAATAAACGCAGGGATTTGAGGGGAAGTTCCGTGGGTAGGAAATGCAATTTCCGACCCTTTACTACTACCATGTTGGATGTGGGAAGACGTGTGCCATGTGGGGTCCACTGTCCATTTATCTAAACCATAGATCTTATGGGACTCACTCTGGATGGACAACTCACAAGAAGAAATTGTAAAGTACTAACTCTTTGATAGGTGGTCATGCAATGGACGGTAGGGCTCTCAATGGAGCGGTCAGATCCAAGATCTTAAAATAGGTCCGATTATTTAAATAGACCGCATTTGGATCTTAAAATAGGTCTAATTACTTAAATGGACCGAATTTGGATTCACATAAACATATCCGAGTTTGATCCGAATCCAATCAAGCTCCAACTCATTGTCACCTTATATGTGATATTCATGCTGGCCATCGATTATTTTAGGCCATGTCTCAAACTTGAGACATGCCACTCTCCTGTCAACCATATCATAGTAAATAGTAGGATTTGCATCATTTTTCTACTAAATTAGATATATTATATTATATATTTTTTTAGATTTGTAATGGATGTAGATTCGGATCAACCTGAATCCCATGGTTACATGGATTTTGGACCAGTAATAGATCTAATTATTTATAAATGGATAATGTATGAATATGTCCTTTTGGATCCGAATCCATCTACAGATATTCAGACTTGGAGCCAGAGCCAGAGCCAGAGCCGGATCCAATCCAGATCCAACCCATTGAGAGCCCTAATGGACGGTTGTTGCAATTGCTAGGATCTTAAAGGCAGGGGCCAGCACTCTTCGCAAAAGGCTTGTACTTGGCAGGTTAGCACAAGCGTGGAAGATACAAGCCATTAATCAGTTGGCCCCCAACTCACGACTGGAAGAGTCGGTTTGTCTGTCTCCATACATGTTCGGAAGTAACAAGATCTTGTACTTTACATGGTGCATTGTTGTGTTGTGTCACCATGGAGGAAGCATGATCAGTCATGCCTAATGGGCAAGCAATGTCATCTCGGCCGTCCAACAACTGTACCAAGGCAGGTTCGGCCAAGCTAAATAAATGTATTAGAAATTTAGAAGAGACTATTTTCTAACATTACTTTCAAAACCTATGATCCAAATGTGGACACAAAATTTCAGCTAATCCAGCCCAAGCAGATCATTGACACCGAAGAAGAAAAAAAAAAGGACACTACCAATTGATTGGTTTGCATAGGCAGTCCGCCAAGTTTATCCACCATCCCACGCATAGGGACACATCACATCCCACACACTTCATATAAGAAAAACCCGTAGAACTAGCAAAACATCACAATCAAACAAGTTCCCAATGTTTTGGAAAATAGAAAATGTAGCTATTGTCAAAAGTGTTCAGATTTCACACAAAAGCCTGAAAATGGCTTGGATTTTATCAACTAAATGCCAAAATAGCTAGAGACAATTTTACCCTTGCAATTAGTTGTGACAATAGTTGGCAAAACATCATACAACAGAAAAACAGTAGTGTAAACGTCATGCTCTAATTCGGTCCAATCTTTTACAACACAATCATCAGGAGCAAGGTATTCTATAACGGTAACAGTGGCCACAACAACCACCACCGTTACCTTTACGATACGGATTGTAACGGCTGTTACAGCCCCCATAACAGCCGTTATGGTCTCTCTTTTTTTATCGAAAGGAAAAACCCAAAAAAACTGTATCTACCCCATAACATTGAAAAAAAATATAAAAAACTTGTATTTGAGCCGTAACAAACCATTACAGTGCTATTACGGCCTTTATATGAAGCGTAATGGGTTGTTAACAATGGTTATAGTTCATTTTTTCCATAACGGCTGTTACAACCATTACAACCTCGTAATGTGTAACAGTTGCCACTGTTCCCTTTACGTAACAGCCTTTACAGCACACCATGATCTAGAGTGAAAAGTTCAGGCTTAACACAATTCGAATTCAATCAAACGGAATTGGTGGGGGGGGGGGGGGGGTGGTAGTGCGTATATATTATATCCACATCCACGTAAGGTTAAAATGGAAAAGCCTCAATTAAAATAATTTTATATATATATATATATATGTGTGTGTGCATAAGCAATAATTAAAAAATATATACGCATAAGCCAATCATATACACAAGTATATATATATATATATATATATATATATATATATATATATATATATATATATATATATATATATATATATATGCATAAGCAATAATTAAAAAATATATACGCATAAGCCAATCATATACACAAGTAATCAAAAAGCGTGTTAAAATTATTCTTTGCTGCTCCAGAATCCTTCCTTCTCAGCTACTTCCTATAAAAATCAATCGGTCCCTACTAAAATCTTCCACCACTTAATTGTATCAATGGTGATGACCACCCATCTCTATCTTTTAAATCACCCCCCAAAAGGTTTTTTTTTTTTAAATAAAACGAATATGTTTAATACAGTTTGCCTAAAATATGAGGGGGTTCTTCTTCTTCTTCTTCTTGTCGCCTCTCTTTTGAAATATATGACGTTTTAAACGTTTTGTCAATAATACAACTTTTTTTTTCTTGCCTCTTCTGAAATATATGACGTTTTAAGCGTTTTGTCAATTATGCAAGTTTTTTTTTTCCTTTTTAAATAAGGAGTCTAAAATGGAGTTTTCCTAACTATAGTTATCGCAGAAGAGCATGGTAAGGGTTTTAACCAAAAAAATGGGAAATTTTGTAATTTAACAACTCCCTTGCTTTTACAAAGCATCTCTCTCCCTGATCACCACTCTCTCTCCCCCATCTCTCTCTTCCTTACTCGACACACATGAAGATCACAACTTTCACTCCCTCTCTCCATGTGCGTGGCACATGCCATGCCCCCTAGTTCTTATTAAAGATGAAGACCAGGCTTTTGGTGACATTCCCCATCCAGAATCAAGACCATGTGACAGTAATTAGGACACGATAGCAGCAGCCATAACTGAAACAATCCAATTCACTCTGCATCTGGAATCCAGACGAAGCACATCAATCAGGACCATTATCAATCTAGCCTGTGGTTAGACCCTGTGGTCTTGATGCTGAATGTAGAAACATGACTGAAACAAATAAGCAACTTGCCCACTAGAGAAAGAAGTAAAGTGGTTCATTGAAGAAAACAAAGCTCACTCAAATAACAAATCCAACTACAGATGCTCTTCAGATCTGAAAAGGGGTATCCAAAACGATTATGTCTGGTCTTTTACTTGCAGTGAAACTGAAAACAAAATTCCAATAATGCAAAGCTGACAGATCGAAAATTGAAGTATAAATAAATTGAACACCAATGTATCTTACTAAAAGCTCCGTCCTTCTCTCCCCTTCATGCTCTGTGGCTGATCAGTTCATCCTTTGTGCTGCTTCTTTGGCTAAGAGCCTCTCCTTTGCCTTGGTCTTGGCCTGAGACTTCGAACCCATGATGCCGCCGCCCCACTTCTTGCGGTGCTCGTCAAATTTGTCATTGAAGTTAGCCTGCAAAAATGAAGATTCAGACATGGAAAGTAAATGCCTGCAACTTTAGTAGATACAACTGTTGGCAATGGGCCCCACTGGCCCATCAGGCTCACCACCGTCCCAGCACAGCCTATAATTTTGGCCCATGTCAAACCTGGACCTGATTTCTAGGCTTGTCAAATAAAAGGGTCAAGGCCATTGCAAGGTTTGGTGGCATTTTTGGGCAGATACCAACTGGGACTTGACTTTCGGGCCAATCCAAACAGCCCATTGCAACTTATAGATGTAGGCTTGTAGCCAAGCTTTTCTAATGACAGATTGATTCTTGATTGCTGGGGGGTTTTTTCACCTTGATTGCCTCCACAATCTTGCTGAATTCCATTTTATCTTCATTCTTTACTGATGTCAGACATAGGGCTGTGGCCGTTTTCTTGTGGACAATCTGTACTTCAAAAGTGGACAGAGATTGATTGTGAGTGATAATATAGAAGGCCAAGATGTTGCATAGCATTATGAAAGAACGCCGGAATCCTCAATTAAATGCCTTGTAAATGAGGAAACAAAGAAAGTTGAAGAAACAAACCGCTCCCAGACGAGCTTTCCCTTTCACGATTGCGTAAGGAATTTCCATTTTCCGACACAAAGCAGGAAGCCAGACAACAAGCTCAATTGGGTCCACGTCATGAGCAATCACCACTAACTGGGCCTTATTCTGCATTGACAGAAAATATGAAGGTGAATTTAACCACAAAAAAATTCTTTTGTTAGGTGAATTTTCAAAAATCAGGAGAAGCCATGTTCAAAATTATTATGGTAGTGTTTTCGAAGTACCAGAAAACCTACTTAACACTGATCTTTGATTGCACAGGGCACAGGGCACATGGCATACATTCAATTCAACCCAGACTATAAAAATCATGGGCCCCATTGTTGATGGAGCATCACCTTAAAATCAGTCTGATCAGATGATTTTAACCATTTGATTTCACCAGCTCAATGTGAAGTGCTCTGACAATCTATTTTTTTACTGTCCTTCAGATGGCCACCAAAGAAATGGCCAGGACAGTTAGGTATGTGGTTTCATGTCAGACCCCATCTAGTGAGGGCCCCCAATTTTGGAAGTTTGGAATGGCGTGTGTGCATACTGTGTGAGTAGCGAGTGGATTGGGTCTACCTGCTCGATGAGGTAGGTGATGTGGTTGAGGCCATATTTGATAACAATGGGCTTCTTTGCCTCCACAGTCTTCCCTTCAGTTTCAGCTTGTGCTCGTTTCAGAAGCCTTTCCTTCTTAGCAGCCTTGTCTTCAGGTCTATATTTGAGTAGCATCTTGAAAAGATTTGTTGCTGGGTGATAAAATAGAAGTCCAGGATAGTGTGACATCAGGATACCAACATATTCCAAAATGGACAACATATTCAAGTATTAAGTGTCAAAATCAGTACTTGTGCATCCATACTAGTTATGAACAAACCATTTGAGTGAGAGAAGCACTGTATGGAAACTTTACCAAGATTCTTGTCAAGGGTTTTTGTAAACTGGTTCAGAGCAGGGGGGACCTTCAATCGTTGTTTCAGAATCCTCCGCTGCCTTTGAATACGAACGACCTTTGGCCATTTAACAAATCTATGCAAATCCCTTTTCGGTGGTAATGCACCACCAATTCCAAACTGCTTTGGACGCTTTTCAAAAAGTGGATTCACAACCTTCTCCTGTAAAATGAGAAGAAAAACAACATAGAAAACACGGTTACGAAGTGGGAGGGCACAAAATGTCATGTTTATAGACTTGATGACTTAACATAACTTAATTAAAAAAAAAAAAAATCAATTTTGGAAAGTCGTGACCTGACTTGCAGTAGATTTTTTTAAAAGTAAAAGCTCAGGAAGCGCATTAACAATTCGTGGCTAGAACCCATTCAACTCAAAAAAATTTGAAGCCTTGAGATATTAAACTTGAATAGATTTAAACATGTGATCAAGCCAAATTCAAAGAAGCTGTTCAACCTTTGTTCTTGTCCAAAACCAAACAAGCCAGACTTGTATCAAATGAAGCTGAACTTGCACTTTGTTCCAACAAACAAAAATGTTAACTAGGCTCCCAATTTCATTTGCTCTCCATTTTTTCAGAGACTGAGGATTGGAAACAAGAGGTTCTGTGCATGCATCTACTTTTTTGGCACTTCTTAAAAGATCAGACTGGAAAGATTAGGCTCCGTTGTGTGATGGAAATGCAGAATAAACGGAAGCTAGTGAAGTAATTCTATTGGAGGGATGTTTTGGCGTACTTAATAAATTTGGTTTTCTCATTAACTAATGTACATAAATATCAAAGATGTCAGTATGACCAAATCCAAGATCTAATCCTTTTTCCCTGTCAAGCTAGTGAAGAAAACTTGTTGAAACTAATCAACCAAAGCACCTTTCTGCCATAACTTCATGAGAAAATCCACAAGTAGGCAATTCCTGACTCTGTCGAGGCAACTCCTGAAGTATGGGTATGGGGAGCATGAGGGAGGAGGAAGTTCTATGGCGCGTCTTCCATGTCAGTTTTGTGATCATTATAAAGTGTGAATGGAAGATGTTTTGGGTTTATTTGATCCATGGGAAATCTCCAATTCAAGAGGTGTAATGGGGAAGATATTTTATTTGGGAGTAGTGATGCTATGTAAATGAGTAAATGAGGCTGAAGTGGGATGATTTATCATCCTCTTCCTGTTTTTTAAGAGGAAATGATGAAATCGGCTTCGTTATGTATAGATCATTCTTGGTAAGTTTCAAAAATTCAAAGAGGCCACTGCTTTTCTTTGAGGAAAGTGTGTCATGCATCACATTCCCAAGAAGTATACAAAAGCTTTACTTACAGGCTTCTTCTTGGCTGGTACTGGGGCTTTTCCACCTCTTTTGGGGGCCTGAAGAAAACATAGAGGTTAGAAGGAGATTAATTTGCAAAACATTACAAACATGAAAAATAAAAATAAAACAATCATAATACATAAAGTTCAGTGTTTAAAACATACTGACATTTTTTTATCAATGTGAATGAAATAACATCCGAAAAGCATTTTAAAAGCCCCCATCATATATCAATTTATCATGTACCACTAACATGCTCATATTTTATAGGAATCTCAGAAGCCATAACTAAGGGTTACGATGCACCACTAAGATACTCATTCATTTTTAATTGAAAGGACTGCACCCGATGTTTTAAAACATGGACGAGAACCGGCAATCAAACCAGTTTGAACCAGAACCAGCCACAAAAATAGACTGGGTTCACTAAACCCAGGGTAAATGGTGGGATACAATATATAATCTTGCGGGCAGAGCTTGGGCCTACAAGCTCCACTTAGAAAGCAGACATCCGATCCGCTATGCCTGTGGCATAATGTTTAGTTATCCTATTTTTCATTTTATACCGTACTACTTTGAGTAAGGTGTCCAGGTCGGACCAGCTAGACTGAACCACCTACCAAAATGGGCCAAGGTTCGGTCCTGGCTTTAAAACATTGGTCATAGCATACAACATGGCAACATTGAAGCATAGAAGAGAAATAACAAGCAGACACCATGGTATGTTAGATACTACTTTCCAGATATATGTAATACATAATACAGGTGGGTTTTTTGTCCAAACTTCTCACATATAAAATACCTCTAAAGAAACCAAATCCACAGGTTGGAAGATGACAAAGTAGAGGTGGCTAATTGCAGCTGAATAGTAGTAACTGTAGTGTTCTCTCAATTTTTTCACATCAACAGGTTGAGTTCAGGCCTGATGCTGGTGTAGTGCATCCAAACCCATCTCACATATTCCAGTCTTGTCAGGTTCAGGAGGCACCGAATCTGAGCCTGATCAAGTTTGTCTCCATTTCCTCCTATCAGGTTCACTTTCAAGCATGAATTATGATTTGGAGTGGAGTTGCGATCTGGAATCGGATCTAAAATCAGATCCTCATCCAAGTTTGGATACCAATTCGAATCCATTCCAGAAACATGCCTTTTGTAAGATCTTAAATAAAATATACGATAAAACTAAAAATATCACGTTTTTGGGGTACCCATCCCAACTAGATTAATGATTGAAACCAAAATGTTCTACTTGAATTCAACCCAAATACTCATCAGGCCTGAAATCCAAACCCAACTCCAATTATATTAGATCAGACACTTCAGAAACTCACAGATACGGCACCCCTTGAGAGACCTACTCAAATAGCTTGGATTGAAGAGGGGATAATACATCAGTATTCTTCAAATGTCCATATAGCAAGGAGATGAGTCCTGGCATTTAAATTAAGTTTCCTAAACTCTGACAAATGGATAGTGGGTGGTGCTATAATAAAAGAATGAACAAGGTCAGATTCTCGAAAGCAAGCTCAAACAATTTCAAGAGGATATTTATAAGTGGTACACATGGATACACTTCGCACGCTACCAAAAAACATTTCTATTACTAGTTTTTACGGCTGGAACACTTTCGAGTGGCTGAATTGAGAAATTGGAGCAACCGTGTTACATTCAAACCCAAATAGTTTTAGAGAGTTTCATTTTGTTTTAGAGGTATCTACCAACACGAGCAGTTCCAAACACCTAAACCATATGTACATTTTTAGGGCCCACTTGGGTACCGCCAAATAAGTTAGTTATACTTTTTCTACTTACAGCAGTAGATAATTAACTTATTTGAGATAATTAAGTTTGGTTTATGATCAATTATAAGTAACTATTTTATTCAAAGTTACTTAATCACTTCAATTTAATAAGTAGAAATCGAGATAAACTACTTGAGTCATAAGCAGCTTAAGTAACTTACAATCCAAACGCCCCCTTAGAGAGATGCTAGAGCCTAGGTTACAGGGTACAATATGAGCATGCCAAGGGAACATAATAGGTACATCCTATAAACTTATGACATGCTAGATGCTGTATCATGTGCTGATCGTGTGATCAGCACATAATTAGTTATTGTTCTACGAGATGCACTGCAGCAAATGGACAGTGTAATCTATGGCTCTGAAGTCTGAACTGTTCATTTGGTGCAATTCACCATTCAAGGCCACCGTGCAAAAATCACAATGGCCAAGTAGTTCTACATCTGATCAATGGCACATACAATATTCAGACAAGAAAAATGCACCCAACCATCAGCTTGAAACATCAATTTGGAAAGCACCAAGTTGAATTGGTTTTGGTTCTAAATAATCACCTCAACCAAAGTATCCTAACCATGAACCACCCAATCGGTGGTTTAGAAAAGGGGAAGGCTGGTGACACAGATAGATGTGAAGTGGACCAAGGAACAAAGAAGCCACAATGAATGTCGTGGGAAGCCCACAATCCTCTAGTCTATACTTCACAATTATCATTTGTCTTCCTCTTCCAGGTAATAGCCACAAGAGCATTAAAACAGAATTTTATGTATTCCATCGTATCATAATGCCATCGCATGTCCAATAAGGACTATTTACAATCTTGCTTACAAAGTGAAGTGTTACTGCCATGTGAACGACCATACTGCCCCTAGTTAACTCTTTTCTCAATTATCTCTTAAGCGAGGGTACTTTAAGCATTTCACTTTTATGGAATAGATAAAAAGAAAATAAAACAAACTAAAGATGCACTACTAATAGGGCTGACAAAAGGTCGCCAGACCAATGGATAACCGAGGGACCCTACTTGGTTTAAGTGGGGCTGGGTCCAATTTCCAAACCCGTTATAAGGATCAGGGTCGGGGTCAGCTATCATGTATGTATCTAAAAACAGGGTGGTCTGGTCAGGTCAGGAGTCGATTCCTCTGGATTCCCGATTAATGTCATATATAATATTACATACACTAACATCTAGCCTTCCTTATGAGGAGACATGTTTTTTTTTTTTTGAAAGATAACGAAGATTTATTAAAAAACAGAGAACTACAAAGGAGATAGCCAAACCGCTGACATCGCGGATCAACTAAACTCCAAGAAACGAAAGATTACAACCCTTAAGATTATCAACATTTGACGCCCATTCAACAACAAGAAGTCTCGCCCTCTGAGATATGACCTCCGCTGGATTGCTTTCTCCCCGAAAGCATCTGCCATTTCCTTTCTTCCCACACGGACCACCAAAGAACCATAATGTACATTCTCCATAACACAGTCCTGTACTTTCCCAAATTAACTCCGTGCCATGACTTTAGAAGGTCACCAGCTGAAAGAGGGAACGACCACAAAACGTCGAAACAGAGTAAAAATCTGACCAGATGAGCTTGATGAAGTTGCAATGCACAAACAGGTGATTCACTGATTCCTCATCTCCCATACAACAAAGACAAACGTTTGGGATAATCATTCCCCTTTTACGTAAAATGTCCACCGTAAGAGTCCTATTTCTGCCAACTAACCACCCGGAAGCAGCAATCTTCAGCGGAACTTTATACTTCCAGATGTATTCGGAACACGCATCCTCATAAGAATGCTGGTTTGTACTCAGAAAATCATAGAGCGACTTAACAGTAAAGTTATAGGAGCTTACATGTAATGCCATGTTAGGAATGGTTTAAAATTAAAATATGTAATGCCATAAATCAGGTTGTTTTAGAACAGAGGAGGGACTTTGGAGAGGAGCTTACAAAGCCCACACACGCATGAAACTCAGCCATGAACACACAAGGACATGTACCCATGAGGAACACGTGTTTGAAATGCAAGCTTTCCGAATGGAATGCATTGGATCTTCTGGCCTAAAAAACAAGCCATTTCGCTCATTGGGTGGACCACAATGCGCAAGATAAGCAGACAGGTTAAACAGAAAATTCTAGCCATCCATTTATTTTGTATGTTTTGTCAAACTTCGGACTGAGAATGGCCTGAGTTTTAAGACATAAGATCTACACGAGGTGGCCACCTGCTTCAGATACATGTGCTTCCATCTAGATAGGTATGGTTACAAGTGCAGATCCACCTAGCAAACCTATTTGCGAGAAGGAGAACCAGCTGGATTGCAGAATGAAAGAATCAAAAGAACTCATTTCATACATTTGTAGAGTATGAACCTACCAATAAATGTACTTGGCCACAATACTCATGCCATGTAACTGGACCAAATCTCAACTACTTTAATAGTTGGACCCACAATAGATGGGGCATATCTTCAAAATCAGATTGATTATAGAACCTGTCATCTGATTGATAGACATTTCTTTGTTGAATTCAAACTTTTGGCTATCTTTATTTTGGTATTACTTTTGCGCTATGAACCATATATAGTGGGATCACAATTTGAATGGGTTAAGTTGACATTCGGGTATGCTGGTTTATATCATGTTATCGTGAGAAAGAATAAATGCATTCCTCAAAAGTAAGGTCCCCTAAAGCCACATTCAAGTGGAAAGATGGAACAACAGGGACAAAGAGACAAAATATGGAGAGCAATCTCCCTACAGAACACAAAGCATAGTGACGCATCAATTGGGATGGTCCAACTAATGGATCTAATCATGGATGGCGCATGTTTTGAAAATCACGACTACCCAGTGTGGGTTGCCAAGACCCAGTGATGCCCAACGGGAACCCAAGTGCAACCTGCCCAGGACCTCAAATATGAGAACCATACTGGGCGGGCCTCAACCTTGCAGGACTAGGGGCCTGATCTGTCGGGGTATGTGTTACTCCTGAATCTAACATGAAGCCAACCCATCGACAGCCCCACCTACTAATTTCCAAATGTGTGACCATGTGGACCCAGTTGTGTCCAGGTGGGCCCACCCTGGGCCACTTGGCATTTGAATGGCAGGGACAGTCCAGTGGGTGTAATTCTTGTATGACACGTCAAGTTTGGGCTGGACCAAGTGGACGGTCCAGACGGCAGCAACAATCGGGACAAGCTGACCTGTGCAATCCAGTCCCTTCGTCCAGTAGGAACATACGCTTGCACCCAAAGAATTTCCCTTTCTTGGAAACTACCAATGTAATAAACGGATCTTCTTCCAGAATGTTACCCGTCAGCAAAACCATCCATTCTCATACCACCAATCAGACAGTTACGACCGTCTGATGGAGAAGACTTCCAGGGCATGGCCCATCAGTAACCAACCCCAAAAGAAGAGCAGTCCGGATCTCCCAAGGGCGGTCCCAACATGTAAATGTGCAGGGCCGAGCTAAGTAGCCATTTTTTCGATCGAGCATCAAAAAATAACACCAAAACGACTAATTTCAGCAGTAATAACATAAAATAAAATTTAAAAAAAAAAAAAAAAAACGAAGCTTGATATCATCTGAAAAATGCCTCATACGCATACAGACATCATCAGATTTGAGAGAAGATGAGAGATTACAACAGCATCGGAGAGAGAGACTGGGGGGAATATGGAGATTATGATTCAGATGAAGATAACAATAGAATCGATATGAAATAGAATCGAAGACGAATTCCTGCTACGTACCATCGCCTTCGCTGCCTAAGCGAGATCAGATCAAAACCCTAGTTTTTCGTTTTTTTATTTTTTTTTCCCTTCTGGAGCAGCAGCCAAAAGGCGCGAGAGGGGTTGGAGCGGCCTCTTTATAGGGTTTCTCAGTTACAGGCCTATCTTTAAACCCTAGACACCGAGGGATGTAATGGGCATTTTGAAAGATATGAGATGTTTGATACTCTGCCTGAGTATGACGCTTGATACGCATGCACTTCGAAGTCGCACTCTCTACACAGTGGAGCCCACTGTCAGTAAGCCGCAGTCCCAAAATAAAATTGGGAGGACACTTGTTGGTTGGAACATGAACATGAGATGTTTTCCATTTTTAACCATCCGATCAATGCCTACAAATCCCATGGATATGATCAAACTAGGAAATGGGTGCCTGACCCGGGCGCGGAAAACCAAGGTGGGGCTCAAAGTGATTTTTTCGATAAATCCACCCCGTCCATCCGTTTTGGGAGCTCATTTTAGGACATACGAAGAAAAATGAACCGGATCCAAGACTCAAGTGGGCTGAAAACGTGAGGATTGGACGATCACAGTTGAAATATTTGTGGAGCCACAGGAGTTTCGAATCAGGATAATATTTGTGTTTCCAGTTCATCCCAGTAGTAGTGACGTTATGAACGGTATGGATGTCATATAAACATCACTGTGGACCCAGGGAGGTTTCAATGGTAGTAATTTACCTACCCACCTTTTCCTTTAGTGAGGCCCACTTGAGTCTTGGATCCGGTTCATTTTTGTTCTTATGTCTAAAATGAGCTCCCAAAACGGATGGACGGGGTGGATTTATTAAAAAACTGTGGGCCCCACCTTGGTTCTCAACGCAGAAACTTCCTGCGCAAGGCTTTCGTAGGAAATCCGCGCCCGACCCTAAGCACTCTGCTAAAGTATCAAAGTTTTTCGTTCGTGAGAAATCCGTGTCCTTCCTTTTTTTTCGATATCATGGTAGAAACACCCAGGTCCATAGCTCAAGTGGCAGACTAAGATAGCCTCGTGTTGAAACTGAGGTCTTGATATGGATTCCTATATTGACGGTGGCTAACATTGTGATGTGACTAATAAAGGGTGTGTGGGTGTGCTCATAATGGGTGTGTGAACTAACCACACACACACCAAAAAAAAAAAAAAAGAGATATCATGCTAGGACATGAGCCCAAAATGAGACATCTGGATTAGGTGAGACCCCTTTTCTCCTGTCAAGGTAAGACATGAAGCCCAAAATGAGGAGATCCAGAATAGGAGATCCCGAGGGTCCCACCCACCTTGGTGGATCCGGGATCTCACCTAATCCGCTCCTTATCCAAATTTCCAATGGGTTGGATGACAAAAAAAAAGTTGCCTTCCAAACTGTTCATAAGGTCATTTTTATTGAGATGAACCGATATCATGGAAAAAATGCAAGTACATAGTGGTTTCTCACAGACATCATGGTGGCCCCACCTAGCTTCTTAGCACAATGCAATTAGCGTTTTTTCATTACATGACATTGGATGCATATGATTTCCTCGGTGCAAATAACTATAGATATTAAGAACTCATACTAGAAGGTTACTAGAATAGATTTTTAAATTTAAAAGGAGAGTATTTAGGTCATTTGAGCGTCTTGCATCTTTTCAAATGCAATTAAACCTATTCCTTTTTTTCTTTTTGTCATGCACATGGCATATATCTACCTACTCTGTGTATCTAGCACCTACACTTTTTCTCAGATGCAATGCACCTTTTTGTTTGTACGTGGTCCACACCCTTTCTCTCAAGTCTATCCCTCTCTCACTTTGCTTGCATTGCAAGTGTTACATCCACTTGTACAATTTCAGTAGTATCGAAGAATCATTGCAAGAGGTACTTGATTCTCCTTGTTGAGACACATAGTGTGGGGGATAAATGGCATTGAACTTCTAGAAACCCCATTTAATTGATGATTTGGAAAAACCATGTCACTTTGAAGACCCCAACCTTTTGACCGTTATTATGTTACTTTTGTTGTGTCATGCCTGAAAGGTTAACTCATTAAGTGGAGTGACCCCAAAGTATATGAAGCTACTTTTCATCATCCCATTCAACGTGGGACTAACTCAACAATCTCCCTCCCACAGTGGATGTGGGGCTTTCGGAACTTGATCTCAGTTTACCCCCTCGCTCATGGGTCTTGGGGCTCTCAGAACTTGGTCTCGGCTTACCTCCTAGGGCATGGGTGCCACTACGTCATGGACCTAGATGGATAACCTTACTCTAATACCAGTGTTGTGTCACACCCAAAAGGTTAACCCATCAGGTGTATATGAAGCTACTTTTCATTGCCCCCCAGTTGATGTGGGACTAACCCAATGACTTTGTGTAGCCTTGAGTAGTTGTGCCCAAAGTGTAGGGCCTCCCCCAGCTAACTTTCGGACTGGTCAACCCGAGGCATCGACTGGTTAGAGGATCCAAAACTGCACATCTCTCCTCTGTAACCTCAAGAGGAAAACTCCCATCAGAAATTGCAACGGAGTGACAATGGGGGGATATAAAAGCACAAATGTTTACAAGACCTTAGTATACATAAGAGAGAGAGCAAATAAAAGTACAGATAGTGCGCACATAGTGGAAGGGAATTTTCAAAATATATAAGGATGTAAAAATAAAAGTAAAACTCATTTCAATTGATTAATGATTGATACCTAGTCCAATAACGAATAAATTTTAAAAACTATAGTTTTGATTGTTCAAACCTCGCATTATAAATGCAGAAAACCAATGTCATTCCTTGTGAGATTATAAAGGTTTGTCTTGACTATTCCTTGATGAGAGAAAAGTAGATACCTTGCTGAAGTATATTGGACCTCAACCTACGCTCTCGAAACATGTGCATCAACCACTAATGCAGCATTAAAAGTTGTATTAAAGCCAACATGTTAGGACTCTCGAAGGTCCACATGTGGTGCATGATCAAGTTGACCAATACAAGTATGATGGGTAGTCTTAATTAGGAGATTTGATGCAAGCAAGATCCAATATGAATATCCAATTGGGCTTGAAACCACATTTCGATCTCAAATGACTATCCATACTCTCATGTGAAGGACACTGGCAAATGATTGCCCAACAACGAAGATTAATCAATCTCGAAAATTTTACACCAATTGGCCAAAATTCTCTCCCAAAACACCATCCAACACCTATCAATGGAACCCTTTTGCAACCCTAACATGCTCGCCTACCCGACCTTGATAATGGGTAATCGATTTGTACACCTCGTGTGGTTAGACCTCTACTCCACTGGTCTTTTCCTTTCTTACTACGTTGGAGATTCCAAGTGGTATCAATTTGGCTTTTGAAACTTTCAACTTAAGAGTCTCAATTGCCCTACCTATTTAAGCGGTAGGGATTTCCAATTCAAGGGACTCAATCACCTTATATATTTACTAGCGATCTCAATACAATTCAATAAATTTCATGATTCAACAATATAAGATTTTTTTTTTAAATCAATATTTCCCAAATAGTTACACAATTATTCTTACCATGATCAAAACAACTAAACACCATAGCACATGTGATGTTCATAAACTTATCGAACCATGATTTACAAATATTCTTATTATCACAAACATTTTACCACCATTTTAATTTTATATATATATATATATATATATATATATATATATATATATATATATATATATATATATATATATATAAGATGGACAGTTCCAATTTCGAGCCCACATCACATGTGATGTGTGCTCAAAAAGTGCTCACGATTCCCATGAGAACGGGTGAGCATTCCTCTCTCTCTCTCTCTCTCTCTCTCTCTCTCTATATATATATATATATATATATATATTGCAATGAGTCAATTTTGAAAATTTCTAGAATATTGCACAATAAACCCTAGAATTCTAAAAGTTTAATCATTAAACCTGAAATTTTAGTACTTCCAATAGATTTAAAATCTTAGAAATTGTACAATAAACCTTGAAATTTTATAATTATTTTCAATTAAATCTAAACTTTTAAAGTTTTATAGTGTAAATATGAAATTCTAGAATTTCCACAATAAATCAGGAAAAATCTAAAATTTTCTAGAATAAATCTAGATTTTTAGAAAATAAAATTCTAAATTCTAAAAATTATAAAAATAAAACTAGAAGTAAGAAACAAAAGATGGACAAAAATCTTATTCTAAAGATTATATATATATAAATGAGAATAAAAGAGAATAATTAAATAAAAACTTAAAAAAAAATCCGAAAAGACAAAATTCCTCTCTACGTTTTTCTTTTATGCTTTCCTCCTTTTTTTTTAAATTTTTAGGTATCAACACCGTGCATTTGATGGGTCCCCTTTAGTTCATGGGATTAAAAAAAAAAAAACCAACCTTATACGGAACTCAGGTGGGCCGTACCATCTAAAACCATGTGAAGACATGTCTAAAACATCTAAAAGCACTTGTGGTGCCCACCTAAGTATTGAATGTGGCTTAAACTTGGTCTGACCCCTCCTCCAAGTGAGACAAACACAATAGATGGGATGGATTTCTGAACCACATCTTGATAGGCCCAATAAATGAACATGAAGGTTTTAATGGGCAAATAACCCCTCTTAACTATTGTATTTGTGTGAGAGTATTTTGTTTTGTTTCATTGTTTGATTACATCTTTGCCCACATATGGGTGCCTCATTCACACGTGTGAGGCAATGGAGCCAGTTTTGCAATAATCCAGACCGTAATCGTAAGACGTGGATTAACTACTGAACTCGACAGTAGCAAGTCTTAACGCCACCACGTTCTTTGGGCCCCGCCATAATGTATGTGTTTTATCCAGACCATCCATCCATTGGGAGAGATCATTTTAGGGCATGAGCCAAAGAATAAAGCAGATTCAAAGTGCAAGTGAACCCTACCACAGAAAACAGTGGAGACATTAAAACCCACCGTTGAAACCTTCCTAGGGCCATCATGATGTTCATTTCAATCCCCATTATTTTCTGTGGTGGGGTCCACTTTGTTAGTGCACTTTTCTCTGGTATACTAGTGCACCTTGTTTGTCAATTACTTAGGTCAATAGGTCTAGTGTCGGTTGAGCTTAATGAAGACGAAGACTGAAGACTCAAGTGGTCCGGCTGCATCAAGGAAGAAGAAACAGGTAAAAGTGATGCCTTGGTGTGCCTTGCCTTGACCAAAACCTAACCCATAACCTCTTAGATGACTTGCACCAACTAGGTATACCTTTAGTCATCATCATTAGTCTTAGAACCCCATGAAAAACATGATAAATTAAACTAATTAAAGAGGTGGAAGCTGCTGCAATAAAAAGGCTCAAACAGCAGTTTTCGATAGGACTCCAATCAATCGGACAGGTGCTCCGATAGGACTCCGATCGATCGGACAGAAATTCCGATCAATCGGAAATTGTCCCAGAAAAAATTGAAAACTCACTGGACATATTTCCAATCAATCGGACAGTCTTCCGATCCATCGGAAGGGGCAGTTCAATCAATCGGACAGTGTTCCGATCAATCGGAATTTCTCCCAGAGACTTCTCTGGATAGATTTCTGATCAATCGGACTTGTCTCCGATCAATCGGACTGGGCTCCGATCAATCGGACACTTTTTTTCCGATCAATCGGAGATGCACGAATCTGCCCGTTTTTTGACCGTTGGAAGAAAATCTATTTAAGATGGGGGATTCGTTTTTGAGCCAAGAGAGGGGATTTTGAGGAGATAGAAGCCACCATTGCTAGAGATCATTAGAGGCTCTATCCCAAACCTAAAGCAAGTCATTCTCCTTGTGTTTTCATCACAAGCTTGGGCCATTCAATGGCATCTTGAGAATGGACTTGTTCCCTCTTGATTTCTAGGGTTTAGACACCTTGATGATAGTTAAACCCTTTGTCTAAACACTACCTAGGAGTCCATTTAGGTGCATTCCTCTAGAAAACCCATTTCCTACCATTTGTAGAGGTTTCACCATTCCCTAGCACCTTCGGCATCTCCAATGGAGCATCACATGCAAGGTAGCTGATCTTGGAGCTGAAGCCTTGGCAAAGCAACGGCGTCAACGATCGGAGGAGCACAAGGGGAGCTGATTCAAGCACGGGAGAGTGAGAAGAAGCAACCCAAGACGGCGCAACAAGGGGCTCAATCCGACAAGTAAGGTTGTCTTATTAAGAGTCCATCCACTCAATTCCCTGTGGGAGTTGAGTGTAGAGTTTGTTTGACAAACTCGCCCCGGGGTCGTTAGCCGATCATTGGCCTATTAGTTGGGCCTAAAATCTAGGGACGTCAGCCGTTCCTTGGCACGTTAGTCGGGCCTAAAACAAAGTCTCCAAGGGGAAGCCACCAACACGGGTGTAAATGTGTAGGTTGGGAGGAACCTGTAAACTCCTCGGTTGGGTGGATCCAAGTTAAAACACCTTGGTTGGGAGGAACCAGATTTAAACTCCCCAGTGAATGCCGGTGTGCTCAAAGGGGTTGAGTACTTGAACCGGGAGTGGAGTAGACAAGTAGTCGAACCACTATACATCCTTGTGTTTGTGATTGATCTTGAGCACATTTCTCTTTAATGCATTGAGTTTAGTTGATTAATTATGAATGCTTAGTTAGGAATGTATGCTAGGCACTTGATAGGCACATCCACACTCACAAGATGTACTTTCACTACCTCATGTTGACTTGAGCCTTTCTTGATCCACCCTTTATAGTCCAAATGAGTTGTTTAGACTAGGCTGTTAATTGCTTTATCTTTTGCTAGTCTATTAATTGGACCCACTTAGGCCTGGAAGACGAAGTGTTTATCGCTTACGTAGTATAATTTGTTAAATCTGATAAGTAGGCGAAAAGAATTTGAAAAGGTCCTAATCACCCCCTCCTATAGGTTTAGCCATAATTCTAGTTGCTCCTCAAGCTTCCGCACGCGTATGCGTAGGGTGTCGTGTTAGGCTACCCGACGCAATTTCACACTTGAGCTTTAGATCTGCCTCATTCTTTGGGGCCCACGTAGTGATGTCACTTCAGCAGCAAGACTCGCTACTATCGAGATCAGTAGCTAATCCGCGTCCATAAGCGTAACCATATAACTGTCCCATTTATGACCAAATAATAGACGGTTGAGATCATACATGCATTAAAGGTCCACATTCATATACTCGAGGACCCACCCTTTTTAAACACCCCCCCCCCCCCCCCCCCCCCCCCCCCCGTCGTTTGTATAACTAAAAACTATCATTTGAATTATTCTCTGTACGAGAATAAGAGAAGATTTCCTCGTGGACGTGAAGATTTCTGATCTCCACAATCCAACAACCCTCTCTCTCTCTCTCTCTCTCTCTCTCTCAATCCAAGAAGAGGAGAAGATTTCCTTTGATCGCTTTCTCATTCCAGCGGTTAAACCGATTTCAGATTTCTTTTGATCGCTCTCTCATTGTAAACAATCCGATTTCCTCAACCAGGTCAGTTTGTATTTTTATTTTATTTTATTTGAGCTCCCACAAATTCAACACGTGGAAAGTCAATTTTTACTGCTCATCTGGTGAGAACGACAGTCTCACTGATCTTGACAGTGATCTTGCATGGATACGGGGTTGTTTTTTAGTCTTCATAAAGAGAATTTTCAAATCTAGAAATTTTGCCATCCTCACAGCTTCCTACCCAAGGATTCTAAATGCCCATTTTCAATTTCACAAGTTCACAAGATTTACAAAATGGGATCCTTACATGCGTCCAACTTCTTTAAAATTTCATAATTATTTTCAATTAAATCTAAAATTTAAGAGTTCTCTACTGTAAATATGAAATTCTAGAATTTCTACAATAATTCTGAAAAAATCTAAAATTTTCTGGAATAAATCTGGATTTTTAGAAAATAAAATTCTAAATTCTAAAAAATTTAAAAATAAAATTAGAAGTAAGAAACAAAAGATGGACAGAAATCTTATTCTAAAGATTATATATATACATGAGAATAAAAGAGAATAATTAAATAAAAACTTAAAGAAAAAATCCAAAAAGACAAAATCCTGTCTACATTTTTCTTTTCTTCTTTCCTCCATTTTTTTTAAAAATTTTTAGACACCAACACCGTGCATGTCATGGGTCCCCTCTAGTTCATGGGATATAAAAAAATCAGCCTTATACGGAACTCAGGTGGGCCATACCATCCAAAACCATGTGAAGACATGTCTAAAACATCTAAAAGCACTTGTGGGGCCCACCTAAGTTTTGGATGTGGCTGAAACTTGATCTGACCCCTCATCCAAGTGGGACAAACACAATAGATGGGTTGGATTTCTGAACCACATCTTGGTGGGCCCAATAAATGACCATGAAGGATTTAATGGGCAAATAACCCCTATTAACTGCTGTACTTGTGTGTGAGTATTTTGTTTTGTTTCATTGTTTGATTACATCTTTGCCCTCATATGGGTGCCTCATTCACACGTGTGAGGTAGTGGAGCCAGTTTTACAGTAATCCAAATCGTAATCGAAGGACGCGGATTAACTACTAAGCTCGACAGTAGCGAGTCTTGATGTCACCACGTTCTTTGGGCCCCACCATAATGTATGTGTTGTATCCAAACCATCCATCCATTGGGAGAGATCATTTTAGGGCATGAGCCAAAGAATAAAGTAGATCCAAAGTTCAAGTGAACTCTACCACAGAAAACAGTGGAGACATTAACACCCATCGTTGAAAACTTCCTAGGGCCATCATGATGTTCATTTCAATCCCCATTGTTTTCTGTGGTGAGGTCCACTTGAGCTTTAGATCTACCTCGTTCTTTGGGGCCCACGTAGTGATGTCACTTCAACAGCAAGACTCGTTACTGTCGAGTTCAGGAGCTAATCCGCGTCCATAATCGTAACCATATAATTGTCCCATTTATGACCAAACAATAGACGGTTGAGATCATACATGCATCAAAGATCCACATTCATATACTCAAGGACCCACCCTTTTTAAACCCTCCCGCCGTTTGTATAACTAAAAACTATCATTTAAATTATTCTCTGTGTAAGAAGAAGAGAAGATTTTCTCGTGGACGTAAATATTTCTGATCTCTACAATCCAGGGACCCTCTCTCTCTCTCTCTCTCTCTCTCTCTCTCTCAATCCAAGAAGAGGAGAAGATTTCTTTTGATTGCTCTCTCATTCCAGCGGTTAATCCGATTTCCTCAACCAGATTTCTGATCTTCACACTCCAAGACCCCCCCCCCCCCCACAAGAAGAGGAAAAGATTTCCTTTGATTGCTCTCTCATTGCAGACAATCCGATTACCTCAACCAGGTTAGTTTTTATTTTTTTTTATTTTTTTTTTATTTGAGCTCCCACAAATTCAACCCGTGGAAAGTCAATTTTTACTGCTCATCTGGTGAGAACGATAGTCCCATTGATCTTGACTGTCTCATGAACGATCTTGCATGGATACGGGGTTGTTTTTCGGTTTTCATAAAGAGAATTTTCAAATATAGAAATTCTGCCGTTCTCACAGCCTCCTACCCAAAGATTCTAAACGCCCCTTTCCAATTTCACAAGTTCACAAGATTTATAAAATGGGATCCTTACATACGTCCAACTTCTTTGAAATTTCATAATTATTTTCAATTAAACATAAAATTTTAGAGTTTTCTAGTGTAAATAAGAAATTCTAGAATTTCCACAATAATTCTGAAAAAATCTAAATTTTTTTGGAATAAATCAGGATTTTTAGAAAATAAAATTATACATTATAAATATTTTAAAAATAAAGCTTGAAGTAAGAAACAAAAGATGGACAAAAATCTTATTCTAAAGATTATATATATATATATATATATATATATATATATATATATATATATGAGAATAAAAGAGAATAATTAAATAAAAACTTAAAGAAAAAAAAGAAGACTAAATTCCTCTCTACATTCCCCCCCCCCCAAAAAAAAAAAATTTTAGACATCAACACTGTGCATTTAATGGGTCCCATTTAGTTCATGGGATATAAAAAAAAGCAGCCTTATACGGAACTCAGGTGGGCCATACCATCCAAAACCATGTGAAGACATGTCTAAAACATCTAAAAGCACTTGGAGGGCCCACTTAAGTTTTGGATGTGGCTGAAACTAATTCTGACCCCTCATCCAAGTGGGACAAACACAATAGATGGGCTGGATTTGTGAACTACATCTTGGTGGGCCCAATAAATGACTGTGAAGGTTTTAATGGGCAGATAACTTCTCTTAATTGTTGTATTTGTGTGAGATTATTTTGTTTGTTTCATTGTTTGATTACATCTTTGCCCTCATATGGGTGCCTCATTCCCACGTGTGAGGTAGCGGAGCCAGTTTTACAGTAATCCAGATCATAATCGAAGGACGCGGATTAACTACTGAACCCGACAGTAGTGAGTCTTGATGTCACCACGTTCTTTGGGCCTCACCATAATGTATGTGTTGTATCCAGACCATCCATCCATTGGGAGAGATCATTTTAGGGCATGAGCCAAAGAATAAAGCAGATCTAAAGTTCATGTGAACCCTACCACAGAAAACAGTGGAGACATTAAAACCCATCGTTGAAAGCTTCCTAGGGCCATCATGATGTTCATTTCAATCCCCATTGTTTTCTGTGGTGGGGTCCACTTGAGCTTTAGATCTGCCTCATTCTTTGGGGTCCACGTAGTGATGTCACTTCAGCAGCAAGACTCGCTACTATCGAGATCAGTAGCTAATCCGCGTCCATAATCGTAACCATATAACTGTCCTATTTATGACCAAATAATAGACGGTTGATATCATACATGCATTAAAGGTCCACATTCATATACTCGAGGACCCACCCTTTTTAAACCCCCCCGTCGTTTGTATAACTAAAAACTATCATTCGAATTATTCTCTGTACAAGAAGAAGAGAAGATTTCCTCATGGACATGAAGATTTCCGATCATCACAATCTAAGAACCCTCTCTCTCTCTCTCTCTCTCTCTCTCTCTCTCCAAGAAGAGAAGATTTCCTTTGATCGCTCCCTCATTGCAGAAAAAACGATTTCCTCAACCAGGTCAGTTTTTATTTTATTTTATTTTATTTTTATTTTTATTTGAGCTCCCACAAATTCAACACGTGGAAAGTCAATTTTTACTGCTCATCTGGTGAGAATGATAGTCTCACTGATCTTGACGGTCTCACAAACGATCTTGCATGGATACGGGGTTTGTTTTAGGTCTTCATAAAGAGAATTTTCAAATCTAGAAATTCTGTCGTTCTCACAGTTTGCTGCCCTAAGATTCTAAACGCCCCTTTTCAATTTCACACGTTCACAAGATTTGCAAAATGGGATCCTTACAAACGTCCAACTTCTTTGAAATTTCATAATTATTTTCAATTAAATCTAAAATTTTAAAAGTTTTTTAGTGTAAATATAAAATTCTAGAATTTCTACAATAATTCTGGAAAAATCTATTTTTTTTTTAGAATAAATCTGGATTTTTAGAAAATAAAATTATAAATTTTAAAAATTTTAAAAGTAAAACTGGAAGTAAGAAACAAAAGATGGACAAAAATCTTATTTTATAGATTATATATATACATGAGAATAATTACATAAAAACGTAAGGAAAAAATCCAAAAAGACAAATTCCTCTCTACGTTTCACTTTTCATTCCCTCCCACCTTTGTTTTTTTAAAAATTTTTAGACATCAACACCGTGCATTTGATGGGTCCCCTTTAGTTCGTGGGAAATAAAAAAAATCAGCCTTATATGGAACTCAGGTGGGCCATACCATCTAAAACCCTATGAAGACATGTCTAAAACATCAAAAGTACTTGTGGGGGCCACCTAAGTTTTGGATGTGGCTGAAAGTTGGTCTGACCCCTCATCCAAGTGGGACGAACACAATAGATGGGCTAGATTTGTGAACCACATCTTGGCAGGCCCAATAAATAACCATGAAGGTTTTAATGGGCATATAACCCCTCTTCACTGTTGTATTTGTGTGAGAGTATTTTATTTTGTTTCATTGTTTGATTACATCTTTGCCCTCATATTAGGGCTGTAAATGGTCGGGTTCGGGACTGGTTTAGCCAAAACCAGACCTGCCCATTTACTAAACGGGTCTGGGTCCAAATTTTAAACCTAGACCCTTTTACTAAATGGGCGAGTCCGGGTCGGGTCCGAGTCAACCGATCAGACCCATTTATAAATGTGTCCGGGTCTGGTAGAGGGAGATCCACCCATACCCATTTATAAATGGTTTGGGTCTAATGGGTCCGGGTCTGGATCAAGTATGCAAGCATTTTACATGGCTTAAAACCGGGTCTAGACGGGTCTGGGCTTGACGGGTCCCTTGAAACATAGACCAAACCCGCCCACTTACTAAATGGGTTCGGGTCGGGCCTAATATAAAGGAAACCAGACCCAGACCCGTTTAGCAACTGGGTCTGTTCTTGGACCCAACCCGTACCATTTAACAAATGGGTCGGGTCTAAATGGGTTGGGTCCGGGTACCCGAGGTCTGGGTCGGGTCTAAATGGGTTGGGTTCGGGTACCCCATCGGGTTCGCTAACCCATTTACAGCCCTACCTCATATGGGTGCCTCATTCACACGTGTGAGGTAGCGAAACCAATTTTGCAGTAATCAAGATCGTAACCGTAGGACGCGGATTAACTACTGAACTCGACAGTAGCAAGTCTTGACATCACCACATTCTTTGGGCCCCACCATAATGTATGTGTTTTATCCAAACCATCCATCCATTGGGAGAGATCATTTTAGGGCATGAGCCAAAGAATAAAGCAGATCCAATGTTCAAGTGAACCCTACCACAGAAAATAGTGGAGACATTAACACCCACTGTTGAAACCTTACTAGGGCCATCATGATGTCCATTTCAATCCCCATTATTTTCTGTGGTGGGGTCCACTTGAGCTTTAGATCTGCCTCATTCTTTGGGGCCCACGTAATGATGTCACTTCAGCAGCAAGACTCGCTACTGTCGAGTTCAGTAGCTAATCCGCGTCCATAATCGTAACCATATAACTGTCCCATTTATGACCAAACAATAGACGGTTGATATCATACATGCATCAAAGATCCACATTCATATACTCGAGGACCCACGCTTTTTAAACCCTCCCGCCGTTTGTATAACTAAAAACTATCATTTGAATTATTCTCTGTGCAAGAAGAAGAAAAGATTTTCTCCTGGACGTAAATATTTCTGATCTCCACAATCCAAGGACCCTCTCCCTTTCTCTCTCAATCCAAGAATAGGAGAAGATTTCCTTGATCGCTCTCTCATTCCAGCGGTCAATCCGATTTCCTCAAATAGATTTCTGATCTTCACAATCCAAGACCCCCCCCCCCCCCCCCCCCCCCCAAATCCAAGAAGAGGAGAAGATTTCCTTTGATCGCTCTCTCATTGCAAGACAATCCAATTTCCTCGACCAAGTCAGGTTTTATTTTATTTTATTTATTTTTTATTTGAGCTCCCACAAATTTAACACGTGGAAAGTCAATTTTTACTGCTCATTTGGTGAGAACGACAGTCCCACTGATCTTGACGGTCTCATCAACGATCTTGCCTGAATACGGGGCTGTTTTTGGGTCTTCATAAAAAGAACTTTCAAATCTAGAAATTCTCTTGTTCTCACAGCTTGCTGCCCTAATATTCTAAACGCCCCTTTCCAATTTCACAAGTTCAAAAGATTTGCAAAATAGTATCCTTACATACATCCAACTTCTTTGGCATTGCTCGGATTCATGGGCGTTGACTGTATGTGGGGCCCACCTTGTTATTTGTGAACAATCCATACTGTCCATCTCTTTTAGATGCTCATTTTAGTGTACGAGTCAAAAATTCACTATATACAAAGTTCGAAGTGGGACCCATGATGGCCCCAAGATTCTTCATTAGTGAACGTTCAATTTCCACTGTTTCCCATCGTCTGGCCCACTGGAGCTTGGTATCGGCCTGGCCCATAACATAAAATGATCAGCTGGAGAACCAGATGGACATGGTGAATTTGCTTCAATTTTTGTCCCATGCCGTCGTTCAGCAAAATGAGGTGGCAGAACAGAAGGACGGAGTGGAGTGATCACAAACATCATGAAGGCCCCACCTATTATCAAACAGTATTATTGACGTTGATTGCAGTGCTAATCTAACCCTGACCATAAGTGGCGCTCATTTTGACATCTATGAGAAATCTATCCGTGCATCTGTTTTTCAGCTCATTTTAGGGTATGGGCCTAAAAATGAGGCAGATCCAAAACTCAAAGTGGGCCAGGATGGCCTCAAGATGTTTTAACAGTAGGCATTCCATCCCACCTTTTCCTGCCGTGTGGCCTATTGGAGCTTGGTTTCGAACCTCATTTTTTGGCCCAAGCCATAAAACGAGCTGAAAAAACAGATGGACAAGGTGGACTAGTGAAAAAATATATCCTGTGGCTTGAAGAACATTCCAATTGTGGGTCTTTGTTTTTTTATGTTCGGTTGGGCTAGCTTTAGATTGGCCTCATTTTTGGGTCCATGCTCTAGAATGAGGAAGCAAAATAAGTGGATGCATTGGATTTGTTACATTCTCACTCTTTCCTGTTTGTTTGGCCTAATTGTATCAGCCACAATTTTAGTCTACGGGTCGTTTTTCATTTTTTGGCCCAACCTAAGTTAAGTGCAACATCCACACCCTCCATCCATATTTCTAGATCAGTTTGGGGCATGGGCACAACAATGAATCTAATCAAATGTTCAAGTGGACCACCAGAGGAAGCAATGGGGATTGAATGACCACCATTGAAAACTTCTTGGTGGCCACAAAAGGTTTGGATCAAGCTGTTTTCTGTCATCCAGGTCTGTGTGACCTCACGAACAGGTTGGAAGGAAAAGAAAGATTATGGCGAGCCCTACAACGGTGGGCATCATTGTACCAGATGTCCACTTGAGCTTTAGCTTTATATATATATATATATATATATATATATATATATATATAGACACACACACACCTGCACACCAGTTCTCACGATAACACGTGAGCACTTTTTTACAATTCATCACACATGATGTGCCTGAAATTGGAGCCGTCCATGTGCTGCAGTACCTGAAAAAAAATAAAAGGCCCCCACAGCCCAACTTTCAACTAAAAACCTTTCGATCTTTGAAAAATGGCTTGACTCGGTTCAAACCCAGCCGAATCGAGCTGGTTCGAGCCGAGTCAAGGGAGCTAACCTAGCTAGCTTGGCTAGTGTTCAGCTCTACAAGGGACGTAATTGAAATAGGTGGGCAGGTTTAGGGAAAGCAGGAGGATTTTAGTCTATACTGGAAAAGTCACGCAGCTGAATGAGAAAAAAAAAGAAAAAAAAAAATACAAACTAAATATTCAGGATTTTTTTTTTTTTGATTTGGCATTCTTCCAAATATTATTTGTTACATTTTAATTGAAATTGATCCAGATTTAGTGAATTCGCTGCTGATTTTCTCTTCACAAAAGTTGATGAAATTTTGTTTCTGACCCCTCTCTCTCTTTGTCTATGAGTTCATACATTTTGCAGGTCCATTGCAAAATTCTCTTGGCAAGACGCTCGTACCCACGACAACAGCACCAGAGGTATGTCCAATTCATCACATGCATGTACCCAATGGACCATGAAATGTGTGGATAATATATTGGAGAATAGAGTGCGCTCCAACGGTAAGTGGAAGTGTTTTAATGCCACCAAAAGTCATGGATTGGCCTGATTTTTGGCCTCAACGAGTGCATCTAGTGGAAGATGTGGATGAGGATAAATATAAGGTCAACCTCACCGAGCACCACCTGATGTGTTGGACATCCACCCATCCACCAAATGCATCCTACATGGTCAGAACCAGAGCCCAAAATCCAACCCAATCCATGAGTAGTCGCCAGATGCACAGATCAAATGCCACACATCACGGTGGGGCCCACATGGTGCCTGTATGGCATCCAACCCCCAAAAGTTGTGCCGAACATGATGCTTGCCTACTGCCTAGATAAAAAAAAAAAAAAGGATGACAATCCAATCATTAGGTGCACAACACCATAGAAAACTAGGTACAACTTCCCAAAAACCCCCCAAGTTCAAATGGTGGGGTCCACATGATATGTATGCCGTCTAACCCACCCAATAGGTAGGTCCCACATTACCAATGGGATGCCCCACAAATAATCTCAATCCAACCATTAGATGTGCTCCACTTGAACCTGAGACCGGTTGAAACACCAAGGCGTCTTCCAGCTGAGCTGGCAGGTGAGACACCTAATGGTCGAATTTGACTGATTTTTGGGGACCGTCTAACCATCATGGGGCTTGCACCTACTAAAAGTAGTGACGGTCATAGAAAAAAATTAGCCTCACACAATTTTTTTTTGACCCACCGATGTTTAAAGAGTGAACATTTAATTTTCACCATTTCCTATAGCGCGGGCCACTTGAGTTTTGGATATACCTCATTCTAGGCCATGTTCTAACATGATATGACAAAACAAATAGACATGGTGGTTTTCTACAAATGTCACGGTGACCCCAACTAGATTCTGGTGGACGGTTCTTGCTGGTAATTCGGGTTCTTAGTCGATGCAACTTTGAAACTTTGGTGCGGGGAAAAGAAAAAAGATTCCAAAAAGATCTTTAGGGAACCTTTGATACAAATGGACACCGCTTCCAAGGATGCCTCAGTGTGCAAGCTACTGTGATGGATCTGCTGTCCATTTGTTTTGACAGCTTATCTTGGTGTATGATCCCAAAACTAAAGCAAATCAAAATCTCATGTGGACCACCCAACGTAGACCTAGATGAAGGGACCACACAAATATTAGCTTGATCCCAAAACTTCTGTAGCCCCCAAGAATTTAAGAGTGGTTGTCTCTATCTCAATTGTTTCCTATGGTGTGGCCCACCTAAATCGTGGGTCATCTTAATTTTCAGCCTTAGGCCTAAGGTGGGACTACATGTCTAATGGTCTAAATGGATCTCAGATACACATCATAGCTGGCCATACTGTGTAAGTACCAAGATTGTATAAGTAGGACACAACAACCATATAATGTCCTGCTAGAAAAGATCTGTGGGCTTAGCATGATCTGTGTGTTTTATCCACACTGTCCATCCAATTTTCTAGCTCATTTCACGGCATGAGCCTAAAATGAGGGAGATCCAAATCTTAGGTGGAGTACACCATAGGAAACGATGGTGATTGAACACCCACTATTAAAAGCTTCCTGGGGCCCATTGTAATATTTATTTGCCATCCAACCTGTTGATTAGGTCACACAGACTTACATGAAGGGAAAACCCAAAAATCAGCTTCATTTAAAACCTTTGTAGCCCCCAGTAAATTTTTAATGGCGGTCATTCAATCACCATTATTTCCTATGGTGTGGTCCACTTAAGATTTGGATCTACCTTATATTTTGGCTCATGCCCTCAAATGTGCTGAAAAATGAATGGACAGTGTTTCCTTAGAGCTTTACCCGCAGCACATGTTAAAACGTTACTATGTGATACGTACCCACTCTCACTCCTAAAAATCCGAAATTTTATGACATGCCCACCCTCATATTTGAGATGGCTCACCGTGATGTGTATCTGACATATACTCCAATTATTAGATATGAAATCCCGCCTTGCGCAGAAGGCTGAAAATTAGGCTAACTCATGATTAGGTGGGTCATATGAAAGGTTACATTTTGGAGGGTGAGAGTTGACATGTACAATTGAGGTACTATAAAATCTAAATTTACAAAACCTATAGGTTTTCTATTTGCAATGTGTGAAAAATTGAATCGAATAAAAAATTTCATCAATTCAATCTTACATCAATTCCAAAAAATGGGGTCAATTTAATTTCAATTTGAAATTTCAAGTTTAAGATCAATTCAATTTCAATTTCAATTTTAAAAATTTAAGATAAGTTCAATTTCAATTTCATATAAAATCGAGTTGATCGAATTGATGTGCAAATTTATTTATGCACCCTTTCTTCTTCAAAAACCAAACACAGGGTATTCAAACTAGGGCTGTACACGGTTCGGTCGGTTCGGTTTTGAGGGGCAATACCCAACCGAACCGATTCAGTCGGTTTTGAATATTTAACAATCGAACCGAACCAATGAAGCCTTACTAATCGAACCGAATAAATTCGGGTTGGTTCAGTTTTGTCGGTTTCATGACAACATGCAAAAAATTAAGAAGATTCAAATCTCTGGTGGACCACACCAATGTAAAAACCGGTGACTAACCATTAAAACTTTTTATAATTATAAGCCACAAAAGTTTTGGATCAAGCTGAAAGAGAAATTTAACTTTTCCCTTCATCCTGGTTTGTTTGACCTTATCAACGAGTTGGATGGCAAATACACATTGCAAACCTTCTTCAATTGGGCCCGAGGACATTTTTAATGGTGAGAGCTCAATCAACATTGTTTCCTGTGGTATGGTCTACTTGAGATTTAAATATGAACACATCCTAAAATGGGTTGAGAAAATGATTGGACATCATGGATATATAAGATATTATCAAGGCAGGTCATATGGTAAGGGTAACATTAATAAATATAATTCAAATATATATATAGTTGGTTCGATTCGATTGAAAACAGTTTATAATTTTCACAAATCAACATTCTCAATTTTTAATATAAAAGAACCAAACCAACACAAAATAAAATGAAAACTGACCGAAACCGACCGATTGGGAATCGGTCGGTTTTTTTTTATGAACAGTCCTAATTCAAACAAAGTTTATCCACATCTCTGTCAAAATGGGCTCAGTGTTCGTCGGATCCGTACTCGTGTGGATATATGATACTATCCGGCGGCTTATGAAATCCAAACCAACGATGACTACGCCCATTTCCATTCTTAATTCAGACCGTTCAAACGGTCAAACCAATTGTGAAGGGATCGGAGCTTACGAATCACAGTGATCAGCTGACATATAACACTGGATAAAGGTCGTTTGATTCGGACCATTAAACAATTTCTACCAACGGTAAGGTTTTAAAGCTGAAAAAAAAAAACCCCACTCAAAACAAAATCAGCCAATTAGATAATAATTTAAACAACCTAACTAAATAACATTCATTGCATTCATCAGATCATCCTAACCACCAATCCAAATAAACATCTTCAGTAATTAGAACCATTCATTGCAACCACCACTCTGGATGGACTTTTGCAACCCAATTGTCAAACCTCCAACATTGAAAGAAAAGAGGTACTACAAATATTATCACCCAACTTCACTTATGAGGGCTTACTGCCGGCTGGTCGACGATGTCCTTAAGAGATGTAAGGATAGGCATATATTTGTTTGCAATCCAATGTACCCTGACACCAAAATCACTACTACTATCATCAAGTCTGATGACTTGGAAGACCATCTTCGTCGCCTCCATTCGCATATATAATGCAATAAAACCGTTCTCAATCAAAGACTGTACCATACTTGCCCCAGTCCATTTCCCAGAATAATATAAGTAATCCACAACTGACGGATATGATTGTATATACTTAATCATCTCATTGGCCTCGCATACCCTTTGATCGCTCCAAATTTTCTTATCCCTATCCATTAAAAACCACATCCTTAGATGATTTCTTGATATCTGTTCCACTACTGTTAGGTGCCCTCCTATATTCTGCAATGTCAATTTCTTCATATCAAAAAACATGTGTCTCACCTGTGGTGGTGTCGACACTGCTTCGAATGTCTCGTTGCCGATGTCGAACGACATTATGACCACTTTGTCAACATAGTCCGGGGCTTCAATGACCCAGTGCATTTTGCCGTCCATGACCAATGTCCTCACCTCGTCTTCAATTTGTGTGTGACATGGCATGTCTAGCTTTCTCCATTCCTTTGCCCCCAGTGTTATTATCTCTGCTATAATCTCACTGTAGCATCTATACACCCTTACCACCTTGTACTCTGTCGTCGGGGGATGAAACCCAAATCCAACTGATAGACAGTCGTAATCAGATATGTTACGGGCGTGGTCTGGTTTTACTTCAGGCAACACGATGCTTTCTCTTGTGATTGGATTGCATATGATGATGGGATCCAACCCAACTTCGTTTGTTGCGAGGCATATGAGGCCATTGCATGAGCCTGCTATGCAAAGTTGAAGTTTCCCACCAAGATGTTCATTTGGAATCTCTTGAACTTTGAAACATTGGTCCATTATATACAGTTTTTGCTTTGTCGTCACAGGAATGGACTGAACTACTTGGCCCGTCAGTTCAGGCCTGGACAAAAGAACAATGCGAGGCGGTTGCAATTTGTGGTGAGTTTCCATGAAGTGAGGATCATACGTCAAGTTGCACCAGTGCTTGCATACACACCTGAACCGCTGAAGAGATTCTATAGGAAGTTCAGATAAAATGGCAAAGATGATATCATCTGGGAGAGTCTTGTAAGCAGCTTTTTTGTTTTGATTGAAACGAAACATTTCTGGTGTTCTTCTTTTCCTTTTGAATCAACTGCAGTATTCAAATACAATAACATTAACAATGTCTCATTCTTGGAGTATTTTTCTACAATTGAATTTCTTCCAGACAAGTGATCAAACTAGTGCTTCTAGATGCATTGAGACACTTAGCCAGTTCAATCAATCAATCAATCTGGGCTGCCCGTTAGGTTAGGGATGGCAATGGCTGGGTTAGGGGTGGGCCAGCAACCAATGCTCAGGCCTGGCCCAACACTTAAGGCACGTGCCCAAGCCCACTTAAATGCTCCTAATCTATCCATTGATTAAATAGGGCACGCATGCATAAAGAAATTCCAGTGAAACCAATGGTCTACATTTAAGATCGAGGGGTTACCAAACCCCAGGATTGGAATGACACTAGTACTAGACAACACAACTTTTAACTTGTGGAACTTTTATGGGACCCACCATGATTTATGTCTTAGATCCACACTGTCCATCTATTTTTCCAGATATATTCTATGGCATAAGCCCAAAAATGAATTACATCCAAAGCTCAATTGGACCACGCTACGGGAAGCAGTGGAGATTGAATGAACTACCATAAAAACCTTCCTAGGGCCAACTATGAGGTTTATTTTTAATCTAACCTGCTCACAAGGTCACACATATCTGGATGAAGGTAAAACACAAATATCAGCTTAATCAAAGCCTTATGTGGCCCCAAAAAGTTTTCAACAGTAGAGTCCAATTCTTATTGTCTCCTATGATATGGTCCACTTCAGGTGTGGATATGTCTTGGTGTTGTGCTCATAACCTATAATGATCTTAAAAAAAAAAAAAAAAAAAAAAACCATAGATGGTGTGGACCTAAGAAATACATTATGGTGGGGCTCAAGTAAATTTCACACTCGTTGTGTGGTGCAGCACATTCCGGGAAGAGAGGAGAGGGAAGAAGTTTGGAAGTGCTGACATGTGAAATTTCCATGTGCCCATCATGATATATTTATAAAAGCCACACTGTCCATCAATTTTTTCCATAGCATTTTACAACATCAGACAAAAAATGAGGTAGATACAAGTGGCAAGTGGGCCACACTACAGGAATCAATGGGAATTTAATGCCTATCATTGAAATTTTTTAGGGCCACAGAAGGCTCTCATGAAGTTGATATTTGTATTTTCCCTTCATCTAAGTTGGCATGACCTTATGAAGAACTTAAATGGCAAATAAACCTTATAGTCGACCTTAGGAAGGTTTAAATAGTTGCCGTTCAATTCTTGCTACTTTTGTGGTGTGACCCATTTGAGATTTTGGAATGACCTCATTTTTTAGGCTCATGGTCTATAATAGACAGTGTGGATCTAACATATAAATCATGATGAAGTCAGGAAAGTTCCACATGTTAAAAGTTGTATTCTATATTACTTAATTTATTAGGAACAGAAAATTGGTGCATTTTGTGAGCTCCTGTCATCAGTGATGACATGGGCAAATGAGAAGAGACCGCATTGAACTTCCCTGTGCCCTCAACACAGATGATCCACACTGTTAATGGGCTACCAAGCAAAAACCACACCAACCCAGTATATATATAATATATATATATATATATAGAGAGAGAGAGAGAGAGAGAGAGTTTAAAACTCGAAAAAAATGGTCAACTCAATTGATTTTCATAAAGACCAAGAAAAACTAAAGAAAAAATTCGCTCCAGTAAGGAAAAAATTATCTCCCAAAGCTAAAATAAAAAACTCGACAAAATCTCAAGAGAGCAGAACTTGGCACGACTTAGACATTATTTATATATTTATTGAAAACTCCCCCTCCCCGATACTTATCCTATGCACATGGCAGGGAATAGTCTCACCCCAAGGGCAGTGGATACCCCATGTTCTCAGGAAAAAAATAAAAATTGAAAACTTGTATGAATTTTCAGCAAACTCTCGTCCTAGTTTTTTACTTGATCTAACGTTTTGAGTCCAGTCTAACGAGCTTCTAAACTATGATTCTAACCGTCAAATCCATGGATTGGAAAATGGATGGCCATGGAAAACAATATAAATATGAACTCCCTGAGATCAACTAGTAGATATAATTATTGTAATCTTTATCATTGTTTTCAAACCTAGACGTGGACTCATACTCCGTGTTGGGAATCCTAGGGAAGCGAGGCAACCACGACCGAATTTCAAGAGACAATCTGAATTTCACTTGGGGGCGAATCCATTATGAATCATAAGTTACAAGACATGAAGAAAACTTACCCAGATTATAGCCCTACAAGAGAAATCCAAGCTATCCCAAGCTCTTTCTCTCACTCTAGAACTCTCTCAACCCTTTAAACACATTTAGGACTCCTCATGTTACCCGGCTCCTTTGGCAATTAACCTTAATCCCACATTACACCCCTTAAATAGTATAAAAACTGAAATTACAAACAAATCCGCACAAAACTGCGCAACCAACCTAAATAGTCCACTAACTGTCAAGCGCCTGACTTGACTGTTTGGGCGACCGAACCCGGCCGAAAAAATGACCAAAGAAATCATAGACCAATCTGAGAAATTTTGGGCGACCGAACCAACCCCATCAGGCATCCAAAATCCTCTAAGCTTCATATCCGTAGTATCCAGAGATAACCGCCTCATCCAGGGTAATTTCGAGCGCCTGAGCCAAGGCCCATCGGGCAACCAACACCCCGTGGTGTCAAGATTGAAGACATTATCATCTGGTCAATTTAATTCGGGGCTTTGTTGGGCTAACCAAGTGAGTCAAGATCGAAGCCATCATGGTACACTAGTTTAAGATCCAACTAGAGTTGCACACAAGCCAAGTTCAAGCCAAGCTCTGATATGCTTGAACTTGGCTTGATCAGTGAACGCTTTAGCTTGAGCTTGGCTTAGCTTGGTTTGGCTTGAGTATCGAGCTGAAAACAATAGCTTAAGCTTGGCTTGCTATCCAAGCCGAGCGAGCTTTGTTCAAGCCAAATCGAGTTAAGCCGATCTTTGTCTTTTATTTTTCTTTCAAGAAGGCTTGCTGTTTATCCCACCCCACTAACCCAACCCAACCCAACCCAACCCCATGTAACACCCCAGATTTTCGCTAACTTGGGAATCGAAAGTCCTTGGGCGTTTCCTTCGACTTGTCGATTATAGTGTGTGCCCGTACGTGTGTTCGCACGTATTTGGAATTAAAGCAAGTGATTTTGCCCAAGAAAATGATGAAATTAGTTTATGAGTTAGAAGATCACATGGTTTAGAAGAGTTTTCTGACGACCAGTTCGACTCGGGTATTTCACTATATCTGTAAAGTCTAAGTAAAAGCCTGAATTACTAATCTACTCATAAGTCGACATAACCATCATGAATATTTTACCGGTCTTTGATATTTTAGCCTAATTTTGGTATTTTAGAATTTTCGAACGGTTTAGATTTGGCAAAAATCCTCTCTTTTAAAAGGCGTTACTTTTTTAAAATGTCAAAAAGTTGCGATTTGTACTTTGAGTGGAAAATCAAAATCTTTATTATTGAAATTTTGATTTTTTTTAGTATTTTTATTGAATCCAAATGGGGGGTACTTCTTTATTTATATAAAATAACTTAAAATAAATGGAAACATAAAAATAAATATGACATTTACTTAAATGTTATTATATGTAAATAAGCAGTCACTATCCAGGGAGGCCAATGAAACTGTAAGCTTTCAGAAAACCGGGCAAGCGGAAGAATTTCTGAACAGTAGGCTTCGGTGCACCGAAGATAGCTTTCGGCGCACCGAAGGTGCCCTTCGTGGGATCGAAGGAGGCCTTCGGTCTCGAACCGACCAGCGAGATCGTACTGAAGCGGGGTTTGAAACAGTGGCTTCGGTACACCAAAGGAGATCTTCGGCACACCGAAGGTTTGTCCAGCAGATTTCGGTCCGAGCCGAAGTACTCTGTCTAAGTTCAATTTTTCAAAGTATTTGGGCTTCGGCGCACCGAAGGGGACCTTCAGCGCACTGGACCCAACGAGATTTGTTTTAAAAAGGGTTATAAACCCCATTGTTCTCTCTCTCTCTCTCTCTCTCTCTCATTTCTCTCTCTCTCTCTCATTTCTCTCCTTCATCTTCTTCTCCCCTAAGCTCCTAAGCTCCCCTGGCTTCCCTCTTCTCTTCTCAAACCTCCTTCCTACCTCCAATCCTCCACCATGTCAATGAAAACCTCAGATTTCTGAGCTCTCTTCGTCCTCCACCTCTGTTCCCGCGTCTCCTGACCATGATCCATCGATCGTGGGCTGGAATAGTCACCTCCTCATGCTGGGTAAGGTGTTCCTCTACCTCTTCTTTCATCTCTTCTCTCCATTTCTTCCTTTTTGTGCCATTAGGGTTAGAAACCCTTTTATTTCTGTCGAAATCCTAACCTAGGGTTTGTTCTTGCTAGAGCTTGGAACCCCGACTATCGATTAGGTGCAGCCCCCGCTTTGTAGAAGCGTGATCGAGTGTGGCCCTATGTGGATACCGTCATGCTCCAACCTCGGGCCTTGTTTCGCCAAATTGATTTGGGATTTTTTCAATTCCAAGGTATGTAAACTCTAAACCCTAATTAGTGGTTTAATTAGAGTAAATCCTAATTGATTAACCCTAGATTTATAATTAATTGTAGGTATGTGAGTTTTTTTTTCCAAATTCTCGGCGTTTGGGTCGCATCCGAATCGTCGAATTTCTACCCTAAGGTGAAGGTTTACTCTCAAGCTTCTTCTCGACATTCTAGTTAATGATTGCTTGAGTTTATACGTTAATTGTTGATGTGTGTATAACAAGTTCGATGAAATGCCTCTATTGTTGTTTGGTTGATAACATGCTTGATGAAATACCTGAATGATATGAATTTACAATATTGTAATGTATCTATGCTTGTGGATGTATGTGGCGCTCTGTGTCATCTGGGTTGTGTCATCTGGGTCCGTTGGATCGGTCAGGCCAAGTGCTTGGGTATGTTTATAAGTAGGTGTTTAATAATCTAAATTGTTATTATAATAAGTTAAGTATTGCTTTGGGTTAAGCTCTGACAACCGTTTGATCTAATGTACCACCTACCCCTTGGTTGGCAGTCACAGACTTATTTGATCGACTAAGCGGGACACGGTCGACCGATAGTGGCCACTGTTGGTTTGTCGTTGTCTACTTGGGTCCATTGAATAAGCATCATTCAGAGTTAATCATTATTGTGTTTGACTGTTGAATCACATTCTATGAAATCTAGAATACCACCGTTCTCATTGTGAATAGTCCACTTAAAACAGTACTGTGACTCGATCCACCAAGTCTCATGAGCCAAGCATGGTGGTATGGGACATCGTGTCTGAGTTGTCGGCCTATGTTGGGGTGGTGCCTCTCTGTAGTGACCAGTGAGCATTGACAAGGGTGATAGATTGTTGTTTGACCGACCCTTGTGATAAATGTGACCCTAGCAGATGTTTGCGTGCCTGAGCACTGTTCGAACGACCTCGGCGTGCATTGGTTTAACCCTGAGTGACATGCCCGTACCTCTGAATTAATTAATTGTATTTGATATTTAGGAGATGAGACCTTCCACTTTGATTTGGACATGATTGACGAGTCACAGTCGAACCAAGCTTTCATGGTAGGATAACTCAACCTTGGATCGAGTGGTTACTAGCGATGATTGGCAATGCATCGTAGGGAGCCAGATGATCCTAGTTATAGACTTCGTGATACAACGACAGTATTTTAGTTTCATCAATTTGCTGAATAAATTAAACTAATAAATACTTAAATTAATGATGCATACATGACATTGCATTTGAGGGGGACTCGTGTGGCCTAGTTGTTTGATGTGACGACAACGCTACCTTGAGCACTTAATGTCATTTCTCTGTGTCATCCGGGCTGGTGTACTTGGTTATGACCTTCTTTGACAGATGGACTCTCGATACATAGTTGGTCGGGCTAGGGCTTTGCCCGGGACATGTATTGTGTGGGAAATCATGACATCTATGTACTTAAATAAACTAACCTATTATGATGTATGATTTGTATGTGGTCATTACCTAAACTTGATTGATTTGTTAACATGCTTAAGATTAATACACTTATATGAACATGTTTATAATTTAAATATCCCGAGTATAATCTTGGGGTTATTTCTTCACTATGTTGCCGTTTTGACGCCTTCTATTTGACATATGCAGATGCCTCACGAATGAGACCAGATGGCGGTGCACTCGGGGCGCTCTTTTAGTCTTTTAGCTTCGTCCCTTTTGGTAGTTGTATTTTTTCCTTCTTATTGCATCTATTGTGATTCGTATAATTCTCATATGGGCTTACATTGCATTTAAATTGTACTTCTTGGGTGTTAGCCCTATATTTTTTAATTTAGTTACATCCGCTTTGCTTATGATCCGCTAATTGAAATGCGTTACTCTGATTATTTGTGAATGAAATAAATGTAAATCTGATTGAGGACACACGTGGGTGCATTTTCCATGTATGGCATTCTTAAACTAGCATTTTATTAAATTAACATCCAGAAACTCGGGATCAGAGTCTCCGTACTCGGGTGCCGATTTTTTGGGGCGTTACCCCATGACCAAACCCAACCTAACCCACCCCATTGACCCGACCCTACCCACCCTACTGACCTGTACGTCCTGACCCAACACAATCCCAATCCGACCCAATCCAGCCCCGAAAAGATTTTTAAATCAACCACATTTTAGAATTTTTCCTATTTTAAACAAACAAGAAAATAATTTAGAAAACATACCGAGATTAAGAAGAATAAAGGTTGGGAGGTGTCGGGGCTAAGTCGGGCGTACCGTGTGATTAGGTTGTCCATTCGCTCGGGTGCCGGACGTGTGGGGGGGGGGGGGGGGGCACCACGGGCTGTGTTGGGAAATGAAAATGAAAGGGGGTAGGGTCAGGTAGGGTTTTTTTTTTTTTTTTTTTTTAAACTTTAAAATATTATATATATATATATATATATATATATATATATATATATATATATATATATATATAGAGAGAGAGAGAGAGAGAGAGAGAGAGAGAGAGAGAGAGAGAGAGGGGGGGGGGGGGGGGGGGGGGGGTAAGAGCCTACAAAGACTCCCTCTCATTTGTGTTTCAGGTGTATGAAAGAAAGCCTCTGAGACTCCCTTTTACTTCATGGCTCTATCTCTCCCTCTAGTCTCTCCCCCTCTTATTCACTTGTTGACATCACCAAGTTTTGTACGCCCCACCATGATATATGTGCTATATCCACACCGCCCATCCATTTTGGGCTATCATTTTAGGATATGAGCCAAAAAATGAGGCATATCTTAAGCTCAATTGAACCACACCACATAAGATAGATTGAACACCTACTGTTGAAATCTTCTTAAGTCCACGGTAGATTTAAATCAAGTTGATATTTGTTTCTCCCTTAATCCAGGTCCGTGTGACCTTTTGAACAGGTTGGATTGCAAATAAACATCACGGTGGGCCTTAGGAAGGTTTCAACTGTGGTAGTCACATGTCCCCATCGCTCTCTGTGGTATGGTACAAGTGTGCAGATTGGGTACCCCACTAGGACGCTGCTAGAGATGGTTGGTCATGTTAGGGGTACTGTGGGCCAGCATGATCCATCTATTTTGATAGATTATTTTAATGCATTAGTCCAAAAAGGAGGCATATTGAAGGCTCAAGTGTACCACGCCAGATTAAGCGGCAGGGATTGAACTCTTACTGTTGAAAACATCCAGGCAACACTGTGGTGTTTATTTACAATCCAACCTGTTCATAAGGTCACTAAGACTGATGTGAAAGGAAAACATAAATATCAGATTGATCCAAATTTCTATTACTCTGACACATGCATTAGCGGCTCGTCTTTAAATTCCCAATGCGTCATGTGATGTGATCCACTTGAGGCTTCCATCTCACTCCTTTTTTTTTTGGTTAATGCCCTAGAATGATATATCAAAATAGATGGAAGGCGTGGATAAAACATACAGGCCATGGTGGGCCCATAGTACCCCAGACATGACCATCCGTCTCTAGCTAGGTCAGTCTCTAGCCAGGTCTAGCGCCCCTACGAAATCAGCGGGAGGCATACCATCGCAATTCATTCTTATCTTCATCGGAAGCCGATTCCCTGCGATTGCCTCTGACAGGAACTTCTGGCAAGGGTAAGCTAGCGTGGCCCACCGTAATATTATATCCAACCAGTCTATTTGTTTTTTTAGGTCATGTTAGGACATGACCTAGAAAATGAGACAGATCCAAAACTCAAATGGACTGCATGAAAGAAATTAGTAAGGATTGAATGTTCCACATAACTTTTGGGTTAGACTAATATTTTTGTATTTTCAGTTCATCTAAGTAAGAATGACCTTACGAATGGTACAGGTAGCATATAAACATCACAGTATACTCCAGGAAGATCTTAACGGGGGGCATTTTCATACCTACTTATTTACTGTCATGTGGCTCACTTGAGTATTAGATTCACCTTATTTTTTGCGGTATGGAAAAACGGATGGACAGGTGGATATCTCACAAACATCACGCTGGGCCACACCTAGCTCTCCCATCACATGAGCTTCTTGAGAAAGGCTTCCTCGGTGGATCGCCGCTGTTAATGGCTAGTAGCTAAGGGACACTGCTCTCTATATATAGGCCCTACCATAATGTATGTGTTTCATTTTAGAATATTTTATGGCATGTGCCGGAAATGAGGATCTAAATCTCTGGTGGACCACACCATAAGAAACTGCTGTAATTGAACACTCACCATTAAAAACTTCCTAGGGACTACAAAAGTTTTGGATGAAGCTGATATTTTTGCTTTTCCCCTATCGGTCTGGATGGCAAATAAACATTAAGGTGAGCGATAGGAATTTTTTACCGGTGGGCATTTAATTACCATTGTTTTCCTGGTCCACCAGGGATTTGGATATGCTTCATTTTTGGGAATGTTTGGGGTAATTCCCTAAAATAATATGAAAAAATAGATGGACAGCATGGATAAAATACATAAATCATTTTGGGGCCCACAAAGAAATTTCCATTAGCTACCTTGTGCCAATAGGCAATCGGGGTCTGGAATCCACGTGGAAGCTGATTGCGTGGTGTGCCACACCACCGACTTGGGTGGTGTGTTGACACCATCAAGTCCGTGGGGCCCACCACGATGTATGTCTTATATCCAAACCGTTCATCCATTTGGTGAGATTATTTTAGGGCATGACCCCAAAAAAATATGGCATATCCAAATCTCAAGTAGACCATACCAGAGATAGCACTAGGAATAGTCACGACCACAGTTGAAACCTTTTTAGGCCCACCATGATGTTTATTTCATATCCAACCTGTTTAAAAGGTCACACCAGCCTTACGTTAAAGGGTAAAAACGAATATCAGCTTGATCCAAAAAATCCATGGCCTCAAGAAGATTTCAGTGATAGGCATTCAATCCACTCTTTGTTTTGTTTTGTGGTTTACTGGAGCTTTGGATCTGCCTCATTTTTTTTGCCCATATTGTAAAATGATCTCACAAAATGGATGAACCATGTGGATATAACATATACATCATGATGGGCCCATATAACTTGTTGACGTCAAGGAGGGCATAGGAGAAAGAAGCGAGTGAGAGAGAGAGAGTCATTGAGTGAGGGGGAGCCACGGAGGTTCTCTTTTCCACACTCTAAAACAGAAGTGAAAGGTAGTCCTTAAGCAGTCAAGCTACGTTTTAGATGAGGTGTGAGGTGCGCGTATGGCTCCCCTACGCTACGGTTCTAGGGGAGCATTCGTATCTCTCTCTCCGAGCCAAGCTTTTATCAAGCTTCAAGCTTCGAACCAAGTCAAGCCAAGCCAACCTCGTATATGCTCCAGCTTGGCTTATTTTTTAACATGCTTATCAATTTAAGCTCGGGCTTGATCGAACTATCATATAAGACAAGCTAAGCTGAGCTAAAACGAGATAATCTGAACGAGCTTTTTGAGCTATGTTGGCTTGTGTGCAGCTCTAGATCCAACCCATCGATCAAGTTAGATACACTGCTATGATGGCTTGGATTAAAAAAAAAAAAAGACAGCCCACATTTCACAACCGACACAATTTGTGAAATAAATGAATGGATTTGGAAAATTTGGCAAACCTTTTCTAAGATTTGGATCACTCTAGTCATAGCCCAGCGTCCACATGGTCGGATTCATCTGATGGACGGCTTTGAATCTTGCTCTCACATGCTATCGTGGCACATGTACGGTGTACTCACTGGGTCTGAAGCAAACTCTTGGAAAGGAAATGAATCCTCCTCCCTGGTAGTTTTTTGAGGTGCCCTAATTCCCAAACACTCAATCGAGTTGACATACTCATTTTTTGAAATCGGTTGAATCGGGTGGCTCGGCCACCGTGAATAAGATGCAATCTAGGTGCATCATGACCTAGTCACCCATATGGTGATCAGGTGACTGAGTGGACTAACCCAAGCACCAGGTTCGGTTTTAGATATGGTTACAGTACAAGCTCTGGTTCACAGCTGAGTTGGGGTATATCTGAAATAATTTCCTTGGGTTCAGGTTGAGGTTCAGGGTAATTTCTTGGCTCTCTCGCCTGCTAGCCCATTTGGAGGATGCATGGGCGTTTCGACAGCTTGTCTCAGGTTCAAAATGCCAAAGAGACACAATGACTCCACTGGTGGGTGGGTGCATTGTGTGACTAACTGTGTGGGTGCGTTGCGCAGGTAGCAGGGTGGTTGTGTTACATGACTAACAAAAAAAAAAAGAAAAAAAAGGGAAACTTCTCAGCATGTAAATTTTCATATTTTTCAAAATTTTCTTATGAAATTATTGAGAAAATGTCGCTAAAAAAAAATCTAAAAAATGGAGGAAAAACAAAACCAAATTAATTTATACTTTTTAATATTTCCTCCATTAAAGCCTAATAATTTTGAAATATAAAAACTTCTGAGATTTTGAGAAACTTGCATAATATAATTTGATGAATTCTCCGCAAGGTCTTCAAAATCTCAAGCAATATTAGTCCCAATGGTCTTGAGCATGGTTTTATTGAGAACCAGCAACTCCAAGTCGACTCAGACTTGGTCGGACCTAATCTGGCTCAATAGATTTACTCACCCCAACTTGGCACAAAGAAGTCGGTCCTAGTTGCAAAGTCATTTGAGCTAGTAACCAAGATTTGGTTTAGATCTATGACCTTCAATATGGACGGTCAAGATTGTTTGCACAAATTTAGGTCCAATCAACAATTTGTTAGGGCCCATCATGGGTGGCTTATGATTCCAATGAACCACTTTTGGTTGGCAATCGGACCATCCAATCCATCGCTTTGGAAAAGGAACGCTGCAAAAAATATTTAAGGCCAAAAATCAAAGATGATTAAACCATCCAATCAGTGTTTTTCTTTTCATGGTACCCAATGAAATGTGTTGTGGACCTAATCAAAGATGATTAAACCATCCAATCAGTGCTTTTCTTTTCATGGTACCCAATGAAATGTGTTGTGGACCTAATCAAAGATGATTAAACCATCCAATCAGTGTTTTTCTTTTCATGGTACCCAATGAAATGTGTTGTGGACCTAATACACCGTTTAGATGTTTGATGATCTCAATATCTCATAACTACTCCACTCAGAATGGTTACTAGACAAGGGAGAGGTCAGCTACACCTCATGTAGAACTGATCATTTTCTTTGGAGTTCGATTGACTGCTGAAGCGAATCTCTATTTATTTGAAACTGACCGATTCTAACGATCTTAATATATATAGGCTCAGATTCAAACTAAGATCGGATTAAATCGGATCCAATGGCTCAAGTATCCGCATATCAGGATACCTGTTAACAGCCCTACGTTCAGACGTGTTGCAAATATAGTGAGTGAAGCAGCTTGATTTCCAGGTCGGGAAATCTAAACAGTCGGGCCCACCTGATAGACGGATCGGATTGAAGAACGTGTTGGCATGTGTAAATGCATGGGGAGGAGCGATTGAATCAGTTGCGATAGATTATATATATACGAAGTAGAATGAATGAATAAAACCAATCCCCATTTGGGGTTTTGATATTAATAAGAGATCTTGTAGTAGGAAATAACTAACCTTGTTGAAGATCCTTTGAGTGAGTGAGAGAGAGAGAGAGAGAGAGAGACGGAGAGCGCTGCGTCGCCACCGGCAGTGATGGAAGGGGTCCAAGGGGACTTTTCTTTAATAGTAATTTGGGAATTTAAGGAAAAAAAAAACCCTATTTCCGGTAGAATTTATACTTTCATCTGAGTATCTTCCGGAAGCTGGAGTCCCGTCAGGTGGATTAGCTACTGAACTTGACAGTAGCGAATCAAAGTGACGTCACCACATTCTGTGGGTCCCACCATGATTTATGTGTTGTATCAACGCGGTTCATTCATTCTGAGAGATCATTTTAAGGCATGATACAAAGAATGAGGCAGATACAAATTTCAAGTGGACCCCACCACAGAAAACAGTGGGGATTGAACGCCTACCATTAAAAACTTTTTTGGGCCACAGAAGTTTTCGATCAAGCTGATATTTGAGTTTTCCCTTATTCCATGTCTGTATTAACTTATAAACAGGTTGGATATCAAATAAACATCATGGTGAGCCCTAGAATGGTTTCAACGGTGAGCATCCCTGTCCCCACTGTTTTCTGTGGTGGGGTCCACTTAAACTTTGAATCTGCCTCATGTTTTGGCTTATGCCTTTGAATGATCTCTAAAAAGGATGGACGGTGTGGATACAATACATGCATCATAGTGGGGCCTACAGAAAGTGGACCATACCACTGGAAAGAGTGCTGGTTGAGTACCTCACCATTAAAAATTTTAAAGAGCCAATCGTAAGGTTTTGATAATGCTTATTTTCAATCCAAGCTCTTGATAATTTCAATAAGGTCTGCATGAAGTGAAAAATATAAAGTTCAGATTGATCTAAAACATTTGTGGTCAACAAAATGTTTTTAATGGTTATTCATCACTCTTTCTATTGGCATGGTCCACCTGAGATTTGGATCTTCTTCTAATTTTGGATCCTTCTTAAAATTAGATAGAAAAACAAATGGACGGCATGGATATACAACAAATACATCAAGGTAGGCCCCACGAACTGATTTTAATCATTTGGATTAACTCCATAAAAAAATCTTTGAAAGTTCTATCACACAGGATATGTTCGGAAAAAAAAAAATTGAGTCAGCTTCAATCATAGGTCTGTTCAACTCGATCACGACTTAAATATTGACTAACTCGACTCGACTCAACTCACGGAGTTAATCACGTTTAGCAGACCTGCATGTTGATTTATTCTTTAGAGATATGCAGATAGGAATATTTTATGTAAGAACATCAAGGAGACCATGCATATTTCCCCACTTGTTGGCTAACTTGACCAATCAAGCAGAAGCCCAATGCGCTAGAATATTTCACCTTTCATCAATCAGCTCTACAAAACAAACTAACCCAAGATCATGATACACACGTAGAATCCTCTAGACTTATAAAATTTAGGCTTGAAACATAGCAAGACAGAGGTTCTAAAAATACATTGACGGCAATCACTTAAGACCATCTTGATCTTTCTATGATTATATCAATATCATTTGTTATAGGAAAATGATGGGGCTTAAGACTAATAAAAGCTTTTTCCATGGAGGCATGGCCCTTTTCTCACACAATTTGGTGATCCAGACTTTTCATCTAGCAGGACCTACCATGTATGGCTACATGACAAAAATGTCACTGGTGACAGATCCTCATCATCGTATATAAATGTGTTGAAATTTGAACCATTGTTTCTACAACACCTTTTATGGACCATAAATATTGAGGAATCTCATCCGTTGCCTTTCAGCTGATAAGCTGAAGCAGTGGGACATGGCCCTGGATCAAGCAGAATTTTCTTTCAACAACATGGTGAACCGCTCGACAGGGAAATCCTCGTTCCGGATTGTATATGGGTGCGTGCCTCGTCACACACTTGATTTGGTTCCATTTGATCTAATGTACTACCTATCCCTGGGTTGGCAGTCACGGACTTATTCGATCGACTAAGCGGGACACGGTCGACCAACAGTGACCACTGTTGGTTTGTAGTTATCTACTTGGGTCCATCGAATAAGCCTCATTCAAAGTTAATTATTATTGTGTTTGACTGTTGAATCACACTCTATGAAATATAGAATACCATCGTTCTCATTGTGAATAGTCCATTTAAAACAGTATTGCGACTCGATCCACCAAGTCTCATGAGCCAGGCATGGTGGTATGGGACACCGTGTCTGAGTTGTCGGCCTATGCTGGGGTGGTGCCTCCTAGTAGTGACCAGTGAGCATTGATAGGGGTGACAGATTGTTGTTGGAATAACCCTTGTGACAAATGTGACCCTGGCCGATGTTTGCGTGCCTGAGCACCGTTCGAACAACCTTGGCGTGCATTGGTTGAACCCTGAGTGACATGCTCGCACCTCTTAATTAATTAATTGTATTTGATATTTGGGAGTGTAGACACCCCACTTTAAATGAGAGTAATCCTACTCGTTGACTTCGGTTGGGCCCCAACTGATGCTAATGTACGGCTAAAATCAAGCACCAAAGGCAGCCATTGGGGTGGATCAACAAAAATTGAGCACATATGCAGCAGGCCAAACGAGGGAGCATGGACTCTGGTGTATCAACGCAATACTAAATATAAAATTTTTACTTTTATGAATGCGGTGGTTGAGAAACCACATCCATAGATGTGGATTATTGAATCACCGTATTCGGATTCACCCGAGCATGCTTTCCCACGCTCGTTCCACTGGCCAATGAGGGCTGACGTGCTAACCAAAATAGTTGAACGGTTAAATATGTGCCCCAAAGACATCTACTGGCTCAGATTAGGCAAGAATAGGACATAGTAGTGGCAAGACAGGCAGATGAGTACAGTCTTAAGTTCACCTGCTAGCTACAACTATTTTCAAAAGACAAAAACAACTGCCTGCGCCCACAGTATTCGTCCTAAACCGTGACTACCTGTGTCTATATAAGCAGCTATTGGGACCCAGTTGAGGGGTGGAGAAAGTCCAGACAGACGTAAAGAGAGAGCGGGAGGATAAAATATTTCGTTCTTAGAGAGGAGTTGTCAGAAACTTGAAGCTGAGGCTCTGCCCAATTAAACGTTCGAAACTTGGCAGCACGACCAACAGTTCCTCACTCGGTTCCTGAGCTCCTGACAACCCGATAGAGGTTGAAGCTATGCCCCTCTGACAACCTGCTTTATGTCTCCATCTCTTGAGAAATCAAAAGCTCGATAATACCATCGTTCTCCCCGACAAGAAACTCAAGCGTTCTAAGCTGAAGAAGATACTGAAGTCAATGAGTAGGGTCGAAATCCAGGACATCCGGCCATCCCTTTAGACAAAAAGGGTTCCTGATTTTCCATTTTTCCTCTCACATCTCAAATCAAACGTATTCCACTCCACACATTCCCTACACTTCTACCACATCTACACCCACTCAAACTTTTACATTGCTTTCGCTTCTTTTCTGTTTTTGCTAACTCAGGCCCTAAAAAGCCTGCGAAGTATGGCCTAACCTTACAGGTTTGACTGCTATTCAGAATCCCCCTATAAATCGTTAAGCCCCGCAATGTAGAGACCGTGCGTTGCACGGGCGGTTAAGGGGTGCCTAACACCTTCCCATGTCGTAACCGCGACCCTTACTCAAAATACACGGCACATACCAACTTATCCAAATGAAAGTCATTTTAAGACCGGGGGTTCTTCGGAATACCCTCGACATTTTGATGTTTTCATGGGTTCTGGCCGACCGTGGATTCTGAAGCCTCTTTTCGGCTGGTGGCGACTCCGTTTAATATACAAAGTCCAAGAACACCATTTAATCGTCCTTGGGAAGGTTTTGCACAACCAAGGCAAGCAAAGCTAGATAAGCCAATCATTGCAATCGTGTGCCCCACAAATAGACAAAACTAAACACAAACGCTAAGCAAAAAAGAAAACATAGTGGGCCCCGCGCGCGCAAGTGCGATCCGGTATCCATAGGGAGATGAGACCTTCCGCTTTGATTTGGATGTGGCTGACGAATCACGGTCGAACCAAGGTTAAACCACGCTTTGATTTGTGTGTGTGTTCACGTCGGCATCTTTGATGCTTCCCTACAAAATCTCCCTGATGACATATATGATACCAACTAGAAAAAGGTGGGCTAAGAAAAGAAATACAGCAATGGTCTTCGTTCACTTGAAAAAAGGCTCACATTTGTTTGGCTTGGATATTTCAATTTGGGAAATTTTTGGGGCATGGCCTTACAATGATGGTGGGGCTCTTTAGATCAACTGAACTACAGACCCAACTTGTACAAACTAAGGATAGATGATGTCATACACATCCTCAGCTCCAAGATCATATAGAATTCCTCCTTGGGGTATTACTTGAAACTGATATTTTCTATACTTTTGAATGCAGGAGTGTTGTCAGAGCCTTCAAAAGGCTGTCTTTTGGGAGGTCGACCGGTCCCTGTTTTTGGACAGAGAAGATGTAAGTTGCTGGACAGCAGTGCCCGACCGGTCTTAACCGATCAGTGGAGGCTGAATTTTGAAGTTTTTTAAAGGCAAACTCTCTGGACCTATTTTGCGTGGTTTTGAGCAAATACGTGTTGCATGTTTTTATTTTGGGTTGGAGGCCTATAAAAGCACCTCCTAATTTGCCTTAGATATAGACTAATCAATACCAAGGAGTCCTATTTCGAGATTAGGGCTTGGGGGAGAGATTGTGAGGTTTGAGAGTGCCTTGTTCATCTTTGGGATTTGCTTGAGGCTAGATTAGCTTTGTAATCTTCTAGAATTCATAATGGAGGTGTCGCTTTGTGCCGTGGTTTTTTTTCCATAAGGGTTTTCCACATAAAATTCATTTGCTTTTGTGTTGATTGCTTGTGTGGCTGTGTGGTGATTGTTTGATCTTCTTCTGTGCTTCTGTTGACCAGATTTTCAACAAGTGGTATCAGAGCTATTGTTGGAAGGTTGAAGAATGAGTTTTCTGAATCGATCTAGTATGAAGTTCGACGTTGAGAAGTTCTTGGGTAAAAACAACTTTGAGTTGTGAAAGGTGAAGATGCGTGCCGTCCTAACTCAACAAGGGGTAGTGAACGCCCTTGGAAAGCGACCTACTGAGATGAAAGATAATGACTAGACAAAGATGATGAGAAGGCAATGGCCTCAATCCAATTATGCCTTGTTGATAACGTCTTCTATAACGTCATAAAGGAGAAGACTGCTGTAGAAACATGGACCAAGTTAGAGAACATCTATGCGAAGAAGTCTCTAGAAAATCGCATGTATCTAATGATGCAACTCTTTATTTTGAAGATGGCGGAGGGGACAGATGTGGAGGACCACATTAGCACGTTCAATAAGCTGATTTGCAAGTTGCTCGATTTTGGTGAGTAAATGAAGGACGAGTATCAAGCCTTGATCTTGTTGAACTCGCTTCCTAGTTCATATGAGTCACTCAGGGACTCGTTGTGCGCTGGTAGGGACACTATTAGTGTCGAGACCGTTGTCTCAGCCCTTCAATCGAAGGCCATGAGACAGAAAAGCGGTGATACTAATTCCTCCTCCGAAGCACTGTTTATGAGAGGAAGGAATTCTGAGCGAGGTGAAGGATCGTCGCGTTCTCGATCCAAATCGAAAGGCAAGGGTAATGGCAAGTTGAAGTGCTGGGGATGTGGCCAAGTTGGACACATGAGAAGGACTGCAAGAGTCTTAAACATAGAAAGGAGAAGTCAGGTGATTCTTCTAGGGAAGCCAATACCGCTGAAGCTGAGGAAGGTGGTAGTGATGTGTGCGAGGTCTTGACAGTGTCAAAGGCTGGATCTCTCTGCGATGAGTGGATCATGGACTCCAGGGCTTCGTATCACATGTGCCCAGATAAGAGCGTCTTTACTTCCTATAGGGAGTATGAGGGAGGCTCGGTATTTCTAGGCGATGACTACGCTTGCAAGGTTGTGAGGATTGGTACTATGCGCATCAAGATGTTCGATAGGATCGAACGAACCTTAACAGAAGTGAGGCACGTTCTAAGGTTGAGGAAGAATTTGATCTCCCTTGGTGCACTGGAAGCATTAGGGTGCAAGTTCACCGGTTTTGACCGGTTCTGCAAAGTTTCAAAGGGGTCCCTTGTAATTATGAAGGGATAGAGGCATGATAACATTTACAGGATGATTAGGAGCACTTCAGTAGGTGGAGCTGCAGCGGTTGTAGTGGATTTCACGTTTGCACGTATGTGGCATACACGCTTAGGCCACATGAGCGAGCGGGGCATGAAAGTACTCTCTGAACGATCTTTGATTCCTTTCTTTAAATCTATAGACTTTAGTATATGTGGACACTGCATGTATGGGAAACAGTCTAGATTATCTTTTAAAGGGGGAAACATATATGTAAAAGGGTGCTTGATTATGTCCATTCCAATGTATGGGGGCCGTCGCCCGTTATTTCTGTTGGTGGGTCATCGTGGTTCGTGTCGTTTATCGATGACTATAGCAGGAAGGTTTGGGTTTATTTTCTGAAAAATAAATCCGATGTCTCATGACCTTCAAGTATTGGAAGGCGATGGTGGAGAATCGGTCAGGGCAGAAATTAAAAATTTTGAGAACCGATAATAGATGTGAGTTCACTTTCAGGAAATTTAACACGTATTGTAAAGAGGAGGGAATTGTGAGGCACATCACAGTGCACCACACGCCAGAGCAGAATGGTGTGGCTGAGCGGATGAATCGGACTCTCTTGGAGAGAGCTCGATCCATGATTAGTAATGCTGGGTTGGACAAAGAGCTATGGACTGAGGCCGTTAACACGGCTTGTTACTTGATAAATCGGTCACCCTCTATGACAATTGAATGTAAAATTCCTGTGAAAGTGTGGAGTGGTCATACGCTAGACTACTTAAGTCTGCGTGTCATTGGTTGTGAGGCTTACTTTCATATACCATCAGTTGAGAGAGATAAACTAAACCATAGGGCCAGAAAAAAGGATCTTTATTGGCTATGGTGATGGTATATGAAGGAATATCGAATATATAACCTTGTCACACGGAAGATCACCTTGAGCCGTGATGTCAAGTTTGATGAGGGTCTTTGTTTCGTAAGGATACTGCAAAGGAACTAGAAACATCAGAACAGGTTGATACTCATAAGGACAGAGATGAGACACGGGCTGATACCAAGGCGCAGACAGAGGTACATGATCAGGTGGAGCAGCTACCTGTGCGAAGAAATCCACTCAAGGATCGCAGGTTACCGGCAAGGTACAGGGATGACTTGAACGTTGCATTCGCTCTCATTACAGATGAAGGGGATCCGTCTAACTTTGAGGAAGCATTACAGGAATACGCAAAAAATAACTTTGAGGAAGCACATCAAAATACCCAAAATAGGCCCAAACGGGGCCCAAAAACATCACAAAATGGAGATTTAAAGGTGTCGAAATAGACGTTCAGAGTACTGATTTTTCTGATCCGCTGGCTTATTTTACTGATGCGCTGGGGCCAGTGCGTCCAAAAATGACTGTTAAAATGTTTGATTTTTCTGATCCGCTGGCCTATTTTTATGATGCGCTGGGGCCAATGCGTCAAAAAATGACTTCGTTAAGATGTGTATTTTTCTGATCCGCTGGCTTATTTTTATGATGAGCTGGGGCTAGTACGTCCAAAAATGACTTGTTTTACAAACGACTGATTTTCCTTATGTGCTGGACAATTTTTCTGATGCGCTGGAGCTAGTGCGTCAAAAAATGACTTGTTTCACAAACGACTGATTTTCCTGATGCGCTGGAGCCAGTGCGTCCTTAAAATGATTTATTTTGAAATATTGATTTGTTCGATCCTATGAGCGTATTTTTCTGATGCGCTGGGGCCAGTGCGTCGAAAATAACTTTGTTTTGAAAATGATTGATTTTCGTGATGCGCTGCTATACTTGCGCAATTTGAAGTTATTTCATCGCCGGACCTGCTGTGGTCAGAGATGGAGTTTTCGGTGAAGGGTTCCGTCGGTCGGAAAGGAATTTCGGTGATCGAAAAAGGTTTCCGGCGGTCGAAAAAGGGATTCCAGTAAGGGATTCCGGCGATCTCTCAAAATACCCAAGGGGCAAAATACTCTCTCTAGATCCGTCCAAATGAACAGTAACGGAGGGGTATTTATACCAAAAAATATCGAAAGTCGGTCAATAGGATGCTGTCACGTGTAGCACGTCGAGAAAATAGGTCGGCGCGTCGAGAAAATCATTTGGTGCGTCGTGAAATGCCTTGGTTTAAGTGCTGATTTTTGGGACGCACTGATTGTCAATGCGTCTTGAAATTCCTGAAAATGCCTGATTTATTGGACGCGCTGAGGGTCAATGCGTCCTGAAATTTCTGAATTTTTGGATGCGCTGGATGAATTTCTTGATGTGCTGAGGGTCAGTGCGTCCTGAAATTCATTTCTAAAATGACTGAATTTCATGATGCGCTGACCATGAATTTCTTAATGCGCCGACATATTTATTTGGGATTATCCTGTGAAAATGATGGTTTGTGGGGCCCGCTTCACGATGGACGTTGATGCACTGGCTGTGTTTGTCTATTATTGAACTTACCCTCCCAAATTTGGAGGGTTTTGATCATAATGAACTGTGGGGCCCACCCTTGGGTCAACTTTCCATTTTTGGTAAAGTCTGATGTGCATTGCAATTTCTATCGAGACTTCTGATGCACCGGCCCTAAACCCAGTTAGGTGATGGTTTGTACACTCATAGTCCTTGTTTTGAAGATCCTGACTTTTGGGACCCCAACAGATGCCCCTCCGATGCGATGGGATGGACATTGGCCGTCCATTGTATCGCATCGAATTTTTCGGGTCCCACTATAAATAGAAGAGTCTGGGTCATTTTCGTCATTTCCTACTTATTTGCGCACGGGAGAGCTCTCGCCAGCGCGTCCATATTTTCGCCAGCGCATACATTAATCATCCCGCGTGTCGATTAATTCAAGGTTGGTGATTTATTTGACGCACTACGCCCAGCGCGTCGTGAAAAGGAACTTCGGAATTTTAGATTTTTTGGACGCGCCATGGTCATGTGCGCATGTTTAGTTGACACGCTGGGTCCAGCGCGTTACAATTTGACTTTAAACCATTTTGTTGATGCGCTGAGTCCAGCGCGTACTCCCATGTTTTGCGGGAAAACCCATTTGATTGACGCGCTGGAGGTAGCGCGTACAAAAATCTAAACTTGGCAAAGTTTGACCCGTTTATGCGATGTGCCAGGGTCAGCGCATATGACTTTGGGGAATTTGGGGACGCGTTGGGGCCGGCGAGTCCTGAAATGGACTTTGACCAAATTGGTCATTTTCTCGATGCACTGGACCTGGCGCGTCTAATTTTATCGATGCGTGAGGCCTAGCTCGTCAACTCTTAGACTTTGTGAAATTTGTCCAATTTTGGATGTGCTGAGCCTAACGCGTACCCACTCCCTAGCTCAATAGTTTTGTTCAATTTCTTTGTGTTCTGACTAAGCACACTCACTATTAACCATCGTGCCTATATCCCCGGTCCAATGAATCATTTTCTTTGCAATAAGGGTTATAATTCCGAGGTGTATGGGGTCCACCTCCCCCTTTGAGCTTTTACACATGAATCGTTATTTGTTTTGGGGAAATGCTGGCCCATGCACCTGAAATTCCTAAATTGTGTTGGACTGGGTGTGATATTCCTTTTAATTTAAGTTATAGAGTTTTATGCACACCTGAGCGTATTTTCTTCTGGTGCTTGCACTTCGTCTGATGTTTTTTTATATTTGCGCAGATACTCATGGCTGGTGGTTCCTCTAATGCTGGTCCTTCCGGCTCCAAGGCAGCTGCTCGTAAATGCAAGAGAAATTCTCCCAAGAAAGTGGCACGACCGTCTGACCAGAACCCGCAGTGGTTCCATCCACCCGAGAGGTTCAACTTTTATGAGCGCATCCTCACACTACCGAAGGATATTCAATGGAAGATCCTTTGTGATAAAGTTCTGCCGACCCCTCCAGACGAAGGCACAGAGGAAGAATGGGACGCCTGGTACGCTCCACTATGGGGTTTTCGTACTGATGAAGTCGTCGGATCCGAAGAGGGTGAGGAGAGCCCGGTTGTGCCCATTCAGTCTGCCAAACGAGGTCGCCCTAAGACTGCCGGTAAGAGTGCCAAGCAAGTGTACATGGAGAAACAGGCTAGGTCGAAATCCGACAGGATGAAGGTCATCTGTAAAGTTAGCAGTATCGTCCCTTATGATCCGCAACCCATACACGCGGCAGTATATCCAATTCCCTAAGAGCTTTCAACGGTATCGATCTCTCCCAAGCATCGAGCCTTCCGATGTATACCGCGCCAACTCTTTCCACAGCGTTGATTCCTGGACCTCTATCCCCGAGACGTTTCTTAACGGTGCCGTATCTAATAACGGTATGCTTCAGTTTGTCCTTGGGGAGAAGGACATGATTTTCCTAGATCCAAACCACGACCCACATCTACTGTTTCCAACCCACTATTACGAGACCTTACACCAAAGGTTTTGTCCTCTGTCCGACGCAGAAATTTGGCCGACAGAAGGGTTTAGGACCCAAGGACATCTGATTCCTCACCCTGTCTACAAAGCTTAGGCCAACCGAATAATCAAGCAGCATGAAGCCACCTTGAAGCAAGTGGGTCTCCTGAGGGCTATCCAAGCGACGTCAAGCTATTTTCACCGAGAGCCATGCGTCTACAAGGGATTTTTGAACCATTGGAGTTCTATTACGAACTCCTTTCACTTACCGTACGGAGAAATGAGCATATCGCTCTGGGACCTGTATCGGATAGCCGGTCTTCCCATCCGTGGTAGAATTTGTGATGAATGGACGCCCAACGACGATGAATTGTTGAAGAAGAAGAAGGGTGTAGATGAAGGCTTTTATTCCGAAGCCTACTATGAGTTATTTGCGGAGCTTCCGCAGTTCCTGGGCTCCAAGGACAAGGTGCCCTTTGAAGATTGGCTGATTTACTTCAGTCATGATCTGAAGTGAGTTTCTTAACTTGAGTCGTGCTTTTGTATCATATTCCATTCTTTTCTTTTACAGATGATTCCTCTTTCTTTTTCAGCTTGGATTACGCGTCATATGATGAAGGTCGCAGAGACAAATTGGTCTTAGAGGCCAAGATGAAGACGAAGTTCCCGCAGCTGAACAAGTTGTCTCCTACATGTGAACTAGCCGAATTTTTAGCCTATTGGCTATGCTGCGTGGCCCATCCGAGCTTTAAGCAGGAAGACAGTGTGAGGGTCTCCTGTTTTGCCGTAGCAGGGAGTTTGGCTAATGGCCATTGCTATGCACTGGCCCCGATAGTCTTGTGCTCTATCTACCGGGCCTTCGGCGGTGTCATCAGCAACAAGGGTTCCGCCTCTTTCGGACTGAACTCTTCCTTCTGCGGATGGCACTTCTTCGGTTGTCTTGGGGTGTATTTCCCTTGGGTGTACGGCATGGAGCTCAAGGATTTCATTCAGAGGGGATCGGTCCCATTGCATGCTTTCCAGAAGCGGAGGATGAACAGTGGAAACTTGGCGACTATCGATTTTGCTCGGGTACTAACAGTGAAGACTCGATTTTGCTCAATGATGATGAAAGTCTTGGCTCCTACGAGCATTGCTTTCTGATATCAATTTGCCCAGGCTCACTGCCTTTAAGGGAGGGCGCTGAATTTTGGAGAGAGTTGTACTACCCGAACCGATTTGCTTGTCAATTCGGCTATGACCAAGGGGTACCGGAGACACTTGAACCAGTGATTAAAAAACAGCGGGCCTATGACACAGGACCGATACACCGAAAATGGATATGGCGACAACTCTTGCTCACCAGATCATGTTTCTCCTTCATTGTTCCGGGCACAGAGTATACTCCCGATGCTACGTACGGATGTATGAGGTGGTGGGCTCACCAATATTCTTTAATCCGAAACAATCAGCACGTAGCTGATCGTGCCTTCGTCTCTCCTCCGATTGTCGACCCTACTCCTACTGACGGCTTGGGCTACGTGTTAGAGACGCTTCACCAATTGGCCACTCCGGGTGTGCAAAAGTTTATGACCTCTCTGAACGTAATAATAGATCATGAGAAGCCTGAGCACACACTTGAAGGGTGGATCGCTTATGGGCAGAGGGTCACACTGCAAGGGAATCCGGATTCCCCACTCGTTGGTCCCATGATAGAGGGACAGAGAGAACCGGTGGTGATGAGGTTGACGTGGCAGGGGATGTTGGTGGAGATGAGAATGCTGGTGGGGATGATGGCGGGGACAATAATGACGTTGACGTTGGTGATGGCAATGATGGAGGAGGTGGCGGCGATGTTGAGGTTGGTGATGAGGATGACAATATTGAGGGTGGTGGAGAAGGTGATGTTGAGGGCGGTGATGGTGCTGCAGCAGAGACCCCGTCGATTGATGGTTGGGGAGGTTGTGATCAGAGTCCAGCGAGTCGGACGAGTCTATCCAGACGCTCTGTTCCAGGAGATAGTGATTCTGAACCGTCTCTTGAGCGGTCTAGTCCTCGAGTGAAGACCGCCCCTCGTGTTCCTATCATCGATGGAGGGAAGAAGATCAAGGACATGTGGAAGCTGTACAGGGCTGAAAAGCTACGGAGTTGACTCTTTAAAACTACCGACAGCGTCCTGATCGATGATGCTAGTGGACCAAGGGAGGAAGGGGAGATAAGCTCGCAGGCAGACCTAAGTGGAAATCGCCCCACAGAGGCGGGTGAAGATAACGAGCCGATATACGATAGATCTGTTCCTGAAGCAGACCTAGAACCCATCCTTATGGACCTTGATAGTGGGGTACAAGCTGAAGAAACTCCCCTTGCCGACCCTGTCAGCACTGAGGCTGCAACCAACCCTAGCCCTACTCATGAGGCAGGACCTGCTACTGTTATGGAAAAGGCAGCACCCCCCTCTCGAGAAACTATGCCCTCTGATGTCGTTAGTGCACCGGAGTTTATCACGGAAGCCCCTCCTACTGTTGAATCGATTCAAGTCACCGCTGCCCCTGAGATCGTTGTACTTTCTTCTCCTGAATTTCCTAAGCCAGCAGCAGAAGTTGTAACTGAATGTGTCCCTCCCTCATCAACACCTGTCGCTTCAACCAGTGCACCGGTCGATGAAGTTCCTGAAGCTGCTGGTATACTGCTTGTCTTTATTATTTTGTTTGCTTCCTTTCTTCTGTGGCCTTTGTATGTTAATGTTTACCATTTCCATTGCCAGCGGCTGCTCCTGCCTGCGTCTCGGTACCTGCGGTTTTGCCTGAGGTATTCGTTTCATCTCTCCGAAGCTTGTCAAGGACTAAAGCGAATCTTCTAAAGAGCCTTCTGTCTGACATCGCCGACTCTTTAAAGAACGGGGATGAATGGTCTATCTTAGACGAAGCATTGTAGGCACTAGAACTGAATGCTACCTGGCTCGGGATTGACATCTCTTTGATAGTCGATCACATGGCTCAGTTCAAGGAAGGGATGACTCGAGTGAACGAGGTGAGGCACCTCAAGGTTGACCCTTCCGTCAAGAAAAAATGTGGTCATTTGCGGTCCCTTCTTCCGAAACTCGAGTTACACGAGGCGGATGTGGCTGCAGTAAGGAAAGATTGGCGGGTTGTCGATACTGAGTGTCAAGAAGCGACTGAACGTCTTGTAGAGATTGAAAATGAGATGGCTCGGTTACGAGCCAAACACTCTGTCGTCCATCTCAAACTTTCAAAGTTCAGCGGTCAGAAGGCACGTCTGCAGTCCTCTATCAAATAGAACGAGGCGAAGTGTAATGCCGTGAGGGCACAGGTTGCAGAGCTGAAGCAGTCTCTCCAGGACACTCCCGACCCTGTCCAGGTTTTGGCTGAGGCTCAGACAAGACAGAAGGCGATCGAAGAATCTGCAGTTAACCTATTAGAACAATGTTTGAGAACTTTAGATGGTTAAGCTGTAATGATTTTCATTTGTAACCTGGAACATGTTGTAATCGATATTGTAACAATATATACACTATTGTAATTCTGAATTTATGTTGTGTCTTCAGCCTACTTGTCATTTCATTTGAGTTTGAATGCAAAATAGATTAGGCCATTTAGAAAGGAACGTCCCCCTGTTAGGACTCAAACCTATGCTCATGCGAATGAAGATGTAACCGAGTCTTGATTTAAGGCTTATCCCGATTCTCGGTGGCCTTGAAAAGGGCAGGGTGTCATACTTGATGTGTCCTGAGTTTTAATGACTTTTTTGATACCTGTGCAAGCACAAAATAGATTATTAGTATTTTGATTTAATCATTGTGTGGTATCCTTTCTTTTGGTGTCTACTTTATTACACTTTCCCTCTAATGGGGTGTTTACAAATCACAATGATAAGTCTACGTTAAGTATAATATCTTTTCAAAAATCGGCCGTTAACCAGCGAACTGATGCCCTGCCCTTTGCAATCTATTACCCGATAGGCTCCATTGAAATATACTTCATCGATAATCCAGACGGGATCCCATTTCGGCTCAAATTTACTTTTTGGTCCTTGGGTCAGTGCCGAACGTTTCATCATTAGCACGAGATCACCCTTCTTGAATGATCTGCCCCTGACACTCTTATCGTATGCGGCTGAAATTTACTTCTGATACATTTCGAGCCTTTGTTGGGCAGCGAGTCTCTTTTCATCTAAATCATCGAGTTCGGCCATTCTGATCTTGGCATTGTGCTCGGTTGTTAAGGAGTGTCGCAGTGCGACCCGTAGTGACTCAACTTGTATTTCCATCGGGATCACAGCTTCCGTACCGTACACCAGTGAGTAGGGTGTAGCTCGAGTGGTTGTGTGGTGCGTAGTTCGATATGCCCATAATGCTTCGGGTAATCATTTGTCCCAATCCTTCTTATTCTCTGCCACTGTCTTTTCAGAATCTTCATGATAGTCTTATTGAGTGCTTCGGCCAGTCCATTCGCAGGAGGATAATAAAGCGATGAATAGCAGTGCTTGATCTTGAACTTCGCGCACAGCTTATCGATAGTAGCGTTCTTGAAGGGTGTTTGTTTGCTTCCCCAAGTGCAGGGTTGCGATGTAGTAATAATCTCGGTAAGACTGAGGTCGATCCACAGGGACTTGTGTAGGAATTCACAAAACACTTCTAATGGTTTTTACTGAAGAACTAAGTAAACAGATTTTAGTAGATTGATTTAAATAGATGCTATTAAACTAAACTGAAGGTAATCAATTAATAAAAGGCGCTAGGGGTTCAAGGATCCACTTGTAGTAATCCTTGATGCTCAATTCGCTGTGGTTTCTCACTTTCTCAACTAGAATCGAAATTAAGTTCTATCTAGTCGGATGATAGAGCAGTTAAAACAATCAATATGTCATATGTATGAATCATGTACATGATTCTCTCAATTCAAGCTAGGACTTGAGCACACTCAATTGTATAGGTCAGTCTCAATTCCAATAGGTTAAGATCACAACCATAATCATCATTAAATCCTGTCACAAGACAAAACTAGATCATGGTTTGAACTTGATCCAAATCACATACACAATCTTACACACTTCAGAAATTCCAGAAAATAGACCTTTAGTAAGAAGCTCCCACATGAAGATCATAGATCTAAAGCGTATTGAATCCAATTTCTCGGATCATACAGGTCTAGACTATCTCAAAACAGTTAAGAACTCAAGTAATTCTTCTAAACATCCATGAGCCATCATAAGATTAAGAAAAACTACTTAGAACTTTATTTAAACTTCAAACCATTGTTCTTCACTAGTAATTCAACTTGAAACCAAATCAACGAATTGAAACATCTTAGATTCACTACAAGCTTCACCTTTTAGCGCTAGCTAAGAGGTTTAGCCGTTCATGATCCAAGGAAACACGAAACAAACTAAACAAAACATAAAACTAGAAAACAAACTAGGAGGAGTTGTAGAACTCCGAATCCGACTTCCGCCGTCTCCCACCATGCTCAATCACTTCTAGGATGCCTTAGGAAGAAGCCCTAGGTCCCCTTTTATAGCATAGTGCGGAAGGTTCCAGATTGCGCAAGAAATCCCGGACTGCGCAGAGAAAATCGGAGCTTATGGAACACGCCCTGTTACGCAGACGACTGGTCGCATGACCAGTCTCAAAATTGCAAAAACCGTCCAGAGAGTTCATAATTTCAGACCCAAGAAATTTAATTCAAGGACCGGTCGCACGACCAGTCTGAGCAGTGGACGACCGGTCCTAACAGGTCCAGTGAGTTTTACCCGCAGGACCCCTTTTGTTGAGTGTTCAGACCGATCGGACGACCGGTCCTGGGCTATGGACCACCAGTCGAACGACCGGTCTTCAGTGTCTTCTTTAGCTTTCTTTCTTTTATCCTTTGATGCTTGGTCTTGTGATCTTCAATGCTTGTAAATAGCGCCTTTAAGCCTTCAATTGGTGAGTCTTCTCTCTCATTCCTATATCCACAAAACCATGCATTAGTTGGGTCTTTAATCATGTATTTCAAGCCTAGTTAGTGATAAAATGGGGTTAGAATATGCACATTTAAGAGCTCAACACACCCCCAACCAGCATTTTGCTAGTCCCGAGCAAAACATGCGTGAAACCAATTTCATTATTCAAACCCAACTCTCCTTCAGAAACCATGTTTCTATATACTTAATGATATGCGAGTGCAAGAACCAGGAAAACTTAGTGATAGAAGTTAAGACCTTAACCTTCTCATAACATAACAAGTATTTATATGAAATTCCCGCTGATTGATTGATAAATAAAAGAATCCAAACAGTTTATCCTAGTGTGCTCAGTGAATGCCCATCTTACGGATTTCCAGGGTTACCTTCCTTGTGAATTGATTAAGGTATGGATTCAACGGTGTATAGATCAACAATAAGCCTAGACAGGAATTTGCCTAACCGTCCTTCCAACGGATTTCACACTACGTCCCATTTCCTGCTTTGGTTACGGGTAGACCATCCCCCGGTTGGTAAAAGGTAGCCCTTTTCGGAATTTTCCACCATGTTTTCCATCATTCCCATATTTTCATCCTTCCTTTCCGTTTTCTTTTTCCTTAGATAGGATTTTTAGAAATCCATATCTTTCGTTATTTTCCCATGGTCAAGGATGGACAAGGTACCCCGGCTTGGTTTATCAACACCTCAAATCCAAACTTAACCAATCCACAATTCTACATAATCCTTTCAAAGCGTGAGAATCGTGTAATGTGAACTAGGTGTAAAAGTGTTTAGAAATTCTATCAATCATAAAAATAGGGGAATTCACATATAAAACTAGTATCTTAGAGATTGCTCAAGGTATTCAACCTCACTCACTTTACTTTTCTTTTTTCTTATACTCACACCATCCCAAATGCATAGAAACAAAGTTTTCCAACGAAGTTTTGAATTTTTGAAAAATTGAACAAATTCCTTCAGAATTGTTCGAGATGTTACAAAACACTGGATTCATCCTAGTGATCCTACACCCCCCAACCAAAACTTGTATTGTCCTCAATACAAAAGATATGCAATGAGCAAAACATGAGAGCAATTCGAAAATAAAGGAGAGTGAGGAATGAAAGTACCTGAGAGAATGAAAAGTGGAATTCTACCTCCTTCTATCAAACCTATGAACAAGTAAACAAAAGCAACAAAATCCTAATCCTAACTACTCTATACCTCCATCAGACTAGGAAATCAACCATCCTGATACACAGGATCGGTCAGATGTATGGACATACCTTCTGAAGGAAACTTCTCAAAGAACGGCTTTAATCGCTGACCATTTGCCTTAAAGGTGTTGCTGTTCCTTGGATTTAACAACTCGACGGTCCCATATGGGTAGACAGTTTGTACAATGTAAGCACCGGTCCACCGAGATCTCAATTTCCCCGAAAATAAATGTAAGCGAGAATTATACATAAGGACTTTTTGATTAATCGTGAAGGTCTTATGAACAATGTTCTTATCATGGAACACATTCGTCTTGTCCTTGTAAATTCTCGCATTCTCATATGCTTCGTTCCAGAGTTCCGCAAGTTCATTTAATGGAAGTTTGCGCAACGAGCTTGCTTTGTCAGAATCAAAATTCATCTTCTTTATTGCCCAATATGCCCTATGTTCCAATTCCACGGGCAAGTGACAAGCTTTTCCATAGACAAGTCTATAGGGAGACATTCCAATGGGGGTCTTGAAAGCGGTACGGTAAGCCAAGAGTGCATCGGTAAGTCGAAGTGACCAATCCTTGCGATCGGGGTTCACCATTTTCTTCAAAATATGTTTAATCTCCATATTAGATATCTCAGCTTGTCCACTTGTTTGAGGGTGATAGGGAGTGCTTACTTTGTGATTTACGCCATATTTCTTCATTAAGGCTTCGAATGGCCGATTACAAAAGTGAGACCCTCCATCACTTATGATGACTTGAGTTGTTCCAAACTGGGAAAGAATATTCTCTTTTAAGAAACGAATGACTGTTTTATGATCATTTTTCCGGCATGGGATCTCCTCGACCCACTTGGACACATAGTCAACGGCAAGCAAGATATATACGTTTTTAAAAGAAGATGGGAATGGACCCATGAAATCGATGCCCCAACAATCAAAATTTTCGATTGGTAAGATGGGATTGAGTGGCATCATATTTCTACGGAAGATTCCCCCCAATTTCTGACAAGGCTCACATGTTTTACAAAACTCATGGGTGTCCTTGAACATAGTGGGCCAATAAAACCCACATTGTAAAATTTTAGCGGTGGTCTTCTTAGCCGAAAAGTGGCCACCACACGCCTAAGAATGACAAAAGGAGATGATACTGTGTTGCTCATCATCCGGCACACATCTCTTATAATTTGATCGGGACAATACTTGAATAAGTAAGGATCGTCCCATAGGAATTTCCTTACCTCGTTGAAGAACTTATCTCTATCTTGCTTTTTCCAATGTGTTGGAGTTGTACCTGTAGCAAGATAGTTAGCAATGTTCGCATGCCAAGGTAATTGGGAGACTTTAAACAGTTGTTCATCAGTGAACATGTCATTGATCGCGGTCGTCTCAGGGGAATTGGTGAGAACAAGTCGAGAGAGATGGTCAGCCACTACGTTTTCTATTCCTTTCTTATCACGTATTTCTATGTCAAATTCTTGGAGTAGGAGGATCCATCTTAACAAACGTGGCTTAGCTTGTAACGCCCCAGATTTTCGAGATTTATTTGAAAATTTTTGAAAATTCATTTTTAATTTATTTTTTATTAATTATCGTATATTTACCATTGATTTGCGAATAGCGGGACATCCGTAGGAGATCCGATAGGGGACCCTTTACAAAAGTTGCTTAAAATGATCCCATAAACATCGTAGAAAGATCAGATTTCAAAAATCATGCACTTTTCAGATAATTACGAAAATACCATTAGTTAAACTTAAGTTAAGATGCCATTTTTAGGTATTATAGTTTCTGACGATCACTTTCACGTAAAACCCTGGATTTAAGCTTTTGGGCACATATTAACCATACACATCAAATTTCAGCCCTTAAATCATAGTAGAAGTGGTCAGATTGTCAAATCAGCCCTTAACCCTTGATTTTCATGTCCATCGAGTGAGGAAACTAGATGCTTAGTCGTAGTCGAATATTTCTCTTCATATGAGTGACTTGGATCGTCTTTATCATGGACCAATAGTGTGATTTGAGTGACCCACCTTGATAAGCATCTTTCTTACGCGCGAAGTTATCCCGTTCTAGAAATTAACGAGTTACCAACTCTTCTCAAATCTGAACCTTTCAATTTACCCACTTCTCACCATCAATCACTTCTCAAATTTGGACAACTTATTATACTCATATGACTACGAGTTTACACAAAGTTTGGACCTCGATCTATAATCCTACACCGTTGAACCACACAGCTAGCCCCTTCCTTTTCCCCCAAAAGTTGAAATTTCAGATCTAGGCATTTCGCACCATCAATCAACCACTAAACTTTGTACGATTATTTGCCTATCATGACTACATATTTTTCCAAAATTTGGGCCCTGATCATCAAGTGTAGACCGTTAATTGAGATCTAGCCCATTTTAGCACCCGTTAGGCCATTTTCAAGGATCGGCCAATCTAGAATGTGGATCATTAAGAAATTTACGTATTCTGACTCTACTCTTCGAGCTTAATAAGATGAACAGATTAGAATTGATCATAGATCATCCGAATATTGAGATTTGAGAAACCCACCTCAAGAAGTTATTACACAAGACCTCGCGTGCACATCCCTCTCCATATTTCTACTACGCACCTCCAAATCCTTCTCCTAACCCTAGCCTCCATGCCCTAGAGAAAGAGAGAAGAGAGAGAGAGAGAGAGAGAGAGAGAGAGAGAGAGTTCTTTCTCATATTTTTCCAGTGGCTAAGATCTTCTACAACCCTCTTCTTCTAAGTCCATCCTAAGGTGAGGATTTTCCTTCAAGCCTTTCATTAATAATATTATGATTATCATAAGTTTCTTTTGTGGCATGTGAAGTTATTTCGTTTTGAATTGCTTATCCATATAACATGAAGTTCAATGTGGGATTTGTAATGAATATCATTATATGATGATGTGATTCCTTGTTTACATTTTTTACTAAGAAGCATGTGTATTTGTGTTATTTATCTTTGTGAAATCTATGCACTTATTTCCTTAATCTATGTTTTACAAGTAACATTGGTTTTCATATTGTGATGTGAAATATGTGTATAAGATCATCATATGTACACCCCATTATTGTATACTCTTTGTCCCTAAGTTGGTAAAATTATTCGATGTATAGAGATGGAACCCGTGAGAGGTGTCCATGATGGAAGAATATATCTTGACTTGACTGAGAGAATGAAGTGATTGTTTGTTAATGGATCCTTACATGTACATGATGCTTGATTTGATCCATTTACAGTACATGGGTATTTTAATGAATTTGGTCATGATGTACAACATTGGCTTTCTGGGACATGATGAAATCATAAAACGGGACAATGAGTGGACACTAATGGTATACAAATTCTCATGAGCCGAGGTTGGTGCTATGGACACTAATCCCGTGCTGTCGGCCTATGCTGGGTCACTTGTGACTCCCCATAGTGACCATTGAGCTTATTTAAATTGGTTGTATGCGAAAACACTTAATTAAAGGTGAAACTAAAGTCATGCATTCACTTGGCTCCATGTGGGTGTACGGAATTGAGAATAGGCTAGAGCGTCCTACTTCTCCCGTACACTGTCACGTGTAGATTTGGGCTATGAGCGTCCCGTTTCTCACGTGGTCGGGCAAAACTATGGGCTTGTGCATCCCAGGAACCTCTGGTGACTAGTGGCTAGCGTGAAGTCGTAACAGGGAGTCTCCCACTTCATGTATTGTGATTCTAGCCAGGGTGCCTTAGCCAGAGCATGCATTCCATGCATCGCATTAACAAAGATTTTTACTTGATTGTTTTGTTTGAATAAAGATATTATTGTGTTGCGTTACTCTGAGTTTTGTACATTGTTATTCTTGATAGTCTTGGAGGGAATATTCCCCACTATGATAGCGTTTAACGCTATCCCAAATACAATTTAGATGATGCAGGTGAAGATCCAGGTATTGAACCCGATTTTTAAGGAAAAGAGTTCGATGTTCGTACGATCACATGGCGGATGACGATGTTAGAGAAACTTAATTGATGTTATCATTTATTAAATATTTCTTTTGAGTAATTGATACATTTATGGAATTGTAATAAGTCTTCAAGAAAAGACATGGTTTTGTATTTTAATTAATCAGTATGGATATTGGTTGATTCCCTTATTTAAACATTGATGATGACGTAGTAAGTTTGATAGAATAAGATGATAATTGTTTCCGCCATTGTGTTTGAATGCTATATTTTATTATTTGACAAATTAGTTATTCCATAAATTACTTGGGAATTCGGCCGTCGTGTTATACACGAGAGTCGAAAATCTCGGGTCGTTACAGTTGGTATCAGAGCACAATCGGGACCTCTGGGTGAGAAGCCCAACCATTTTCATAATAAATATCCCTTAGGGCTTAGGTTCCCATGAAATAAAAACAAAAACACTTAGGTTCATCCCCCATTGGATGCATGAGATGTTATGAATCTAGAGACTCAAACATAGGCCCCTTAAAATCATTAGGATAGTCGATGAATGTAAAAATATGAAATTTTAAGATTTTTGGGAAGTGGATTCTCACTTTTTCTAGAAGTTTTGGAGTTCTCATCATTTTCTCATATTTAGATCAGTGTTACGCTGAATCATGGGATTTATCTCCCTCAAATTTTAAGGATAACTATTTTATTTTGAATTGTTTTTATTATGACAAATTTCCTGACCCTTTGGCAATATCACCACTAAGAATTATATTTTCGGAATTGATAAATTTTTAAAATTTTTTATACATATTTCTAACTCATCACCCAACACTTTCATAAAATTTCAGATCAATCTGACATCTATATAAATCGTGAAAATTCTGTTAGTAGAGAAAATCATGCGCTGGAAACTGCTGGACTGTTACGTTTTTCAGACTTTTAGAGTTCAGAATCATATCTTACCATAGGAATTTCATTCTAAGAAAAATTAGAGTGATTTATCACCTAACGTTTAGATTACCCTCCAAATTTTAGGCAAAAAGAACGTTCGGTTTGAGAGATAAAATTCTAAGAGCGCTTATAAGTCCTGTGTTCCAGATTCGACACTATCCTACCTCCTTAGCTTTGAAAACCTCTAAACCCCTTGTTTAGGCTTAGTTATTGTGAGATGGCACCCTTAGAAATACTTCCTAGCATATTCTCATACATCCCTAAGAATTTTAGGCCCAACCCTCTTACTTAAACTAGATTATCGTAACTATAAAATGTCATTTACCAATCCTTCACATAAATCTTCGACCATGTTTAACGATAAAAGTAAATAGGATCTCGTAAAGTTTTAATGTTTTGTATTGTTGAATTTTAATTTACGTGATCTTCGTCGATTTTTTTTTTTGTTGGAGAATACATGAAAGTCCCCACAATGTTAGACTAAATCGGCTGCACGGGCGAGCAGAACCGTACCTAATATATTGTGTAAAGGATTGAATCCTTGTTCAAATCCCGAGGGTCGACACTCGGAATTTCGAATGGATACTAATGAACTCAATGCTCAAATGCGAGTAGAAGATCTAAGTATCGGATCCGAATCTACTTGAACTGTTCACCCGTGATGTCGACACAATACAAATCACATCTTTATTCTAACTGGACGACTTTTATGCATTCTCTTGGAATGTGTGTGATTATTTTCTTTGGATGACTAAAATAAGATAGATGTATAGACGACCCTAGGACGTAGAAGCTTAGCCACTTAGATTCTATAAAGAGCTAAAATACAGTATCCCTAACCTCACCTTTCTGTCGCACTTTCAGCTATTAAAGAACTGTCGATGACATCTCATTCACTTTGTTATCCGCTTGTTTATCCACTCATTTAAGTGACCATCCGATCATGCCAACCTAATCAAACCCAGATCTATCTTTTAAACTCTTGATCAGTCATTTCGTTAGCGATCAGACATCCTTGATAATTATCTAACCCTAATCGTCTTATATCCTTGACTATAAGAGCACCTACCCAAACCTGAGAAATATTAGGGCGCTAGATGATTGAATGATGTGAGAGACCAATCAATATATTCAGAACCATCTAGGAATCAGAGTGCGCAGTGGAAGCATGATAGGAATTTGGGGGAGCTTGTAAAAATCGATGTCGAGTACGGATTTATTTTTAAGGGGGGTGGATTGTGATCGCGTCTGACCCGGAATAGTTCAGAAAGTTAAGCGAGAAGTCATGAAGTGAGATTGCCCTCAATCTTTTATCGACGATGCTTAGGAAACTTCGGGGACGAAGTTTGTTTTTAAGGGGGGTGGTTTGTAACGCCCCAGATTTTCGAGATTTATTTGAAAATTTTGAAAATTCATTTTTAATTTATTTTTTATTAATTATCGTATATTTACCATTGATTTGCGAATAGCGGGACATCCGTAGGAGATCCGATAGGGGACCCTTTACAAAAGTTGCTTAAAATGATCCCATAAACATCGTAGAAAGATCAGATTTCAAAAATCATGCACTTTTCAGATAATTACGAAAATACCATTAGTTAAACTTAAGTTAAGATGCCATTTTTAGGTATTATAGTTTCTGACGATCACTTTCACGTAAAACCCTGGATTTAAGCTTTTGGGCACATATTAACCATACACATCAAATTTCAGCCCTTAAATCATAGTAGAAGTGGTCAGATTGTCAAATCAGCCCTTAACCCTTGATTTTCATGTCCATCGAGTGAGGAAACTAGATGCTTAGTCGTAGTCGAATATTTCTCTTCATATGAGTGACTTGGATCGTCTTTATCATGGACCAATAGTGTGATTTGAGTGACCCACCTTGATAAGCATCTTTCTTACGCGCGAAGTTATCCCGTTCTAGAAATTAACGAGTTACCAACTCTTCTCAAATCTGAACCTTTCAATTTACCCACTTCTCACCATCAATCAGCTTCTCAAATTTGGACAACTTATTATACTCATATGACTACGAGTTTACACAAAGTTTGGACCTCGATCTATAATCCTACACCGTTGAACCACACAGCTAGCCCCTTCCTTTTCCGCCAAAAGTTGAAATTTCAGATCTAGGCATTTCTCACCATCAATCAACCACTAAACTTTGTACAATTATTTGCCTATCATGACTACATATTTTTCCAAAATTTGGGCCCTGATCATCAAGTGTAGACCGTTAATTGAGATCTAGCCCATTTTAGCACCCGTTAGGCCATTTTCAAGGATCGGCCAATCTAGAATGTGGATCATTAAGAAATTTACGTATTCTGACTCTACTCTTCGAGCTTAATAAGATGAACAGATTAGAATTGATCATAGATCATCCGAATATTGAGATTTGAGAAACCCACCTCAAGAAGTTATTACACAAGACCTCGCGTGCACATCCCTCTCCATATTTCTACTACGCACCTCCAAATCCTTCTCCTAACCCTAGCCTCCATGCCCTAGAGAAAGAGAGAAGAGAGAGAGAGAGAGAGAGAGAGAGAGAGAGTTCTTTCTCATATTTTTCCAGTGGCTAAGATCTTCTACAACCCTCTTCTTCTAAGTCCATCCTAAGGTGAGGATTTTCCTTCAAGCCTTTCATTAATAATATTATGATTATCATAAGTTTCTTTTGTGGCATGTGAAGTTATTTCGTTTTGAATTGCTTATCCATATAACATGAAGTTCAATGTGGGATTTGTAATGAATATCATTATATGATGATGTGATTCCTTGTTTACATTTTTTACTAAGAAGCATGTGTATTTGTGTTATTTATCTTTGTGAAATCTATGCACTTATTTCCTTAATCTATGTTTTACAAGTAACATTGGTTTTCATATTGTGATGTGAAATATGTGTATAAGATCATCATATGTACACCCCATTATTGTATACTCTTTGTCCCTAAGTTGGTAAAATTATTCGATGTATAGAGATGGAACCCGTGAGAGGTGTCCATGATGGAAGAATATATCTTGACTTGACTGAGAGAATGAAGTGATTGTTTGTTAATGGATCCTTACATGTACATGATGCTTGATTTGATCCATTTACAGTACATGGGTATTTTAATGAATTTGGTCATGATGTACAACATTGGCTTTCTGGGACATGATGAAATCATAAAACGGGACAATGAGTGGACACTAATGGTATACAAATTCTCATGAGCCGAGGTTGGTGCTATGGACACTAATCCCGTGCTGTCGGCCTATGCTGGGTCACTTGTGACTCCCCATAGTGACCATTGAGCTTATTTAAATTGGTTGTATGCGAAAACACTTAATTAAAGGTGAAACTAAAGTCATGCATTCACTTGGCTCCATGTGGGTGTACGGAATTGAGAATAGGCTAGAGCGTCCTACTTCTCCCGTACACTGTCACGTGTAGATTTGGGCTATGAGCGTCCCGTTTCTCACGTGGTCGGGCAAAACTATGGGCTTGTGCATCCCAGGAACCTCTGGTGACTAGTGGCTAGCGTGAAGTCGTAACAGGGAGTCTCCCACTTCATGTATTGTGATTCTAGCCAGGGTGCCTTAGCCAGAGCATGCATTCCATGCATCGCATTAACAAAGATTTTTACTTGATTGTTTTGTTTGAATAAAGATATTATTGTGTTGCGTTACTCTGAGTTTTGTACATTGTTATTCTTGATAGTCTTGGAGGGAATATTCCCCACTATGATAGCGTTTAACGCTATCCCAAATACAATTTAGATGATGCAGGTGAAGATCCAGGTATTGAACCCGATTTTTAAGGAAAAGAGTTCGATGTTCGTACGATCACATGGCGGATGACGATGTTAGAGAAACTTAATTGATGTTATCATTTATTAAATATTTCTTTTGAGTAATTGATACATTTATGGAATTGTAATAAGTCTTCAAGAGAAGACATGGTTTTGTATTTTAATTAATCAGTATGGATATTGGTTGATTCCCTTATTTAAACATTGATGATGACGTAGTAAGTTTGATAGAATAAGATGATAATTGTTTCCGCCATTGTGCTTGAATGCTATATTTTATTATTTGACAAATTAGTTATTCCATAAATTACTTGGGAATTCGGCCGTCGTGTTATACACGAGAGTCGAAAATCTCGGGTCGTTACAGTTGGTATCAGAGCACAATCGGGACCTCTGGGTGAGAAGCCCAACCATTTTCATAATAAATATCCCTTAGGGCTTAGGTTCCCATGAAATAAAAACAAAAACACTTAGGTTCATCCCCCATTGGATGCATGAGATGTTATGAATCTAGAGACTCAAACATAGGCCCCTTAAAATCATTAGGATAGTCGATGAATGTAAAAATATGAAATTTTAAGATTTTTGGGAAGTGGATTCTCACTTTTTCTAGAAGTTTTGGAGTTCTCATCATTTTCTCATATTTAGATCAGTGTTACGCTGAATCATGGGATTTATCTCCCTCAAATTTTAAGGATAACTATTTTATTTTGAATTGTTTTTATTATGACAAATTTCCTGACCCTTTGGCAATATCACCACTAAGAATTATATTTTCGGAATTGATAAATTTTTAAAATTTTTTATACATATTTCTAACTCATCACCCAACACTTTCATAAAATTTCAGATCAATCTGACATCTATATAAATCGTGAAAATTCTGTTAGTAGAGAAAATCATGCGCTGGAAACTGCTAGACTGTTACGTTTTTCAGACTTTTAGAGTTCAGAATCATATCTTACCATAGGAATTTCATTCTAAGAAAAATTAGAGTGATTTATCACCTAACGTTTAGATTACCCTCCAAATTTTAGGCAAAAAGAACGTTCGGTTTGAGAGATAAAATTCTAAGAGCGCTTATAAGTCCTGTGTTCCAGATTCGACACTATCCTACCTCCTTAGCTTTGAAAACCTCTAAACCCCTTGTTTAGGCTTAGTTATTGTGAGATGGCACCCTTAGAAATACTTCCTAGCATATTCTCATACATCCCTAAGAATTTTAGGCCCAACCCTCTTACTTAAACTAGATTATCGTAACCTATAAAATGTCATTTACCAATCCTTCACATAAATCTTCGACCATGTTTAACGATAAAAGTAAATAGGATCTCGTAAAGTTTTAATGTTTTGTATTGTTGAATTTTAATTTACGTGATCTTCGTCGATTTTTTTTTTTGTTGGAGAATACATGAAAGTCCCCACAATGTTAGACTAAATCGGCCTGCACGGGCGAGCAGAACCGTACCTAATATATTGTGTAAAGGATTGAATCCTTGTTCAAATCCCGAGGGTCGACACTCGGAATTTCGAATGGATACTAATGAACTCAATGCTCAAATGCGAGTAGAAGATCTAAGTATCGGATCCGAATCTACTTGAACTGTTCACCCGTGATGTCGACACAATACAAATCACATCTTTATTCTAACTGGACGACTTTTATGCATTCTCTTGGAATGTGTGTGATTATTTTCTTTGGATGACTAAAATAAGATAGATGTATAGACGACCCTAGGACGTAGAAGCTTAGCCACTTAGATTCTATAAAGAGCTAAAATACAGTATCCCTAACCTCACCTTTCTGTCGCACTTTCAGCTATTAAAGAACTGTCGATGACATCTCATTCACTTTGTTATCCGCTTGTTTATCCACTCATTTAAGTGACCATCCGATCATGCCAACCTAATCAAACCCAGATCTATCTTTTAAACTCTTGATCAGTCATTTCGTTAGCGATCAGACATCCTTGATAATTATCTAACCCTAATCGTCTTATATCCTTGACTATAAGAGCACCTACCCAAACCTGAGAAATATTAGGGCGCTAGATGATTGAATGATGTGAGAGACCAATCAATATATTCAGAACCATCTAGGAATCAGAGTGCGCAGTGGAAGCATGATAGGAATTTGGGGGAGCTTGTAAAAATCGATGTCGAGTACGGATTTATTTTTAAGGGGGGTGGATTGTGATCGCGTCTGACCCGGAATAGTTCAGAAAGTTAAGCGAGAAGTCATGAAGTGAGATTGCCCTCAATCTTTTATCGACGATGCTTAGGAAACTTCGGGGACGAAGTTTGTTTTTAAGGGGGGTGGTTTGTAACGCCCCAGATTTTCGAGATTTATTTGAAAATTTTTGAAAATTCATTTTTAATTTATTTTTTATTAATTATCGTATATTTACCATTGATTTGCGAATAGCGGGACATCCGTAGGAGATCCGATAGGGGACCCTTTACAAAAGTTGCTTAAAATGATCCCATAAACATCGTAGAAAGATCAGATTTCAAAAATCATGCACTTTTCAGATAATTACGAAAATACCATTAGTTAAACTTAAGTTAAGATGCCATTTTTAGGTATTATAGTTTCTGACGATCACTTTCACGTAAAACCCTGGATTTAAGCTTTTGGGCACATATTAACCATACACATCAAATTTCAGCCCTTAAATCATAGTAGAAGTGGTCAGATTGTCAAATCAGCCCTTAACCCTTGATTTTCATGTCCATCGAGTGAGGAAACTAGATGCTTAGTCGTAGTCGAATATTTCTCTTCATATGAGTGACTTGGATCGTCTTTATCATGGACCAATAGTGTGATTTGAGTGACCCACCTTGATAAGCATCTTTCTTACGCGCGAAGTTATCCCGTTCTACAAATTAACGAGTTACCAACTCTTCTCAAATCTGAACCTTTCAATTTACCCACTTCTCACCATCAATCACTTCTCAAATTTGGACAACTTATTATACTCATATGACTACGAGTTTACACAAAGTTTGGACCCTCGATCTATAATCCTACACCGTTGAACCACACAGCTAGCCCCTTCCTTTTCCCCCAAAAGTTGAAATTTCAGATCTAGGCATTTCTCACCATCAATCAACCTACTAAACTTTGTACAATTATTTGCCTATCATGACTACATATTTTTCCAAAATTTGGGCCCTGATCATCAAGCGTAGACCGTTAATTGAGATCTAGCCCATTTTAGCACCCGTTAGGCCATTTTCAAGGATCGGCCAATCTAGAATGTGGATCATTAAGAAATTTACGTATTCTGACTCTACTCTTCGAGCTTAATAAGATGAACAGATTAGAATTGATCATAGATCATCCGAATATTGAGATTTGAGAAACCCACCTCAAGAAGTTATTACACAAGACCTCGCGTGCACATCCCTCTCCATATTTCTACTACGCACCTCCAAATCCTTCTCCTAACCCTAGCCTCCATGCCCTAGAGAAGAGAGAGAGAGAGAGAGAGAGAGAGAGAGAGAGAGAGAGAGAGTTCTTTCTCATATTTTTCCAGCGGCTAGGATCTTCTACAACCCTCTTCTTCTAAGTCCATCCTAAGGTGAGGATTTTCCTTCAAGCCTTTCATTAATAATATTATGATTATCATAAGTTTCTTTTGTGGCATGTGAAGTTATTTCGTTTTGAATTGCTTATCCATATAACATGAAGTTCAATGTGGGATTTGTAATGAATATCATTATATGATGATGTGATTCCTTGTTTACATTTTTTACTAAGAAGCATGTGTATTTGTGTTATTTATCTTTGTGAAATCTATGCACTTATTTCCTTAATCTATGTTTTACAAGTAACATTGGTTTTCATATTGTGATGTGAAATATGTGTATAAGATCATCATATGTACACCCCATTATTGTATACTCTTTGTCCCTAAGTTGGTAAAATTATTCGATGTATAGAGATGGAACCCGTGAGAGGTGTCCATGATGGAAGAATATATCTTGACTTGACTGAGAGAATGAAGTGATTGTTTGTTAATGGATCCTTACATGTACATGATGCTTGATTTGATCCATTTACAGTACATGGGTATTTTAATGAATTTGGTCATGATGTACAACATTGGCTTTCTGGGACATGATGAAATCATAAAACGGGACAATGAGTGGACACTAATGGTATACAAATTCTCATGAGCCGAGGTTGGTGCTATGGACACTAATCCCGTGCTGTCGGCCTATGCTGGGTCACTTGTGACTCCCCATAGTGACCATTGAGCTTATTTAAATTGGTTGTATGCGAAAACACTTAATAAAGGTGAAACTAAAGTCATGCATTCACTTGGCTCCATGTGGGTGTACGGAATTGAGAATAGGCTAGAGCGTCCTACTTCTCCCGTACACTGTCACGTGTAGATTTGGGCTATGAGCGTCCCGTTTCTCACGTGGTCGGGCAAAACTATGGGCTTGTGCAGTCCCAGGAACCTCTGGTGACTAGTGGCTAGCGTGAAGTCGTAACAGGGAGTCTCCCACTTCATGTATTGTGATTCTAGCCAGGGTGCCTTAGCCAGAGCATGCATTCCATGCATCGCATTAACAAAGATTTTTACTTGATTGTTTTGTTTGAATAAAGATATTATTGTGTTGCGTTACTCTGAGTTTTGTACATTGTTATTCTTGATAGTCTTGGAGGGAATATTCCCCACTATGATAGCGTTTAACGCTATCCCAAACTACAATTTAGATGATGCAGGTGAAGATCCAGGTATTGAACCCGATTTTTAAGGAAAAGAGTTCGATGTTCGTACGATCACATGGCGGATGACGATGTTAGAGAAACTTAATTGATGTTATCATTTATTAAATATTTCTTTTGAGTAGTTGATACATTTATGGAATTGTAATAAGTCTTCAAGAGAAGACATGGTTTTGTATTTTAATTAATCAGTATGGATATTGGTTGGTTCCCTTATTTAAACATTGATGATGACGTAGTAAGTTTGATAGAATAAGATGATAATTGTTTCCGCCATTGTGCTTGAATGCTATATTTTATTATTTGACAAATTAGTTATTCCATAAATTACTTGGGAATTCGGCCGTCGTGTTATACACGAGAGTCGAAAATCTCGGGTCGTTACAGTTGGTATCAGAGCACAATCGGGACCTCTGGGTGAGAAGCCCAACCATTTTCATAATAAATATCCCTTAGGGCTTAGGTTCCCATGAAATAAAAACAAAAACACTTAGGTTCATCCCCCATTGGATGCATGAGATGTTATGAATCTAGAGACTCAAACATAGGCCCCTTAAAATCATTAGGATAGTCGATGAACGTAAAAATATGAAATTTTAGGATTTTTGGGAAGTGGATTCTCACTTTTTCTAGAAGTTTTGGAGCTCTCATCATTTTCTCATATTTAGATCAGCGTTACGCTGAGTCATGGGATTTATCTCCCTCAAATTTTAAGGATAACTATTTTATTTTGAATTGTTTTTATTATGACAAATTTCCTGACCCTTTGGAAATATCACCACTAAGAATTATATTTTCGGAATTGATAAATTTTTAAAATTTTTATACATATTTCTAACTCATCACCCAACACTTTCATAAAATTTCAGATCAATCCTGACATCTATATAAATCGTGAAAATTCTGTTAGTAGAGAAAATCATGCGCTGGAAACTGCTGGACTGTTACGTTTTTCAGACTTTTAGAGTTCAGAATCATATCTTACCATAGGAATTTCATTCTAAGAAAAATTAGAGTGATTTATCACCTAACGTTTAGATTACCCTCCAAATTTTAGGCAAAAAGAACGTTCGGTTTGAGAGATAAAATTCTAAGAGCGCTTATAAGTCCTGTGTTCCAGATTCGACACTATCCTACCTCCTTAGCTTTGAAAACCTCTAAACCCCTTGTTTAGGCTTAGTTATTGTGAGATGGCACCCTTAGAAATACTTCCTAGCATATTCTCATACATCCCTAAGAATTTTAGGCCCAACCCTCTTACTTAAACTAGATTATCGTAACTATAAAATGTCATTTACCAATCCTTCACATAAATCTTCGACCATGTTTAACGATAAAAGTAAATAGGATCTCGTAAAGTTTTAATGTTTTGTATTGTTGAATTTTAATTTACGTGATCTTCGTCGATTTTTTTTTTTTGTTGGAGAATACATGAAAGTCCCCACAATGTTAGACTAAATCGGCTGCACGGGCGAGCAGAACCGTACCTAATATATTGTGTAAAGGATTGAATCCTCGTTCAAATCCCGAGGGTCGACACTCGGAATTTCGAATGGATACTAATGAACTCAATGCTCAAATGCGAGTAGAAGATCTAAGTATCGGATCCGAATCTACTTGAACTGTTCACCCGTGATGTCGACACAATACAAATCACATCTTTATTCTAACTGGACGACTTTTATGCATTCTCTTGGAATGTGTGTGATTATTTTCTTTGGATGACTAAAATAAGATAGATGTATAGACGACCCTAGGACGTAGAAGCTTAGCCACTTAGATTCTATAAAGAGCTAAAATACAGTATCCCTAACCTCACCTTTCTGTCGCACTTTCAGCTATTAAAGAACTGTCGATGACATCTCATTCACTTTGTTATCCGCTTGTTTATCCACTCATTTAAGTGACCATCCGATCATGCCAACCTAATCAAACCCAGATCTATCTTTTAAACTCTTGATCAGTCATTTCGTTAGCGATCAGACATCCTTGATAATTATCTAACCCTAATCGTCTTATATCCTTGACTATAAGAGCACCTACCCAAACCTGAGAAATATTAGGGCGCTAGATGATTGAATGATGTGAGAGACCAATCAATATATTCAGAACCATCTAGGAATCAGAGTGCGCAGTGGAAGCATGATAGGAATTTGGGGGAGCTTGTAAAAATCGATGTCGAGTACGGATTTATTTTTAAGGGGGGTGGATTGTGATCGCGTCTGACCCGGAATAGTTCAGAAAGTTAAGCGAGAAGTCATGAAGTGAGATTGCCCTCAATCTTTTATCGACGATGCTTAGGAAACTTCGGGGACGAAGTTTGTTTTTAAGGGGGGTGGTTTGTAACGCCCCAGATTTTCGAGATTTATTTGAAATTTTTGAAAATTCATTTTTAATTTATTTTTTATTAATTATCGTATATTTACCATTGATTTGCGAATAGCGGGACATCCGTAGGAGATCCGATAGGGGACCCTTTACAAAAGTTGCTTAAAATGATCCCATAAACATCGTAGAAAGATCAGATTTCAAAAATCATGCACTTTTCAGATAATTACGAAAATACCATTAGTTAAACTTAAGTTAAGATGCCATTTTTAGGTATTATAGTTTCTGACGATCACTTTCACGTAAAACCCTGGATTTAAGCTTTTGGGCACATATTAACCATACACATCAAATTTCAGCCCTTAAATCATAGTAGAAGTGGTCAGATTGTCAAATCAGCCCTTAACCCTTGATTTTCATGTCCATCGAGTGAGGAAACTAGATGCTTAGTCGTAGTCGAATATTTCTCTTCATATGAGTGACTTGGATCGTCTTTATCATGGACCAATAGTGTGATTTGAGTGACCCACCTTGATAAGCATCTTTCTTACGCGCGAAGTTATCCCGTTCTAGAAATTAACGAGTTACCAACTCTTCTCAAATCTGAACCTTTCAATTTACCCACTTCTCACCATCAATCACTTCTCAAATTTGGACAACTTATTATACTCATATGACTACGAGTTTACACAAAGTTTGGACCCTCGATCTATAATCCTACACCGTTGAACCACACAGCTAGCCCCTTCCTTTTCCCCCAAAAGTTGAAATTTCAGATCTAGGCATTTCGCACCATCAATCAACCACTAAACTTTGTACGATTATTTGCCTATCATGACTACATATTTTTCCAAAATTTGGGCCCTGATCATCAAGTGTAGACCGTTAATTGAGATCTAGCCCATTTTAGCACCCGTTAGGCCATTTTCAAGGATCGGCCAATCTAGAATGTGGATCATTAAGAAATTTACGTATTCTGACTCTACTCTTCGAGCTTAATAAGATGAACAGATTAGAATTGATCATAGATCATCCGAATATTGAGATTTGAGAAACCCACCTCAAGAAGTTATTACACAAGACCTCGCGTGCACATCCCTCTCCATATTTCTACTACGCACCTCCAAATCCTTCTCCTAACCCTAGCCTCCATGCCCTAGAGAAAGAGAGAAGAGAGAGAGAGAGAGAGAGAGAGAGAGAGAGAGTTCTTTCTCATATTTTTCCAGTGGCTAAGATCTTCTACAACCCTCTTCTTCTAAGTCCATCCTAAGGTGAGGATTTTCCTTCAAGCCTTTCATTAATAATATTATGATTATCATAAGTTTCTTTTGTGGCATGTGAAGTTATTTCGTTTTGAATTGCTTATCCATATAACATGAAGTTCAATGTGGAATTTGTAATGAATATCATTATATGATGATGTGATTCCTTGTTTACATTTTTTACTAAGAAGCATGTGTATTTGTGTTATTTATCTTTGTGAAATCTATGCACTTATTTCCTTAATCTATGTTTTACAAGTAACATTGGTTTTCATATTGTGATGTGAAATATGTGTATAAGATCATCATATGTACACCCCATTATTGTATACTCTTTGTCCCTAAGTTGGTAAAATTATTCGATGTATAGAGATGGAACCCGTGAGAGGTGTCCATGATGGAAGAATATATCTTGACTTGACTGAGAGAATGAAGTGATTGTTTGTTAATGGATCCTTACATGTACATGATGCTTGATTTGATCCATTTACAGTACATGGGTATTTTAATGAATTTGGTCATGATGTACAACATTGGCTTTCTGGGACATGATGAAATCATAAAACGGGACAATGAGTGGACACTAATGGTATACAAATTCTCATGAGCCGAGGTTGGTGCTATGGACACTAATCCCGTGCTGTCGGCCTATGCTGGGTCACTTGTGACTCCCCATAGTGACCATTGAGCTTATTTAAATTGGTTGTATGCGAAAACACTTAATTAAAGGTGAAACTAAAGTCATGCATTCACTTGGCTCCATGTGGGTGTACGGAATTGAGAATAGGCTAGAGCGTCCTACTTCTCCCGTACACTGTCACGTGTAGATTTGGGCTATGAGCGTCCCGTTTCTCACGTGGTCGGGCAAAACTATGGGCTTGTGCATCCCAGGAACCTCTGGTGACTAGTGGCTAGCGTGAAGTCGTAACAGGGAGTCTCCCACTTCATGTATTGTGATTCTAGCCAGGGTGCCTTAGCCAGAGCATGCATTCCATGCATCGCATTAACAAAGATTTTTACTTGATTGTTTTGTTTGAATAAAGATATTATTGTGTTGCGTTACTCTGAGTTTTGTACATTGTTATTCTTGATAGTCTTGGAGGGAATATTCCCCACTATGATAGCGTTTAACGCTATCCCAAATACAATTTAGATGATGCAGGTGAAGATCCAGGTATTGAACCCGATTTTTAAGGAAAAGAGTTCGATGTTCGTACGATCACATGGCGGATGACGATGTTAGAGAAACTTAATTGATGTTATCATTTATTAAATATTTCTTTTGAGTAATTGATACATTTATGGAATTGTAATAAGTCTTCAAGAAAAGACATGGTTTTGTATTTTAATTAATCAGTATGGATATTGGTTGATTCCCTTATTTAAACATTGATGATGACGTAGTAAGTTTGATAGAATAAGATGATAATTGTTTCCGCCATTGTGTTTGAATGCTATATTTTATTATTTGACAAATTAGTTATTCCATAAATTACTTGGGAATTCGGCCGTCGTGTTATACACGAGAGTCGAAAATCTCGGGTCGTTACAGCATCCTTCTTAGAGAGAAGGAACTTAAGCGCGGCATGGTCCGTAAATATGATAATCTTGGATCCAATCAAGTAGGACCTAAACTTATCCAAGACAAAAACTACGGTTAAAAGTTCTTTTTCTGTAGTAGTGTAGTTTGCTTGGGCTGAGTTTAAGGTTCTACTTGCATAGTATATAACACATGGCTTCTTCTCTTTTCTTTGGCCTAGCACAACCCCAATAGCACAGTCGCTCGCATCGCACATAATTTCAAAAGGAAGGCTCCAATCAGGTGGTTGCATTATGGGAGCACATGTCAACATACCTTTGAGTTTGGTAAAGGCATTTTGAAAATCTTCATTCCACTCGAATGAGTTCTCCTTTTGAAATAGGTTACATAAAGGACGAGAGAGTGAACTGAAGTCCTTTATGAACCGTCTATAAAATCCGGCATGTCCCAAAAAGGCTCAAATAGTGCCCTCCATCTTTTGTTATCAAGTACCGGCATCACATCTAAAATGACATACATCTCTCATATTGTGTCATCATTTATCTCATGAGAGTGGGCCACACATGCCTCCAAAGGGTCAAAATATAATGTCAGGGGGAATGTATCCTCCACGAATGATTCAATCAAATTTATCTCGTGGATCTCATCATCAACTTCCCGTGGTTGTTTGCATAAATCAAATATATTTAACTCAAGTGTCATTTCCCAAAGGACATTTGTACAAGCCCGTTTCTACAATTGATAATCGCATTTGAAGTAGCTAGAAAAGGGCGGCCAAGTATGACGGGAATTTGAGCACCGGTACCTATCACGGGATGTGTATCCAAGACAATAAAGTCTACTGGGTAGTAGAATTTATCCACTTGGACTAAGACATCCTCAATCACTCCTCTCGGTATACGTATAGATCTATCAACAAGTTGGAGTGTGGTTTTGGTGGGTTTCAATTCACCTAACCCAAGTTGTTCATAAACCGAGTATGGAATGAGGTTAACACTTGCCCCTAAATCAAGTAAGGCTTGTTTGATACGGTAGTCTCCTATGATGCATGAGATGGTTGGACTACCCGGATCATTGTATTTTTGGGGCACCTCTTGTTTGATAATGGCACTCAAGTTCTCAGTCAAAAGTACTTTATTGTGAACATTATGTTTCCTTTTGACTGTGCACAATTCATTTAGAAATTTGGCATATGATGGTATTTGCTCTATGGCATCCAACAACGGGATCTTGATCTTCACTTGTTTGAAAACCTTTAAAATTTTCAGGTTTTTGTCTAAAGGTTTGGGTGAAATCAACCTTTGGGGAAACGGGGCAACCGGCTTGTATCACCTTTCCGGTTCTTTCTCTTGTGGAGTGTTGTTTGAGTTATCATCCTCTTTGGAATTTTTCAGATCCTTAAGCTTTGGGGTCTTCACCGGATTAGATTTATCAATTATTTTCCCACTTCTCAAAGTGGTGATAGCTTGAACATGCTCCGTATGTTGGGAGGATGAGCTTGCGTCTTGTATCTCAAATTGGGTCCTTGGATTAGGAAGAGGTTGGGCAGGAAGTGTGCCTTTCTCTCTAACACTGAGGTGAGATTCAACCCTAGCCATTGAGGTTTTCAAGTCATTGATGGCTTGAGTTGAATTTTGATCGAATTTCAATTTCTCTTGCATGAACCCATCTATTTTCAGAGAATTAGTCTTGTTATATTCAGCTTGAACTGATACGAATGCACCCAACATCTCCTCTAACGTAGCTTTTGGTGTAATGACTAGGGATGGACCTAGTAAAGGTTGAGCTTGAGGGGTATTGTTTGCATTCGCAGTGGGTCCATTCCTCCAACTGAAGTTGGGATGGTTCTTCCAACTAGAATTATACGTGTTTGAGTTTGGAGCACCAAATTGCCATTGATAACTGTTTATGGCATTTGATTGTTCTTGTAAGATATCTTGGACTGCTGAAATTATGGGACAAGCTTGTGTTGCATGTTGATTTTTGGCACAAATTCCACAAACAGTTTCAACGTCTTTTGAGTTGATCGTCTCTCCTTTCTTCAATTCCACGGCCTCGACTTTTCTTGTGAGGTTAGTCACACGTGCACTTATGTTATCTTCTTTTAAGATGACATAAATTCCTCCTTTTTCTTTTTGTTGGCCAGCCTTAGAATTTGTTAGTCTATATGTATCCCAAGACTGTGCATTCTCGGCCAACTCATCAAAATAGTCCAATGCTTCCTCAGCTTCCTTATTCATGAATTCTCCATTACACATCATCTCTACGAATTGGCGCATGGGTGAAGTCAGTCCTTCATAAAAAAAAACTTATAACCAGCCAAATTTCGTAGCCATGATGTGGGCATGCATTTAATAAGTCCTTAAACCTCTCCCAACATTGGAAGAAAGTCTCATCCTCCTTTTGGGCAAAATTCATGATAAGGCGCCTCACCATGTTCGTTTTGTGAGTAGGGAAGAACTTTTTAATGAACTCCTTAGACATCTCAGTCCATGTGCCAATTGATCATGGCCTTAATGCATGAAGCCAACCTTTAGCTTTATCTTTAAGGGTAAAAGGAAATAATTTAAGTCTCACCACATCATCAGTTACGTTTGCAAAGTGTATAGTGGCTATCACCTCATCAAATTCCTTAAGGTGTTGATAGGCACTTTTACTGTCTAGTCCATGGAATCTCGGGAGGAGTTGGATTACTCCCGGTTTAAATCTACATTCCCTACATTTTGTGAAAAAATTATGCATGAGGGAGTGCTCGCTCTTGCTGGTTGCAAGTAATCACGTAATGTTCTGGGTCGGGGAACATTCTCAACCACATTCTCTCCCGTTTCAGTTTGGTTTTGGCCCAGATTTTGATTGGCCATCGGATTGGGTTAATTTACAGCCATACTTTCAGACAAAATTGGAGAGTTTAAATGTCTCCTAGCATGTGGTTCTCTATCAATTCCTTCTATTATGCCCCCTTCACTAATGAGTCGATTATTAGAATCCCGAGCCCAATGTGGCATGCAAATCCTAAAAGAATGAAACAAAAAAGAATTCTTTCTTCCTTCCGTTACTTCTCTCTAAGACCAAAGCACAAGGTGTCTTGCAATGGCTAAGCCAGAAGCAAGGATAGAGACCAATTTCTCCTGGCCAATAGGGGTTCAGAGAACTCCCCACCCACTCTTTGAATCTTTTGAGAAAAGTACAGAAAAAGAAGAACGAGAAATAGAGTTGAGAAGAGAAATCTCTGAGCACAAGGTGATCCAAGACGGCAGTGCCGACCAATAGGAATCAAGGCAGCACAAGGCCAACCTATCAGAGATCCAAAAAGGAGTCTCCACCCACTCTACAAGAGATGAATATGATAGGAAAGAATAGGAGAAGAAGAAGAATAAGGTTAGAAGGATAAAACCTGATTTGAGAACTTAAGATGCCTACTTCTTCTTCAACTTCCTAAAAATCCCTACTAAAGAAAAAAATTAAATAAAACAAACTAAGTTAGTATTATTCCTAAAAAAATTCAATAGAAACTATCTTCAGAAATTCTATAAAAACCGTCAAAGTCCCCGACAGCGGCGCCAAAAACTTGTTCGCTTCCCCAAGTGCAGGGTTGCGATGTAGTAATAATCTCGGTAAGACTGAGGTCGATTTATAGAGACTTGTGTAGGAATTCACAAAACACTTCTAATGGTTTCTACTGAAGAACTAAGTAAACAGATTTTAGTAGATTGATGTAGATAGATGCTATTAAACTAAACTAAAGGTAATCAATTAATAAAAGGCACTAGGGGTTCAAGGATCCACTTGTAGCAATCCTTGATGCTCAATTCGCTGTGGTTTCTCACTTTCTCAACTAGAATCGAAATTAAGTTCTATCTAGTCGAGTGATAGAGCAGTTAAAACAATCAATATGTCATATGTATGAATCATGTACATGATTCTCTCAATTCAAGCTAGGACTTGAGCACACTCAATTGTATAGGTCAGTCCCAATTCCAATAGGTTAAGATCACAACCATAATCATCATTAAATCCTGTCACAAGACAAAACTAGATCATGGTTTGAACTTGATCCAAATCACATACACAATCTTACACACTTCAGAAATTCCAGAAAATAGACCTTTGGTAAGAAGCTCCCACATGAAGATCATAGATCTAGAGTGTATTGAATCCAATTCCTCGGATTATACAGGTCTAGACTATCTCAAAACAGTTAAGAACTTAAGTAATTCTTTTAAACATCCATGAGCTATCATAAGATTAAGAAAAACTACTTAGAACTTTATTTAAACTTCAAACCATTGTTCTTCACTAATAATTCAACTTGAAACCAAATCAACGAATTTAAACATCTTAGATTCACTACAAGCTTCACCTCTTAGCTCTAGCTAAGAGGTTTAGCCGTTCATGACCCAAGGAAACATGAAACAAAAACAAAACATAAAACTAGAAAATAAACTAGGAGGAGTTGTAAAACTCCAAATCCGACTTCCGCCGTCACCCACCGTGCTCAATCACTTCTAGGATGCCTTAGGAAGAAGCCCTAGGTCCCCTTTTATAGCATACTGTGGAAGGTTCCAAATTGCGAAAGAAATTCCGGACTGCGCAGAGAAAATCGGAGCTTGTGGGACACACCCTGTTACAGCAGACGACCGGTCTGAGCTTCTAAACGACCGGTCTCAAAAGTGCAAAAACCCTCTAGAGAGTTATCATAATTTCAGACCCAAGAAATTTAATTCAAGGACCGATCGCACAACCGGTCTGAGCAGTGGACGACCGGTTCCACGACCGGTCCTAACAGGTCCAGTGAGTTTTGGCCACAGGGCCTCTTCTGTTGAGTGTTCAGACCGGTTGGACGACTGGTCTTCAGGTGTCTTCTTCAGCTTCCTTTCTTCTATCCTTTGACGCTTGGTCTTGTGATCTTCAATGCTTATAAATAGCGCATCTAAGCCTTCAATTGGTGAGTCTTCTCTCTCATTCCTATATCCACAAAACCATGCATTAGTTGGGTCTTTAATCATGTATTTCAAGCATAGTTAGTGATAAAATGGGGTTAGAATATGCACATTTAAGAGCTCAACAGTGTTTCATTGTCCATGGTAATTCTCTTAGGGATGCCGTGTCGATATAATATGGTATGACGAATGAAACCTTCAACGTGTCTGGCTTTCACATTTCTCAGGGCAGTTGCTTCAGCCCATTTGGAGAAATAATCAGTTGTTGCAAGGATGTACTGATGCCCCTGGGAGGATGGTGGACTAATCGGTCTGATCATGTCCATGCCCCAAGCTGTGAAAGGCCAGGACATCACTGACTGATGTAATTCTTTCGGTGGTGAATGTATGATATCTGCATGGATTTGGCACTGATGACATTTATTGACGTTCTCTATCGCATCTTTCATCATTGCAGGCCAGTAGTAACTCATGTGTCGTACACGGTGATGTAAATTCTTCACTCCCTAGTGAGCACCATGCACATTCTCCTCCGTGAGCTTCCTTCAGTGTATCATGTGCTTCGCCTCGGCTTAGACATCGCAGTAGTACTCCTTCGTATGACCGTTTGTAAAGCATGTCATTCTGGAGTATGAATAAATTGGCGCATCTTCTGACTTGTGTGCACATTTTGGGATCCTCCGGTAGAAATTTGTACTTCAGATAATCGATAAATGATTTTCTCCAATCATCTTCCTCTGTAATCTCGAAGCAACAAATGGGATTGACACTCAATTCTCCACTACGCAACGTGGTTGTCGACAGAATTCTTCTTTCTTCAATTGTTACCTGAAGCGGGCTACCCCCGGGGTTAACCAAAGCAGCGGCTAAACTAGCAAGTGCATCTGCTTGCACATTCTCCTATCTCGTTATATGTGAGATACTGCTGTTCCGAAACTGATCAAACATGGACTACGCTTGGTGGCAATAGGGTGATAACTCGGGCTTGCGGACTTCATATTCTGTCGTCAGTTGTATGATAATGAGCCTAGAGTCTCCATAGATACGTATTTCCTTGATCTGCATTTTCAGGGCCAACTGTAACCCAATAATAAGAGCCTGGTACTCTACTTCATTGTTGGTGCATGCTGGGACTATCGTGAATGAATAGGGTAACTAAGTCCCCTTGTGGACTGATGAATATAACTCCCGCTCCTGACCCTATCGCTCTGGCTGCACCATCGAAATACATCTCCCAATGACGCACTTCATTAATCGCCATCACCTGATCATCTAGGGAGGTCATATTCTATTTCTTCACTACTTGGTACTGGATGTGCGGCAAGAAAATCTGCAATTGCCTGTCCCTTGATAGCCCGAGCTGGAATGTATGTCACGTCGAATTCTGACAAGAGAAGGGCCCACTTGGCCAACCACCTAGACAACATGGGTCTGTTCATGAGAAACTTGATGGGATCTGCTTTGGATATCAATGTTATCTGGTGAGAGAGACAGTAATGTCTGAGTTTCTTGACGGCAAAGATCAATGCCAGACAGATTTTTTCGATCGCTGAGTAGTTGAACTCGGCTCCCACCAGTGTTCGGCTCAAGTAATAGAGTACACTTTCCTTTCCTTCTTTGTTCTTCTGGACTAAGAGGGGTCCTAGTGAATTTTCGCCGACGGCGATATAGAGAATTAGTGGTCCCCTTTGATCGGTGGTGTAAGGACTGGAGATTTTTCGAGCAGATCTTTCAGAGAGTCGAACGCTTTCTGACAAGCATCATCCCACTCAAACTAGACTCCTTTCTTATTGAGGCGTGAGAATGGCTGACAACGGCCAGATAAGTTCGAGATAAATCTTCTTAAGTACACGACCCGGCCTTTGAAGCTTTTCAATTTTTTGAGATTCTTCGGAGGTGGCATCTCCCTGATTGCCTTAATCTTCGTAGGGTCAATTTCTATGCCTTGGTGCCTGATGACAAACTCCAAGAACTTGCCGGAGGAAACCTCGAACGCGCATTTCAACGAGTTCATACGGAGGCTTTTCTTTCTCAATCTTTGAAACACTTGTCGTAGATGCTCTCTATGTTGTTCATGCCCGGCCGACCTCACTACCAAATCGTCTATGTAGCATTCAACGTGTTTATGCATCATGTCCTGAAAGATTACTTGCATCGCACGTTGATATGTTGCCCCTCCGTTCTTCAACCCAAACGGCATCACACGGTAACAGTATATGCTTAACGTCGTATGGAAGGCTGTCAATTCCTCATCCTCTGGGGCCATATGAATCTGATTATACCCTGAGTAACCATCCATGAAGGACATCACTGCGTATCTTGTCGTACTGTCAATCAGTAGTTCTAGGATAGGTAGTAGGAAATCATCTTTAGGGCATGCTTCGTTAAGGTTCCGAAAGTCTACGCAGACTCAGATCTGACCGCTCTCTTTCTTGACCGGCACGATATTTGAAATCCATCGTGGGTATTTGACTTCTCGGATGAATCCAACCTGGATTAACTTCTCAATATCTTCTTCGATCTTGGGCACTATGTCTGGATGGAATCGTTGATCGCTTTTTTCCCTTTCATGATGCCCAGCTTGTGCATTATAATTGTTGGACTGAGTCCTGGCATTTCTGAGTATGTCCAGGAGAATATATCTTTGTTTTCTTTCAACGGTTGAATGTATTTCTCCCTCTCCTCTTTTGGGACATTCCTGCTTAGGTATGCATATTTAGGCTCTTCTGGGGTTTCCAGATTTATTTCTTCAAGCTTATCTATGGTGGGCTGTCCCCTGTCCTCTATCTGTGCAGGTGCGGCACTGGGTTGGATGATGTCGACTACCTCTTATGGCTGTATTTCTTCTGGGGGACTGATTGTTACCATGTTCACATGTCTGATCTTCATCTTTGCCCCTAGCCCTTCTCTGCCTTAGTAAGCTTCGGTGTTTTCTTCGAATGGGGCTAACATTCTTCCATTTGGGGCTGATTCTGAATAATAGAAGCCCATATTCTTCATGATATTGCGACTGGCTTCACTGTATCTTTCTTCTTCTATCGATTGGGGTAGATGGGATGATTCCTCGGCCTCATCCTTAGACTGCATAGGCTCATTTGGCACCGAATAAAATTTAATTTCTTTCTTTGCATTGGCACTGGGCGGTACCAAAAACTGGCTAGGAGCTCTTGGGAAAGGCTTAACTCTTCCTATTTTCGACACTGGCACATTGAAGCTAGATTTGAGCACACTCATGTGCTAGTTCGATATCATCTCTAGGATGGATTGTCCTGGCTGTCGCAAGTGATTCGGGATTATATAAAATTTCTTGGTAATCTCTTGAGGTTCTTCGACTGACTGACTTGCGGTTTCTTTCTGAGTAATAAATTGAGGCTTGTTTTCTGTTCAAACTTGTTGACTTGAGGTTTTGCCCCTTGTCCTTTCCGTGTTACATTAGGCTTCTTCATGACCTCTCTTTCGTCGACCAAGTCATAGTACCGGGCATCGGCCAAGAATGATTCTGCAATCGTATACGGCTTTGGGTCAACTGCTACTCTGTACTGAACTCCCTCTCTATTGTACTTGAAGCACTGATGATAGGTTGGGGGAATGACGCGATTCTGATGGAGCCATGGCCTCCCTAGCAGAAGATTATACGTTGTTACTGCGTCGATTACTTGGCACTTACTTTCAGTCTTTAGCTCTTCAATTTCTAGCGTCACGATGATCAACCCCAGAGTGCACTGGCTATCTTGATTAAAACCTTGAATAACCATGGTGCTGGGACGCAAGGTTGATGGTCTGTAACCCAACCTCTGTAGTGTTTTCAACAACATGATGTTTACTGCGGTCCCATCGTCAAGCATACATCGCTTAACTTCTGTGTCTCTAATCGTCCCTTTAACCATCAACGGACGATTGTGGTCTGTTGTTTCAATCATGCAGGTCTTCTTCGAAGAATGTGATTACAGATGGGTGATCTATCTGCATTGCTTGCTGAATCGGTGCATTTCCTTCCTAGAATTTATCGGGATCGTTCATTTCTATTTCAATCTCTGTCATCATTACTTCCCTGACCTCACTGTCTAGCAATGCATTGATCAACATCTCCCTATATACCTTTGAGAGACATAAGGCATCATATATGCTCAAGCGAGCCGAGACCTTTCGCAGGTGCGACATGACATCATATGCTACTGGTGATGCCCCTTGCCTTGGCTCCGGCCGACTGGACGTAGCTTCGACAACTTTCTCTTTCAACTTCTGCCCCTCGGGCCTTGTTGATGGTATATCCGGGTTCCCATCTTCTTACATCAGGTCGACTGATTCTAGTAGAATGCGTTCCGGCATTTGTTTTCCTGATCGGAGGGTGACGGCATTGACTTCCTCTTCAGCTGCTCGTGATATCTCTCCCGCTGACGGCCATTCTGTGAATGATACCATTACACAATGTACCTAAGCCTGATAAGTCGGCCCTTCTCCTAGCTATTCTCTTTTTTCATCCCTTTCTTCTTGCGGTTAAGGAGTCTTCGTCTGTTCTCGAGCCTCTTCCTGCTACTGACCAATGTCCAGGGTTCTTCGGGTTCAAGGAACGGGGTGTGTAATCGGATGCTTTCTTTTGAGGGGAACGCTGAAATTACCCCAGATGTTTCCTTCCTTGTTGTTTCTAGTGACTTCATACTAATCACCCCTTGGTTGATCAACCCTTGTATTCTTCCCTTTAGACTAAAACAATCTTTTATCTTGTGGCTCAGACATCGATGGTATTTGCAATACCGGGGGTCATTCACCCTCCCAACTTCGTGTAGACGAATTAGTTCTGGTAAGTGGATTACATTTTCTTTCACTAGTTATTCCATGATGGGGATCAGGTCGACCATGTCGAATGTGTACGGGCCATTGGCTCTTTCTCTTTCGGCTATTGTTATTCCTCGAGAAACATAAGGCTTCTTGCTTCTGTCTTGGGTACGTGCTGCTTTCATATCCATCTTAGGATTCCACGACCGGCTGCTTTCGATCCCTGACGTCTTTGCCCTTGTTTACATTGTGCGTTTCTGCGACCTTTCCTCCTTCTCTTCTTTGCCTTTCGGGTCTGAAGTTTACCCGTGTTGTGGCTTCTTCCACTAAGTGTGCTTTGGTGGCCAGTTCTTAGAAAGAGTGAAAACTATTCCCGGATAACCCGTACGGTATCATTGGGTCTAGGGCTCGCATAAACATCTGTATCTGTTCTTTCTCACTGGGTAACTCTTGGCATTGAGCGGCTATTGTCCCCCATCGGTCCATGAACCTCTCCACAGGTTCGCCCTGTCTCTGTCTGATCAAGGCCAAATCTGTTACTGACGTTTATCTTTCTGTAGAGAAGAATTTCGAGATAAAACTGTCTCGCATCTGTTCCCACGAACGCATTGATCCGGCTGGTAGCGACATGTACCATTGAAAAGCCTTCCCTGTCAGCGTCGACCCAAATAGCCACATACAGTACTGTGGGACGGTTGACCAATTCCCTAATGCTGTGAGGAAGTGAGTAATAGGTTCCTCTGATGATCCTCTACCGTCAAATTTTTCGAAGTCCGGACATCTGAAGTTGACCGAAAACGGTATTTCTTCTGTCTCCAATGGGTATGGAACTTGATATTTATACCCGGTTCCTCTTTCCTTCTCTTTCTCTTGTTGCATGAGACTCGTGATCGTTTGCGACAGTTCCTCTCTCGACATTTGCGCAGTCGGGACTGGCATTCGCTTCGCTAAAACTCTCCTGGCCTGGGTAAGCTGTTCGGCGTCAGCTGGCCCTTCCGCTGCCCCTTGAGATTCTTCGGCTGACTAGCACGTCGGTGGTACAGGACTTCTGGTAGCGTTCTGAGCTATCAAAGTGGTCAACGCTTCCTGGATGATCCTTATTCGTTCATTCGTCTCGCGATTAGCCTATACTAACCTGTCGATCTGATCTTGGATTGTAGGCAATTCTTCTGCTTCATACGGTCCATCTTCTTCCCCTGCTACTTGAACCATTGCGATCAACACCGGTCGTGCCTTCTGAACTTGTCCCTGTCTTGGTTCAAGAACCGTCGTGGGCTTGGAGCTCTTCACATGTGCGGTCTCAGTCGAATTGCGTGTGACGCAGATAGCCGTGGACAATGGTGGAAACTGTTCGATGGTCATTACAGGTACTGAGGACGTGGTTGATATGACCTGACTGCTGATAGGGATCTTCTGCCCCTGTTTTGGCTGTCATTGTCTCCTGATTACGGGGTAAGGTCTTTTAACGTTCGCCCTCTTACATGCTGCTAAGTTGGCTGCTTTCTTCTACTCTTTCTTTTGCTGGCGCGTTTCAACCAACTGCCATCCTGAGTTGGAAGCAGTTGTCATGGTCGGGATGACATGGGGGAAGCTAAAGCCTCCGGTGGTAAGGAAGGTGCACAAACTGGTCATTGAGCATGCCATTTCTTCTGTCTGTTTTAGTATCTCGCTAATTCTGTTGTGCCATAAAAATCATTAAAATAGTTCACAAATGCGGTTGGGATTATGAACCCATCGATTGCAGTGCATAAACTATCGAAGATAAGCAAGAAGGAGACAAATAAGTGTAGTTGTGAAAATTTGTGGGTTCGAAAACCTTTAAAATGTCTATTGCCTTAGAGATGAAGGGAAGAACGTTCTCGTTGAGAGTCGCCAGTTTGGTGAACATAACACCTCGCAGTAACTTTCCTATGCGTAGATTCGTGTTTGCAAGTAATTGATCTTAAAATATTCCTATATTCAGATATAACTAGAGATTCTGGGTTCGATCCCCAATGGAGTCGCCAGTTTGTTAGATCTAGAAAATGATGCAAGGACATTTTCTGTGTATTGTTGCTTCTGGAGTTATGAATAATAGAAACATTCATGGACAATCACAAGCATTCATAAAATTACACAAGAGAGATATCGCAAGGCGAATTTTATTCCAGAGATCCCGAGATCTTATACATTCCAGGCCGTGATCTGGCACGAGCCCTTAATTACATCGAATGATCGATGACCCTTGATTAAAAGGCAGAAAACTAGTCAGCAAAGACTATGGTCTCAGAGTTCGTGGTCGTAGAGACCTGAATTTTGTGGTCGGAGAAACCTGTATTTGTATGGTCGAGGAGACCTATATTTGTGTGGTCGAAGAGACTTGTATTTGTTGTGTTTTGTTATGGACTGATTCATCTTTGTACGAGTCAGATGTCTATGTCCCATGTTTTGATTGGAGATTCGGGCTGAGACTGTCAGGGTTTTTAACCGAGGGACGTGACTCTGGGCCTGCGCCCGCCGTTTTGTGACGGGTGACCGTGGGAAGACCGATCTGCAGTTGTATGTACCTGAGCAGCTCAACCAGCGGATGCCGTTTGAATGGGTAGGGCATACTGTTCTTGAAGTGTCAGTCTTTAACAAATTCCATGTAATAGTTTAGAACTCTCTTTATATGGTTTATTGTGTTAACCATAGTCCCGTTTGCTTAGTCCGGCCCTGAATCTTAGTCATATTACGATAGTACATGTAATGATAGATACATTGATATGATTCTGGGCACTGACGGCCTCTTTTTGAGAAATTACTCTGTTCATCACATTGGATCGGATCAGACTCCGAAAGCTTGTATTCTACTCATTGGGTGGCCCGGATGAGTTATTTGACTGCTCCATTGCGTCTGGAACGCTCGAAATACCCAAAATAGCCCCAAACGGGGCCCAAAAACATCACAAAATGGAGATTTAAAGGTGCCGAAATAGACGTTCAGAGTACTGATTTTTCTGATCCGCTGGCTTATTTTACTGATGCACTGGGGCCAGTGCATCCAAAAATGACTGTTAAAATGTTTGGTTTTTCTGATCCGCTAGCATATTTTTATGATGCACTAGGGCCAGTGCGTCCAAAAATGACTTCGTTAAGATGTGTATTTTTCTGATCTGCTGGCTTATTTTTATGATGCGCTAGGGCTAGTGCGTCCAAAAATAACTTGTTTCACAAACGACTGATTTTCCTGATGCGCTAGGCTATTTTTCTGATGCACTGGAGCCAGTGCGTCCAAAAATGACTTGTTTCACAAACGACTGATTTTCCTGATGCGTTGGGCTATTTTCTGATGCGCTGGAGCCAGTGCATCCGTAAAATGATTTGTTTTGAAATATTGATTTGTCTGATCCGCTGAGGGTATTTTTCTGATGCGCTGGGGCCAGTGCGTCGAAAAATAACTTTGTTTTGAAAATGATTGATTTTTGTGATGCGCTGCTATACTTGCGCAATTTGAAGTTATTTCATCGTCGGACCTGCTGTGGTCGGAGATGGAGTTTCCGGTGAAGGGTTCCGTCGGTCGGAAAGGAATTCCGGCGATCTCTCAAAATACCCAAGGGACAAAACACACTCTCTCTCTCTCTCTCTCTCTCTCTCTCTCTCTCTCTCTCTCTCTTCGTCCAAATGAACAATAACGGAGGGGTATTTATACACGAAAATACCGAAAGTCGGCCAATGGGATGCTGCCACGTGTAGCGCGTCGAGAAAATCATTCGGCGCGTCGTGAAATGCCTTAGTTTAAGTACTGATTTTTGGGACACACTGACTGTCAGTGCTTCCTGAAATTCCTGAAAATGCCTGATTTATTGGACGCGTTGAGGGTCAATGCGTCCTGAAATTCCTGAATTTTTGGATGCGCTGGATGAATTTCTTGATGCACTGAGGGTCAGTGCGTCCTGAAATTCATTTCTAAAAGTGTCTGAATTTCTTGATGCGCTGGATGAATTTCTTGATGTGTTGAGGGTCAGTGCGTCCTGAAATTCATTTATAAAATGACTGAATTTCATGATGCGCTGACCATGAATTTCTTGATGCGTCAACGTACTTATTTGGGATTATCCTGTGAAAATGATGGTTTATGGGGCCTGCTTCGCGATGGACGTTGATGTACTAGCTGTGTTTGTCTATTATTGAACTTACCCTCCCAAATTTGGAGGGTTTTGATCATAATAAACGGTGGGGCCCCCCACCCATGGGTCAACTTTTCATTTTTGGTAAAGTCTGGTTTGCATTGCGATTTCTATCGAGACTTCTGATGCACCGGCCCTAAACCCAGTTAGGTGATGGTTTGTACACTCATAGTCCTTGTTTTAAAGATCCTGACTTTTAAGACCCCAACAGTAGCGAAAGGTTATGCTCAACATGAAGGCGTAGACTTCAGTGAGATTTTTGCACCTATTGTGAAGCAAGTATCTATCAAGTTCGTGTTGCACTGGTTGCCTAATACGACCTCGAGCTGGAACAGATGGATGTGAAGACTGCTTTCCTGCATGGGGAATTGGAAGAGCAGATATACATGGTGCAACCAGAAGGTTATCTAGTGCAAAGGCCGAGAACAAGGTTTGCAAGTTGAGGAGATCGTTATACGGTCTCAAACAGTCACATAGGCAATGATACAAGAAATTTGATTCCTTCATGATGAGTCGGGGCTTTACCAGGAGCGAGTACGATCATTATGTCTATTTCAAGACACTGAATGATGAGAAGTTTCTCATACTGGTATTGTATGTCGATGACATGCTTATTGCTAGTCATAGCATGTCTGACATCGATGTGTTGAAGACTCAGCTTTCAGGGACATTTGAGATGAAAGATCTGTGGGCTGCAAAGAGGGTTCTTGGCATAGATATTCATAGAGATAGGAAGAGGAGCAGGTTGTGGTTATCTCAGGAAGAATACCTTGAGAAGGTATTGGAAAAGTACGAGATTGACAAGTTCAAACTAGGTTAGCATTCCCCACGCGGCTCACTTCAAGCTTTCTTCTAAACATTGTCCCAAAACGGATGAAGAAAAGCATGTTATGTCTCATGTGCCCTATTTAAGTATTGTGGGCAGTTTAATGTATGACATGGTCTGTACGAGACAAGATATTTCACAGGCTATGGGTGTTGTTAGCCGATTCATGTCTAATCCGGGCAAACAACTTTGGGAAGCTAGTGAAATGGCTACTTCGATTTATTCGGGGTACGCAGGACTACGTCTAGACGTTTGAAAAGTCCATGGACAAGTTGGTTGATTACATCGATTCTGACTACGCAGGTAGTGTGGACAGTAAAAGGTTAACTTCAGGGTACTCGTTTGTATTAGCGGGTGGAGCGATTAGTTGGATGTCTAAGCTTCAATCTATGGTGGCTCTTTTCACTACTAAAGCTGAGTACATGGAGGTGACAGAAGCTTTCAAGGAAGCTGTTTGGTTGAAAGGAATGATAAATCAGTTGGGGCTTCAGCAGGAAGCCGTGCTGGTTAATTGTGACAACTCTAGTGCTATTAATTTGGCTAAAAATTCTGTTTATCACTCTTGTACTAAATACATTAATGTGCTTCACCATTTTATTCGACAAGTGCTTGAGGAAGGAGATGTGACTCTGGACAAGATTCACACTAGCCTGAATCCGGCGGATATGCTCACCAAGGTGGTCCCAAAAGAGAAGTTCAAGTTCTGCGTAACTTCTCTAGGATTGGCAAAGGCTTAATGAAGACTCGGTGATGCACGAGAAGCGATGACACTATGTTTGAAGATGAGTTGATCGACGAAGCAAAGGGAAGATGGTTCGATTTTGAAGCCTCGGTGGAGTTTGTTGTCAGAGCCTTCAAAAGGCTGTCTTTTGGGAGGTCGACCGGTCCCTGTTTTTTTACAGAGAAGATGTAAGGTGCTGGATAGCAGTGCCCGACTGGTCGGATAGAGGAGGCTGACCGGTCTTGACCGGTCGGTGGAGGCTGAATTTTGAAGTTTTTTAAAGGCAAACTCTTTGGACCTGTTTTGCACAAGTCCGATCGGTTGTGACCGGTCGGGTATATGCGCGATTTTGTGCAAATACGTGTTGCATGTTTTTATTTTGGGTTGGTGGCCTATAAAAGCACCTCCTAATCCTTCATAGATATAGACTAATCAATACCAAGGAGTCCTATTTCGATATTAGGGCTTGGGGGAGAGATTGTGAGGTTTGAGAGTGCCTTGTTCATCTTTGCGATTTGCTTGAGGGTAGATTAGCTTTGTAATATTCTGGAATTCATAGTGGAGGTGTCGCTTTGTGCCGTGGTTTTTTCCCGCAAGGGTTTTCTGTATAAAATTCGTTTGCTTTTGCATTGATTGCTTGTGTGGCAATGTGGTGATTGTTTGATCTTCCTTGGTGCTTCCGCTGACCGGATTTCCAACAAGGTGCCCTTTGTCCTTGTAGCTTTCTATGTTTATGAGAAAAGGGAGGAAGAAATTGATGGGTTGGTCCATCAAGCTCTTTCATTCGTATTGAAGCTGAAGTCTGATGTCACGAGAAAATTTGCGACTGCCATGCAATCTGCTGCAGCTCAGTAATTGGATTTCTCCATGGGCAATGTAGAGGTTCTCTAATGCCACGTGCACCTGCCTCTCTCATGGACGCCCACATGCAGGCTTACGTGTGGGACATCCTATCCTAACCTCTGATCTACTTGGTCCCATCTGCGACCATGCTTTAGCACAGGTTTAAATTCGGACGCTGTTGTCAATGCTTTAGATGTTGGTATTGAGTGCAAAGTCGCTTACTGCCCAATGTTGCTCATGTTTATCCTACCCATCTGTTTGCATGTGGCCCATCATTGGTTCCGCCCAGTTCTTTGGACTGAGTTTCCCCCCACAATGTTCTCCAAACACATCCATTTCTCAGCGTGTTATTCTTTTTATCTGAGACGGTTGGATTTCTGATTATGTTGTAAAAGCTGCATTTAACTTGCTGATAAAAAACCCATTTGCGACTATGCTGCTTTGTCAGTATTGATGATATTGATCGAAACCTGATGTGTTATTCTGTGTTGGAGTTGAAATCGGAGGGAAGATAACCAAAGTCCTCGCTGGACCAAGGTGTGCATGTGCCTGGTCCGGCTTTGTTGACGGTTTACCCAGAAACCAGGCCGGTAAACTCATCAGGCAGGCAGCCAGCCACATGCTGAATGTGGACCACTGACATTTTTTCGGCACTGGTGTTTTTTGTATGTTTGTGCCCCGCTCAGTGAGTTCAACGGTGGTGGGACCGACCTTATCACCTGATGGCAACCACCCTTGTCATGCTTGCAGCTTTGATGCAGTAGAAACGTTTTTGTGAAGAGATAACCATCTTATCTTGAGAATCTTGTAATTTTTATGCATCTCCCATATCTTCTGTTTTGTGCTTCTCTCTTGTAACCATTTTAACCGTGTATTATCTCATCTTTCTGGGCCACCACACGGTTTAGATGATTGGATAGATAATATATGCCGTTTTGATGGTGGATTTGAGTGTTTGTAGCATCCATAACAATAGGATTAACTGTGAAGGGAACTCTCGTCTGCTTTTCATCAGCGTTTTCGTCCCAGATGTGTGCAATATCTAGGCCATTTGTCAAGTGGGCCATGCCAGGAGTTAAAAATGGTACCATAGGTTTATTTTTTACAACCTTTATTTATTTATTTTATTTTTTACACACACACAAACACACATGTGCACTCGATCCCATGATCTCGGTGTTGAAACCTGTCTACCATGGAGCCAGACCCTTACTATCCATTTTCTTGGGCATTTGGTGGTGTGCCTGATACGCAAACCAGGCTGATTTTAGGCCCAGTACATGGAATGTGTGGCCCTTTTAACGAACTAGCTAGATCTGGCATGCGTTTGGCAAGGTGGAATCAATTGGATGGCCATCTGACTGTTGAACGACAAAATGGCCAATAAACGGCTTCAACATTCGGTTCATGAGCCGCATGAAGGTGCTCAATGCATTAGATAACTCAAACGGCATAAGCAAGTCACTCATATAGACCCTCATTGGTCTTAAAAGTTGTTTTTCATTCATCGTTCGGGCGGATACGAATATGATGGTACTCGCTCCTCAAGTCCAACTTATAAAATACCTTAGATCCCTCTAGCATGTCCAACATGTCATCTAACCAGGGAATTAGAAATCGATATTTAGTAGTGATCTTGTTTATTGTCCGACTATTTACGCACATCCACCAACTTTCATTCTTCTTGGGGGTCAAGAGAGCCAGCCCAGGCACATAATCTTTCTCAATAATCTCTTCTTCAATAACTCATCCACTTGGCCTTAGAGGATTTCATTCTCCTTGGGCTCAACCGATAGTGCGGTCAGTTGGATAGACTCCCCACAGAGTTTATGGTGGGCCCCACAAGACAAACATTTATGGTGGGCCCCATAGATTTTAATTTAGATATGAGTTAAAACGAGGAAAGGGATTGGTTAGCGGCCCTACCATGAAGTATGTGTTTCATCAATAAAGTCCATCCATATTTCCAGATAATTTTATGGTATAAGCCAAAAATGAGAAAAATCCAAATCTCAAGTGGAACAGTGTTGATTGAAAGCCACCATTAAAAACTTCTTGGGAGCCTACAAAAGTTTTGGATCAAGCTAATGGTGATTTTTTCCCTCCATCAAGGTCTATATGACCCAATCAACAGATTGTATGTCAATTAAACATTACAGTAGGCCCTAGGATGTTTTTAATGGTGGGCATTCAATCACTACTATTTTCTCACGGTGTGGTCCACCGGCCTCATTTTTGGGATAAAGTCCTGAAATGATTTGTGAAAATAGATGGACAGCATTAATAAAACACATACATCATGGCAAAGTACTGACCAATAGACAGTACGGCTAGTGGCTGCGTCACTAGCCAAACCGCCTACATAAAACGCAATCAGCTTCCGTTGGCAACACCACCACCTAATACGCGGATTGGTTACTACCCCCACCAGGACCTAGAGACCGAAGGTCTGTCAGGGGTTCTGTGGGTCCACCGTGATGTATATATTTTATCCACGCCATCTATCCATTTTGAAAAATCAGGTTAGGGCATGAGCCTAAAAAACAAGGCAGATTGAGGGCTCAAGTGGACCACACCACAGGAAGCAGTGCGGATTGAAAACTCACTGTTGAAACCTTTTTGGGCACAAAAGTTTTTGTATCAAGCTGATATTTATGTTTTTCCTTCATACAGGTCTAGTTAACCTTATGAACAGGATGGATGGCAAATAAACACCTCAGTGAGTCTTAAGAAAACTTCAATGGTAGGAATTCAATACCCACTGCTTCCTTTGGTGTGGTCCATTTGAGCCTTCAATCTGCCTCCTTTTTTGGAAAATATACTTAAATGATCTATCAAAAAATGGATGGACGGCGTGGATATAGCTATACACCACGGTGGTCCCCACAGATCCCCTGATAGGACTGGCCGTGTCAAGTGGGGCCCACCTGATGATAATTGAAAACCTTTTTGAAAATGGAATAATGGCCCGTTTGGCACCCTGGATTCCAGGAGAAAGTGAGGGAAAGGAGGAGAAACTGGTTGCTTTATTATGTTTGGCACCATGGATTTGAAGAGAAGTGGATTTGAGTGGAATCCAGGAGAACTCAAATTAAAAAAAAGTCCGGTGGACCCCTCTTTCTCCCCTATCTCTCCCTCTTCTCTCCTTCCGCCACTGCCGGCAGCGACGCAGCTCTCTCTCTCTCTCAAGCGATCTTTAACGAGGTTTAGCTTCTTTCTACTACAATACCTTAACATTACCTTCACTGTCTAGCCAATGGCCTAGATCGATCACATGTGTGCCATCCAACGGCTGCACTATAGATGCGCTGGTTTGGTTGGATGGCCATACACCAGCCAAGTAACAAGTGTCAAAGCTATGTAGGCCCTACCATGATGTATGTAGTTTTATCCACGCCGTCCATCCATTTTCCCAGCTCATTTTAGGGCGTGAGCCAAAAGATAAGTCAGATCCAAAGCTCATGTAGACCATATCACTGGAAAACTTCCTGGGCCCACGGAAATTCTTCTTTGCCGTATAACCTGTTCAAAATATTAGCTTGATCCAAAACTTCTGTGGCACCAAGAATTTTCAACGGCAAGCCTTTAGTCCCAACTAGTTCCTGTGGTGTGGTCCACTTGAGCTTTTGATCTGCCTCATTTTAGGTTCATGTCCTAAAATGAGGTGGAAAAATGGATGGACGGCGGGGATAAAACACATACATCATGGTCGGGCCCACAGAGCTTTGACACCAGCTAGCTGGCTGGTGTTGGCTCACCAGCCAAATGGATTGGTTTTATTCATTCATTCTACTTCATCTGTTTATGTATATCATCCATCGCAAGTGATTCACACGCCCCTCCCCATGCATTCACATATACCAACACGTTCTTCAATTCAATCCGTCTATCAGGTGGACCTGACCGTGTAGATTGCCCGGCCTGGAAATCAAACTGATTCACTCACTAGATTGGCAACGCCCCTACTTAGCTCCTAAGGTTCCCATCGTTAGAATCGGTCAGTTTCAAATAAATACGGCTCCCAAAGCTCCTAGTTTGTTTCATAGGTTCACTTCAACAGTGCAATTGATCAATCTAAACCGTTCATTAGGTCCATAACACATTTCATTAGCTACCATTTGAGAAGAAAAAAAAAAAAAAAAAAGCATGATTGGATGGTTCGATCATCCTTGATTTGCCTTTATTTTTTGTAGCCGTGCCTTTGCCAAGCGATGGATGGGATGGTTATGGTTGCCTGCCAAAAGTGATACTTTGGAATCATAAGCAACCCATGATCGATGGGCCCTAACAAATTAATGTATCAAATTGTTGATTCTTGTGTAAACAATCTTGACCGTCCATATTAAATGCCATCGATCTAGGCTACATCTGGGTACTGGCTCAAATGACTTGACAACTCAGACCAACTCATTTGATGCCAAGGTGGGGGTGACTTCAAACCAGGTTAGGTCCAACCCAGTTTGAGTCGGCTTGGAGTTGCTCAGGACTAGTTAAAACTATGCTCATGATGATTTCGATGAATATCACCTGAGGTTTTGAAGATCTTGTGGAAAATTCATCAAATGATATTTACCCAAGTTGTAGGCAATCCACCTCATCCAACGATGCAGCTATTTTGAATTGAAATAGATGACTTATGAGCTTGAAACTCTTAGAAAACCTACCCAACCAATCCAAAACCCAATTCACAATAAGGCCTTAAACTCCCATTGGGCCATTAAGCTTCATGAGCAGATTTGGAAACCAAACCCCCAATCAGGCGGCAATAACCCATAGCATTTACAAGGAAAATAGAATATCATGGAATTGTAATAGGTAGTTGAATGGCGACCGTGTTGCCAACTAGGCCCAAATTAATAAGCTCATGCCTTGGATAGGGCCTCCAAACTGGAACCCAAAATTTAAAATATTGTTTGCAAGTGGTAATCTAATTACCACTCAAGAGAGCAAAAGCTTTGTAGGGGCAACAATATTCATTGTAAATCCGGGAGATGTGCAAACAAGGGTATAGAAAAATTAATGGTGATCAGGTGATAATTCAATTGTCGCCCAAGGGTAGAACAATCATTTTATCCCACAAAGGGTGAAATTACTTATTTTACTACTAATTAAAACAAATTTATGATGTCATGTATTTCCCAGCCAATTAGATCACTCCACATGACATGTTTGCCCTCCAAGGCTTACCATCTTATTTCAACACAACTTGGTACTTGGCGAGCCAATATTTTCTTTACCCAAAGAGAGTTATTGCCCAAAGGGAGTTAGAAAGGGCCCAGAGAGTGGAGGGAAAAATAAGAGTGTCCTATCCATCCAACCCTTTCAACTCGACCTATACAAGCATCCAAGCCTTCAACCCAGAACATATTAGCATCCAAGCCATATCAACGGTTCAATATCAACGGAGTAGGGTTGAAATTTGAGATTTACGATTTTCTCTCCTTAGGAGCAGTGTCCTAACTCTTATTTCCTTCTCCTACATCTCCACGTGCATGGACATCAATTTGGCCATCCGCTTATGTTTGTCTTTACATTTGCATATCCTCCCTTTCATACACCGTGCTTATAGTTTTAAATGACTCTTATTGTATGCTCTATATATTTTCGAACTTTCAAATCCTTCTCTATAAGAACTTTTTATTTTTTAATCATCAGTATGTTGAATTTGTCCTTTTTCTCTCTTTTCTCTTGTAGTTACTATCTCCTCAAAACCATCCTAGGTGGAGACATCATGATCTCCTTAGCGGTGATTTGAGTGAGTAATATCTCATTAGTTGTTATTATTTTATGTTGCATTTGTCCTTTTTCTCTCTTTTCTCTTACGGTTACTATCTCCTCAAAACCATCTTAGGTGGAGACATCACAATCTCCTTAGCAGTGATTTGAGTAGTATCTCATTAGTTGTTATTATTTTTTTTCTTATAGCTATTATCTCCTTCAAACCCATCATAGGTTAAGACATTATGCCATCCTTAATGATGATTTGGACAAGTAGTGACATACTAGTCAGTTTCTAACGTCGTCAGTAACTAGTTAGTAAATTAATATAAGGATTTTTGGAACTTATAAAATATTAAAAAAATCTTAAATCACGTAAAGTAGAAACCGAGCACAAGCATGAGCAGTTAAAGGTGCCTAACCCCTTCTCCCACCGTCATCGAGGTCCTTACTAAGAATCTCTAATCGCAGACCCTATCCAGAAGTCATTTCAAATTGGGGAGTGTTCAATTCTCCAACTCAAGGCAATTCTATGAGTCTAGTCGACTGTAAATTCTAGGCCACTCCTAGCTAGTGGAAACTCCAAGTCATTCAAACATACCATTTTGAATCCACAAGACACTCAAGCCGCTCACAAACTCGAAACACATTTGAGTGTGCACACAAGCCTCATTGAACGATGTTCACACAAGTTTCTCAAAATCTCATTAGTTTTTAATTTTTCATGGTTTTATCTTAAAAGTATCTTGGCTTTAACAAAGAAAATACTGAAACGTATAAAATTAAATTTTTTTATAATTTTTTTTAACATTTTTATTTTTATGGACATTTCCACCATCATAACCTGATAAAATTTTCAAAAATCTAAAAGTTTCCATTCCAAGAAATTACCCTAAAGCCAAGGGAACTCTTTCAGATCCAGCCTAATTCACAGTGAACCAAATCTTATCCTTCTTGTACTGTAACCAAATCTAAACCTGAACCTAGTGTTGAGGTGTGGAGCCAGGCGCCCGGTGCCCAGGGCTGGCGCCCGACCATAGTTGGCCGGACGCCCGAAATTCAGGCAATTCCTTGCTAAGCTCGCTTTCTGCATTGGGCGAGCTCCCGACCAAGCCTGACCAAGCGCCTAATCGGACACGAAGTTTTTCGCAGGGTTTCCTATTTTGAGTCTTATTTCCTCATTATGCTATAAAAAAGGGTGTAATTCGGGATTAGGGGATTGCATTAGGCTTTCTATACATCCAATGTGAGAAACAGGGAAGAGGTTAGCAAAAAGGGTCATCTCTAGTGCATGGGAGCATTGGAGAATATGAGTATATTGCTTGTAACTTTGTCTTCTTCATAGTGGAACTTTGCACCCGTGATTTTTTACCCTTGTTGGGGTTTTTCCACGTAAATTTTGTCTTGTGGTTTGTTGGTTTGTTTCAATTCTGCTTCTAGTTGTTATTTCTTCTTGTTTATTGTCTGTGGGTGAGACCGGGATTGAATCTCGGTTCACCGGCGTTGTTGGCATGCTATGCAACAACTGATATCAGAGCTATTGAATTAGTTTAAGTAGGAGCGATGACGAAAGAAGGGAATACACGAATTGAGAAGTTTGATGGTTCAAACTTTGCCTTCTAGAAGATGCAAATGGATGATGATCTGTATCAGAAGGACCTCTATGTTCCTCTAGAAGGAAAGGAGAAGAAACTAGAGAAGATAACAGATGATGAATGGTCTTTGGTGGATTGGAAGGCTTTAGGAACGATTCAATTCTCTTTGTCTAAGAACCTTCAATATACCCAAGGTGAAGACCGTAAAAGAATTAACACAAGCTCTAACTACGATGTATGAAAACCCTCAGCATCCAACAAGGTTCATCTTATGAAATAGCTATTTAACATGAAGATGTCAGATGGTGGAGGCGTGGCTGAACATTTAAACGAGTTCAATACAGTCACGAGCTAATTGGAATTCGTTGGCATCACTTTTGATGATGAGGTCAGGGCGCAATTGATCTTGTCCAGTTTGCCAGATAGTTGAGATGGTTTGGTGATTACCGTGAGCAATTCCTCAGGAATGACAAATTTAAAATTTGATGATGTAGCGAGTTTAATTCTCAGCGAAGAATCTAAAAGGAAGGCATTGAAAATTTTAGGTGATTCTGGGAATGCTCTAAACGTTGAAGGAAGAGGAAGATCGTTGAACAAAGGAGGTAATAAACACATGCGTTCTAAGTCGAGGAAGAAGTCCAATGGACCGAAAGACAAGGACGGGTGTTAGTATTGCAGGAAGAAGGGGCATATGAAACGTGTTTGTAGGGCACTTAAGAAACAAGAAGGAAGCTCTCAATGTGGGAAGGATTCAGTGAATCTATCTGAGAAGAGTGACACAGAGGCGTTGATCTTGTCTCTTGATGCGCGGAATGAGTCTTGGGTTATAAACTCGGGTGCTTTGTTTCATGCTACTTCGTCAAAGAAAGTTCTTCATGATTATATGTTAGGTGACTTCGGGAGAGTCTACTTGGGTGATGATAAGCCGTGCAGTATTGTTAGCAAGGGAGACGTTCACATAAGTCAGAAAGATGGAACGGTCTTAAAGTGGAAGAATGTCAGACATGTACTAAGTTTGAGAAGGAACTTGATCTCAGTAAGGCAATTAGCCAGATACTAGATATGTGACAACGTTCATGAGTGATTCCTAGAAGGTCACAAAAGGTGCCTTAGTGATATCTCGAGGCAAGAAGGAATGTACTTTTTACGTGACTTCCGAATCATACAGTTTACTCGCTGTCGCATCAACTGGAGTGAATAGGTAGTTATGGCATCATAGGTTGGGACATATGAGTGAGAAAGGGATGAAAGTGTTATTGTCAAATGGAAAGCTACCAGGGTTGAAGTCTATCAACTTGGAATTCTGCGAGGACTGCGGGTATGGCAAGCAGAAGAGAATAAGCTTTAAGAAAACATTGCGAGCTCTAAAGACGCATCTGTTGGAGCTAGTACACACTGATGTGTGGGGACCGGCACATATATCATCTCTTGGTGGATCACATTATTTTGTTTCTTTCATTGATGATGCTAGTAAAAAACTGTGGTCCATTTCTTAAAACATAAATCTGAAGTGTTTGATGTATTTAAGAAATGTAAAGTACTGGTAGAAAATGAGACAGGTAAAACTTGTAAAATGTCTCAGATTAGATGATGGAGGAGAATACTGTGACAAAAGGTTTGAGGAGTATTGTGCAGCACATGGAATCAAACATCAGAAAACAATTCTAAGAACACCATAATAGAATGGTGTGGCTAAGTGCATTAACAGAACCATTCTTGAGCGCAGCCAGAAGCATGAGGTTTCATGCAGGCTTGTCCAAGACGTTTTGGGCAGATGTTGTGAATACTGCCATATATCTCATCAACAGAAGTCCCTCAGCACCATTAGATGGTGGGTTACCAAAGGAAACATGGACTGGGAAAGAAGTTAGCCTTACACATCTTAAAGTGTTTGGCTGCACTTCTTATGTTCACATTGATGCAGAGCACAGAAACAATCTAGATGCGAAGTCGAGGAGGTGCAGGTTTATGGGCTATGGGCAGCATGATTTTGGCGACCGATTTTGGGATACAGAGAACCGGAAAATCATCAGAATAAGGACGTAGTCTTCAATTAGAAAGTGATGCATAAGGATAGTTTGCAGTAAAAACAGAATAAGGCCGATGAGAAAGAATTCGTAGAGTTAGAAGAGTTACCGAACACGTCTGTTATAGTGCCACAAGATGAGCATGCACAAGAGCATGATGAGGCAGAGCCACAGACACCGGTTATGAGGAGGTCTACTCGGGAGAGGAGACCCAAGGTCCGATACTCACCCTCCTTATATTATCTACTGCTGACAAATAATGGTGAGCCAGAGTGTTTTGAAGAGACATTACAGTTAGATACACGGGTTAAGTGGGAACAGGCTATAGATGATGAGATTGATTCTCTTTAGTCCAATCGTACGTGGGAGCTCGTCACTCTACCTAAGGGTAAGAAAGTTATTCATAACAAATGAGCTTACAGACTGATAGAGGAGCACGATGGTTCGAAGCGATACAAGGCCAAATTGGTTGTGAAAGGGTTCCAACAAAAGGCAGGTATCGATTTCACTGAAATATTTTCACCCGTGGTGAAGATGTCTACGATTCGCATGCTCTTGAGTATAGTAACTCAAATGACTTACATCTAGAGCAGCTAGATGTTAAGACAACCTTGAAGAAGAGTTATATATGCATAAACCGACAGGATATGTGGCATTAGAAAAGGAGAACAAGGTGTGTAGATTGAAAAAGAGTCTATATGACCTGAAGCAGGCCCCAAGGCAGAGGTACAAGAAGTTCGACAGTTTCATGTTGGGAAACAGGTTTAGAAATGTCATAAGACCACTGTTGCTACTTGAAGAAGTTTGATACGTCATACATCATCCTTCTTCTGTATGTTAACGATATGCTTGTAGCTGGATCAAGCATAAAGGATATCTCATATCTCAAAAGACAGTTGTTTAGAGAATTTGCCATAAAGGATTTGAGAGCTGCAAAATAAATCCTAGGCATGAGGATAAAGTGTGACAGGGAAAAAAAGAAATTAGTTTTGTCACAGGCAGAGTACATAGCCAAGATACTTGATCGATTCAGTATGAGAGGTGCTAAGCTGGTTGGCACTCCATTAGCTAATCACTTCAAGCTTTTTAAGGAGTAAGGTGCGAAGACACAGGAAGAACGAGACTATATGGCTAAAGTTCCTTACGCGTCAGCTATAAGGAGCCACATATATGCTATGGTTACCACGAGGCCAGATATTGTTCAAGCAGTGGGAGTTGTTAGCAGGTTCATGAACAACTCCGGGAAGGAAAATTGGAAAGCTGTGAAATGGATCCTCAGATACCTAGTAGGTACTGTGGATGTAGGGTTGTGTTGTGGAGGATCGAAAATCGAGTTACAAAGTTACGTCGATTTAAATTTGACAGGGGATATTGACAGCAGAAGGAGCACTACAGGGTATGTCTTTACTCTGGGTAGTGTTGCAATCAGTTGGATCTCTCAGTTACAGAAGATGGTGGTCATTAGTACAACGAAAGCAGAGTATGTTGCAGCTATAGAAGCGTGCAAGGAGATGGTGTGGAAACAAGGTTTTATGAAAGAGTTGGGGAAGAAGCAAGCAAATTACAAGCTATACAATGACAGTCAGAGTGCAATACACTTGGCCAAGAATTCAATCTTCAAAGACCAAGCATATTGACATCAGATATTACTTCATACGTTCGTTACTGGAAGATGGATCGATTACTCTGGAGAAGATTCATACAAGTGAAAACCTTGCAGATATGTTGACCAAGGCGTCACACGGGAGAAGCTAAAACTCTGTTAAGCTTTGATTGATCTTCAGGCTTAAAGACGAGGAGGTATTGCACTTCGGATGTAGAAGACGAAGGTCTATGGTGATGTGTCTCCAAGTGGGAGATTGTTGAGGTGTGGAGCCAGCACAACAATGCCAGCTAGGAGGTGGTCGGGTGCCCGACGGTCAGTGGACCGGGCGCCCGACCATAGTTGGTCGGACGCTCGAAATTCGGGCAGTTCCTTGCTAAGCTCGCTGGACGATTTCTACATTGGGCGGGCGCCCAACCAAGCCTGACCGAGCATCCGACCGGACACGAAGTGTTTCATGTGGTTTCCTATTTTGAGTCTTATTTCCTCATTATACTATAAAAATGGTGTAATTCGGGATTAGGGAATTGCATTAGGGTTTCTATACATCCAAGGTAAGAAACAGGGAAGAAGTTAGCAAAAAGGGCCATCTATGTGCATAGGAGCATTGGAGAAGGTGAGTATATTGCTTGTAACTTTGTCTTCTTCATAGTGGAACTTTGCACCATGGTTTTTTACCCTTGTTGGGATTTTTCCACATAAATTTCGTCTTGTGGTTTGTTGGTTTGTTTCAATTTTGCTTCTAGTTGTTATTTCTTTTTGTTTATCATTTGTGGGTGAAATCAGAGATTGAATCTCGATTCACCGACGTTGTTGGCGTGCTGCTGGGTAGATAACTTGGGCTCTGATACCACTGTTGTTTCACACCCTAAAAGACTAACTTATTAGGTGGAGGATCCCAGCGTGTATAAACACATATCCTGCCCCCCCTCCCAACCGATGTGGGACAAACCAACAACTAGTGCTCAGGTGAGTCCACTCAGTCACTGGATCACCATTTAAGTGACTGGGTAATGTTGCACCTAGATTGCATCTTACTCAAGGTAGGTCAAGTTGCCCATTTCAACCAATTGAGCTTGTCCACACAGGGAATGTTTGGGCAATGGGACGCCTCCAAAAATAAAAGGGGGGAAGGATTCATTTCCTTTCCGAGAGTTTGCTACAGACTCACATGTTCACATCACATTCCATGTACGAACCATGACATGTGCTGCTATAGCATATGGAAGCAAGATTCAAAGCCATCCATCAGATGATTCCGACCATGTAGACGCTGGTCTACTACTAGAGTTGTCCACAATCTTAGAAAAGGTTTCCCAAGCTTTCCCATCCAACCATTTATTTCATAAATTGTGTCCATTGTGAAATGTGGATAATTTATTTTTTTAGACAGGGCATCTTCGCAGTGTATCCAACTTGATGGATGGCTTGGATCTTGACCCACCTGGTTAGCCCACCAAGTTCTGAATTAACTGAGCCTGATGACATGCAGAGAAGTCAGAGTCGGAGCCTATGGAGTAAGTACATCTATTCAGTCGATCTCATGGACTTAATTTTACATTATTTTCTTTGGCCATCCATTTTCCAATCCATGGACTTGGCAGTTAGAGCCATAGTTTAAAAGCTTGTCTGACTTGATTCAAGACTTAACTGAGTCAAGTAAGAAACTAAGACGAGTTTGTCAAAATTTCATGTAAGTTCTTAGCACTGTTTTAAAAGTGGTAGTGTATTGCATAGCATTCAATTCTATATAGCGTCTATATAGCGTGTGCAGAGTAAGTTATCTGATACTTCTATTTTTTAATTTAAATGCAATATACACAAATATAGCATTTTTTGAGAACTCATCACACATGATGTGAGCCCAAAATATGAACCGTCCTCATGCTGTAGCAACCCAAGAAACCCCTAGGGCCCAACTTTTACCCTGATTCAAAACTTTGGTGGGCCATGGAAAAAGGAAACATTTTCTACCTTTGATTTGCCTCTCTCTCTCTCTCTCTCTGTATATATATATATATATATATATATATATATATATATATATATATATATATATATATATATATATATATATATATATATAGAGACACACACACACGCACACACACACACCTAAAAGATGTTTTATTTTTATCAAAAGCCAACCAAATATATAAACCAAATCAAATCATAACCCCTATCAACAACTTTTTAAGCAAACCATTTTAATTACTAAAGTCTAATGGAAATGACAAGTCACAAGGATGAAAAGAAATTAGAATCTCATAGATTTAGATAAAAGAAACAAAGAGCATATGCCACATGTATTTTTGTGAGCACTACAACGCTACATACGTCATGTTGTATTCTATATATGCCTTGTATGCTAAACCCCTGTAGCACAGGGTATAAGGGATTTATGCTATTTTGCTAATGCTGCGTAGCGTCGTAGCCATGCTACAGTTGCTGTTCAAAACACCAGTTTTAATAATATTTAATATTTAATAAGTACAAAGAATATATAAATAATGTCTAAGTTGTGCTAAGTTTTGGTCTCTTGAGTTTTCATCAAGTTTTTTTAAAGTCCCTTGATATACATTGATATGCCATCCTATAATAGCTCGAGCTTTTAGATCAAGTGGTTTGACATAGTATCAGAGCAAAAGATCCTATGTTCAAATTCTGATAATATATTCTCCCACAGAGGCCGGTTATGGTTTGAGTTGTGAGTGTCCCTCTACCTAAGTCTCTTTTTTCAATTTTTTTCATTCTTTCTTCTTTTTTTTTTTTTAATTTTTTTTTTTTTTTAGTTTTAGTTTTAAACTATGGCCAGGATTCTAAATAAAGTGAATCTCTAGATTCATAAGTAATCTGCAAACGACGGCCCCTAACAAATAAATAGATCAAATTGTAAATTGGATTCATTTGGCATAAAGAGATCTTGATTGTCCATATTAGAAGCTAATCAGATGGCTAGTTTTGTTGGTTGGTGTGATTTTTTGCTTGGTGGCCTACTAAATGTGCACCAAATTTAAGGATGGAAATGGATTAGGTAGCTAGCCTCCACCGATCTTGGACTTACTACCTTGTCTCGTATGTGGGCTTGGGCCTCACATACATGGTCTGATCAATTTTCGGGTCAGTCTTGGGCTCAAGTCATTTTCGCCTGACCCGATTTTTCAATGTACCTATAGCAAACCCAAAAAATGTGTTATTCCAATCCTTGGCTAGTTAAGCCCTCCATCTTGATTGAAGACCATTGGTTTCATTATCTAGCAAGTATGCCCCACTCTATCAATAGATAGATTATGAACATAGGAATAGGAATTTTTTTTACAAGGTTGGGCTTTATGGGGTTGAGCCCGGCCAACATTTTTGGTCTTGGACACGGACCTTAAGTGTTCGGCTGGGCCAGACCTGAGTATCGCTTGGCTCATCTTAAACCCAGCCCACTGCACCCTTAACCGAGCAGGCAGCCGATATTGATCGATTGAACTGGCTAAGTGTCCTAATGCATCTAGCAGCACTATAGTTTGATGACTTGTCTTGAAGAAATTCAATTGTCGAAAAATACTCCAAGAATGAGTCATTGCTGATGTTATTGTATTTGATTGCAGTTGATTCAAAAAAGAAAAGAAGAAGATAGAAATGTCTCATTTCAATCAAAACAAAAAAGCTGGTTCCAAGACTCTTCCAGATGATATCATCCTTGCCATCTTATCTAAACTTCCTATAGAATCTCTTCAGCGGTTCAGATGTGTATGCAAGAACTGGTGCAACTTGACGTATGATCCTCACTTCATCGATGTCCACCACAAATCGCAACTGCCCCGCATTGTCCTTCTGTCCAATCCATTTACCCACAGCGGTTTAGAGGAAAAACTGTGTATGAACCAAGTAGTTCCTGTGATGACAAAGCAAAAACTGTATATAATGGACCAATGTTTCAAAGCACAGGAGATTCCAAATGAACACCTAGGAGGGGAAGTTGGTTTTTGCATTGCAGGCTCATGCAATGGCCTCATATGCCTCACAATAAACGATCACTATGGGGTGGATCCCATCATTATATGCAATCCGATCACAAGAGAAAGCATCGTGTTACCTGAAGCCAAACCGAACCACACCCATAGAAAATCTGCATACGGTTCTCTAGCAGTTGGATTCGGGTTTCATCCCCCGGCGAACGAGTACAAGGTGGTACGGGTGTATAGATGCTTAATGTGTGAAGACGATTCGACTGCGGAGATTACAGCAGAGATAATAACGCTGGGCGGAAAGGAATGGAGAAGGTTAGACATTCCATGTCGCACCCAAGTTTCCTTCAGGGCGAGGACATTGGTTGTGGACGGCAAAATGCATTGGTTCATTGATAACCCAGACCATGACAAACTGGTCATGTCATTCGACATCGGCAATGAGACATTTGAAGTGATGTGGACGCCGCCACAGGTGAAACAAATGTCTCTCGATCTTGAAACTTTGACATTGCAAAATTTCAGGGGGCACCTAACAATAGTGGATGGGTTACCAAGACAACATATAAGGATGTGGTTTTTAATGGATAGGAGTAGGAAAATTTGGACCAATCCATGCACATTAGAGGCAAATGTGATAATTAAGCATATCCAATCGTACCCGTCCGTTGCCGATTACTTATTTTTTGAGAGAAACATGTATGGGGTAAGTATGGTACAGACGTGGATTGAGCATGGATTTATCTCATTATATATGAGAATGGAGGCGACGAAGATGTTCTTCCAAGTCATTACACATGCTGATAAGAAAAACATTGATTTCGGTGACTGGGTATATTGGATCACAAGTGAATATGTGCCCATACTCAGGTCTCTTAAGGACATCGTCGGCCAGCCGGTGGGAAGTCTTAACTAGTGAGAAATAGATTTTTCTATTTTTTTTTTTGGTTTGGGGAAGTTGCACTTGGGTGATAACTTAAAGAGTTTCTCTTTTGGTGGTCCTTTTTTTCAACGGTGGAGGTTGACGTTTGGGCATATAGAGTAGTGGTTGGGATGGTCTGATGAATGCAATGAATGGTTCTAATTGCAGAAGATGTTCATTTAGTTGGATTGTTTAAATTATTATTTAATTGGCTGGTTATTTTTTGAGTGATGTTTTTGAGCTTTAAAACCTTCTCATTGGTAGAAGATTGTTTAGTGGTCTGAATCAAATGATCGTTATCTAGTGTTAATATCAGCTGATGACTGTGATTCCTAGGCTCTGCTCCATTCACAATTTCTTTGATGGTTGGAACGGTCTAATTGACACAGGTATGAAAACATACCAAATACTCTTTAACCCCAGGAGACAAGATATGAATCAAGAATGGCAATGGGCTGGGTCATGGCCGGCTTGGGTCGCCTAGCCCCTTAAGCCCTGTCCCTAGTCAGGCTGAGAAAGCCCTAGCCCTGGCCCAGTTAAAGATCTGAAATATATAGTTCAATCTAAAAACGTTTTTATGGTATACTCCATCTACATGAAGTGCAGATCATTAGAGAATGGCCCAAATCCAGTGTTTCTTTAAGCTACACTTTCGTTGGATGGTGACCACTAACAAGTCCTTGAACAGTTCATTCTCTCTATATAATCAGCTGAGCCATTTGACGATAAAGGCCAGGCCATTTATCAATGACTTAGTCCTGGCTCGAATACTGGAACGAAATTTCAAGCCCAGGTCCAGCCACACTCCAATTTCAGTGGCCCAGGCCTTGGCGCTACATGCTTGGGCTGCTCGGGCTAAACTCTCTTATAGCACCATTTTAAAAATGCTGGTGACTTAGAGCTGGCAAAACGGATGGACAGCGTGGATAAAACACATACATCATGGCGGGGCCCACAGTGCATTGACACCAGCTAGCTGGCTGGTGTCGGGGTCACTAGCCAAACTGTGTTCGTGTGGGTGTGGGTGTGGGTGTGGGTGTGGGTGTGACTGTGTGTAAAAAAAAAAAAAAAAAAAAAAAAAAAAACTAACATTAGAAATGGCCCAATGCTGGAGTATTCTTTTAAAATGCAAGTGTTTCTAGATGCACTGGACACTTAGCCAGTTCAATCAATCAATCTGAGTTGTCCACCAGATTAGTACTGGCAATGGGTTGTGTTTGAGCGAGGTCAAATTAGAGTCAGGTCCATGTCGAAGGCCCAAAAAGATTAATTGGGCCCTATACCCCAACCAAAATATGGACAAAATTCCCACTTAAATGTTCCCAATCTATCATTTGATCTCAAGTGGAGCACACATAAATAAAGAAATACACATATTAGAGGGCTGAAAGCAATAGAGCACATATAAATGAAAGAAATACACACGAATGGCCAAATTTAAACCAAACAATTTCTAAGTGGCTGCGTATCATCTATCACAGTCTGCCCGAGTATTGAAATTTTTCTCTAAAAACATTGCAGTTTGCTCATTCTACATGCGTGGCTCTGCCCAGCCACACATGCCAAACTGGAGCAAGTGTGAAAGATCAGATGTTTCCATCACGTGGGATACACTGTTTGGATCTTTTGTCATGAAAATATATCTGTTTCCCACTTGAGGTGGGTGAAGGCTTACCAAACAAACAGATGGCTGTAAGTTTTTGTTTTGGTGGTCGGTTTACTGTGCAGTGTGGTCCACCTGGAAAGAGAAATGGCCAGATTTTGAATATCATTTTTCCAACCAGGGTCTTTCTCAATAGCTCAATGGTCCACAGGACTCTGTTTCAACACTGAGATGGTGGGCTCGAGTGCCTCATGATGTGGGTGTGTAAAAACAAATAATAAAAAATAAAAATTCATTAACTCCAACCAGATAATTTTTTTTTTTTTTTTTTGGGAATATCTCAGCATTATTTCCAACCAGATAAAAATCAGCATTGTTTACAAAATGGATGGACGGTTGGGATAAAACACATACATCATTGTGGGGCCGAGAACTACCCATAGAGCTTGGGCCATGTTAGGGGTAATATAAAACAGCCTAACGGAGTTTCTTCATAAATTCACAGTAAAAAAAAGAAAGCAGCAAGATAGAGAGAAAGGAGATGAAGAAGATGTGTGCCTTAGAAAGAAGGTAGAATGAAGACACAAACATGTAGAAACATCAGAAGAACTTCCCACTGAAATCCTCATTACCATTCTAATGAGTCTATATCTAGTCAATTGTATTCGCGCTGGAGTAGGTCTGCGTCTCTTGGCCGGTGGCCATGGCAAAGATGGTGGCCTGCAATCTCCACCTTCTATCGCATCAAGTCCCATTGCTGATCATCTCTAGAAAAAAAATAAAAGAGTGAAAACCCAGAATCTATAGAGCCCTCAATCTATCAGACAACAAAGTACCGTGGAGCAAGCTGTTTAAGATCTTTCAATGGATAGTTGATACTGATACATAAGAGAACCAATGAGTGAATATAACCTCAAAAGAACATATCCGACTCCCTCATCAGGCTGATATTTGGAACTCCGCAGGCACCATCATGTCAAAAGATTTTTGGAAATAGGCAATGTTAGCAAGGCCATTTTATCATGGGACCCTACTTCAGTTGAATGTACGGCTGTGATCAATTATTTAATGAATAGTATGTTGGCATTCTTTAGACTGGATGATGGAGTGGACAGCCTTTGAAAGTGGACCTGGTTAATGTTGCTTCTAATCTGATATCGCACTCCACAATGGGCACTTACATTTTGTAACCTGTAGCCATGGGTTCATGGTCTACGAGTTGGGTGCTAGCTCCTCACCTGACTGTAAATGCAGAGAGACGTGGTGCCGTGGACACTTCCAATCGTAAAGGATGTTACTATCAAGCCACTTTTTCCAAGCATGCTCTACTCAATTATGCCTCAACCCATATGGGTAACACCATATCTCATGTACCGGTTTTTATTTATTTATTTTTCCTATTGATGATAGTGATCATATTGTCATTCATATGATTTAGTTAGTTAAACAAGGGAATTAGATGGAGGTAGCTTGTTATATCCAATTTTAATAGTGTAATTTTAAGGGATCATTTGAATGCCTATTAAATCTTTAAGTTGTAAAGGGATTACAGGTAATTGGATTACAAGGTCTGTTTGGATACCAGCATTTGCATATAAAGATTTTACAAACTGTATTCTATACCATGAAACCTAGCAAAAAGTCATATTTTAGATTACGGGTAATATTTTTTCGCTAAAAAGACATTATACATAGTAGAATACCATGGTTGATACATACTCGTAATGTATATGGTATATCCAATTTATCCATCATATGCTTCCCTTGATGCTTTCTTGTAGTCCCCAAACACGGCTTGATTGATAATCAGATGAACCACGCAAGAGGAAAGGATGAGACATCCACCATTAAAAACTTCTAGATTGCATCTATGGCCCACTGTGATGGGTAAAAGCCATTCAATTTGTCACATGCATGCATGCTTTGATGCTCTTATAGGGCCTCAAAGAAGTCCATTTTATGTATACATTATAAACACTTTATAAGTCAACAAAACATACAAGTTTATGTACTTGTAAATATATTACCGTTTAAAAGCCAAACAGAATAACATGTAAACAATTTATACTTGAAATTTTTTTAAAGTGTGAAGTGTTTACAACTTAAAACCTTGTAAACATTCAAACAACCTAAGATTTTAATTAATCAAGGTTCTGGTATTATATTATTATATTATAGGGGCATGATCACATAAAAAAAGAAGAAGATCACATATAATTGAATGTATGAGAGTTCCATATGCAGTCGCTATGTGCGGCCAACATTATGTGTCCGTGCCATTAGCCAAGTCAAGTCCAAGCCAAGAAAAATCATAAGCCAAGTCACGTCAAATCCTAAGACAAATTCTAAATCAAATTCAAGCCAAAGCCAAGAGGTACATTAAGGGGAGGTTTATCCAAGGGAGAATATATCTAAATGTCAACTTTCCTCTCAAAATGTATTTGGATTTTTTCTTAATTACACCATCTACCACTCTCAAAGCAAATGAGAGGACGACATATGGCACTAAGCCCTTCTTAGCCAATAAGAACCTTCAATTTGCTATTTTTATCTTTTACCTAATCTTTAATTGCACCCTTGTCATTCCTCCGACTATAAAAGGGGGTCTCCCTTCTCATTCTCAACACACCAAAGAAAGGAAGAGATGAGAGAGCTCACCCACACCCTTATTCTTCTTCTTAAGCCCATAGACTAACCACTTAACCTATCCCATCCTAGCCGCCCAACCTAACCACCCAACCTAGCCCCTCTAGCCCATCCAACTATCTATCCCTTTCTAGCCATCTTTCAAAACCATCAATCCTAAACGACTCATTCAAAACCACTAACCAAAACCACTAATCTAAACCATCCAAACCAAAACCACCTAAGCCATTAAAAACACTCATCCAAACCATCCAATCTAGCCCATCTAGTCCATCCAAACTCTCATCTTCTCATTTTCCGACACCAAACAACTCACCAAGAGAGTGGGAGGGAATGCTTGAGCTTTCAAGTCCGCATCCCTTCCAACCTCCTCTTCAACCATGCACTGGAAAACCATAGAGATAATGACACAGCAGGAAGGCTAGAGAGAAGAACTGCCACAAAGAAAGAGACAGAAAAGTACACAAAAGCAGACAGCAGGCAGGTCTTCCTCACATCATGATGCAGGGACATGTTAACTCTACATGTACGTGTGATCAATAAGTAGACTTTTAAGCAAAGAATTCATTTAACTATCCACTGTCAACTAAAGAGATTATGAGATTTCAACAATGAGATGATAATAACCTGTCAGGATCATACCTCATAACATAAACAGACATAAACAAGTAAAAGGTAGACCTAGGGATACGAGGACATCCCTAAATGTAGCATAGGTCAGCCCATATTCACGTCTGAATCAAGTTCTCATGACTAGCAATCTCTCTTTTACCAATCATGCCCAAACGGAAAGATTCGATGAAGAAAGAAAGAGGAAAATGGAAAATATCGGTTTCAAGAAGGAGAAGATAAGGGTTCTCCACAAGGAAAGAAGATGGATCTTACCTTCCCACGAACATTGAAGATCTAAGAAAGAAAAAAACTTGAAACTTCGAGGTGGAATCCTCAACACCCAATGGCCAATCCTGAAACCTCAACCTACACGAAGAAGAACTTTGAGAGAGATATTTTTTTTCATAAAAAATCAGGTAGGGCTCCCACGCCCCCTCCTTTTGTATTTATAGAAGAAACTTAAGGAAGAAAATTACATGTGTCCCTAATGTCCAAACTTTAAAATAAATTAAATCCTAATCACAAAATAACATCTGAACCGTCCATGGTGTCCAAAAATATAACTGAAATAAATAAAAGCAAAGAAAACTAGGAATGGGCCACCAAACTAGGCCCGGGTTGATCCAACGATTGGATGGCCCGATCAAAAGAATTCAACGGTCTGATTATCATCCAATCTTGGATCCATGGTCGATATGCTCCAAAATCAGCAGCCCGCACACATCTCCAACGAAAGGAACCTCCAAATGTCTATGTACGCATGCGGGGTCTTCGTGGTCCATCAATAAAGCGGCCCGATGGGCCTGGTGCCCGTCCGCATCAGCTCCTCTGCTCCAACACTCGGTCGGCGATGCCTCCTCCTCTGGTACACTCTAAAGGCACCATTGATGTCTTCATCACATCCGCTAACATCCAATCTTGATGGATCCAAAGCCCAAACCATCGACCATAGCTGTGCCTCCAATTGTGCGGGGGAGGTACACCTTATTGATAAATAACACACTATCGAGACTCAAACTGCCCAAGCTAGTTAGCCATCAGCCACAGAATTTGCCTCACGAGGCACATAGGACAGCTTGATGTTCGCCAAGCAGAAATTTTCTTTCACGATCACCCACCAATTCTAGTAGCCAAAGGAGGGAAGGCATCAAAGTAAATAAATTAACCACCAGTTTCGAGTCCCTTTCAGCTTCTCTATAGGTGAAGCTGAATTTAGCGATGCCTTTTGCTGGCGCTCTAGCTTCAGCCACATTGTTCAACATCAATCCATAGTGATTATTGAATGCAAAGAGAATTTTTCCACATCAGTCTCTACAACACCCCACCCACCCACGAAAGGCTCAGATTACCTTTGGACGCGCCATCGACATTCCATTTGATAATGCTAACTTCCTTACTCCAGTGATTAACAAAAGGTATGCTTAGAGATTGATGCGCAAGGGAGTGGGATAGGGTGCAACTGCAGGCTGGTTTGAGGCAACCTCTGATGGACTTCAACCACCTGTTAACATGAAAGATGATTAAGGACAAATTCACTTTGGTACCTTCAAAACGAGCCTTATTTCTCTCAGCCCAAATTTCCCAGAATAAAAGCAACGCAAGCAAGCCCTGAAGAACATGGAATTGGAAAGAGTTTCTGGCTAAGAGCTGTTGGGGTTAGGAGCCCCGCAGCAGAAGATATCAAAGCAAGCAAGGAACACACCTCAATAGCAATCACAAAAGCAAATCAACACACACAAGAAGCAATCTGAATTTTACGTGGAAAAACCCCTCACGAGTAAAAAACTATAGCAAAGCAACACCAATCCACTATGATATCAGAAGTTACAAGAGATAGAAGAAACACAACCCGGATCACAGCCCACAAGAGAAACCCCAAGCTAACAAAGCTAACTCTCATATGAGAAGGACAAACTCATCGCTTTCCCTCATCCAAGAGAATTCCTAGCTTCCACATAGCTCTTTCTCTCGCCCTAGAGTCTCTCTCAATCCCTTGGCCCATTGGCGACAACCCTAATCTCATATTACATCCCCTTAAATAGGAGAAAACCGGAATTAGAAGCTCCTTGCGCAAAAACCACGCAAGAAACCAACTCCAACAAGGAAACCTGTCGACCGGTCGGAGCTCACCGTCGGCCGATCGACAGCCCCTGCCGACCGGTCGACAATGCCCAAAAAAAGGTCTAGAAGCCTGTTGTCTTCATCTCCACCGTGACTGACCGGTCCGACGACCGGTCAATGGCCTCCATGCATGATGATTTGAGGCGTCCAATCCCAACAAACTCCACCACGACTCAAATCCTCATGCAACACCTTGCCACATACATCTTCATCTCTACTACATCATCATCATAGCTCCAACGCTTCTCATGCCCCATCAACTTCATCCTTGCACCTTCATCACCCGCTCGTTCGTGTGGCCTTCGCGCGCATGCCACACACAAGTAACCGTGGATCCCGCTGCCAATCCTGCAGCTCCACCATGAATAGTGCTCCCGATCAAACCTGGTCGCAGTCAATGAACTTCATTGAGATATTGGCGTACTGATCCACCTTCTTCAACTCTACTTCTTTCATAAATACTGATCGCGTTCCATGTTTTTCTTTCACGGAATCCTTCTCCACATCAAATCTCATGCTAGAAGTCGTCATTGATGCCTCGCCTTAGATTCTCTCTGCCTCCTTCCCAACTTTTAGCTTTGATACCACTTGCTTGGGTTAAGAGCCCCGCAACAAAAGCAATCAAAGCAGGCGACACACAAGAAGCAATCCGAATTTTACATGGAAAAACTCCTCACAAGTAAAAAAATCACGGCACAAAGCGACACCAATCCACTATGATATCAGAAGTTACAAGAGATAGAAGAAACACAACGCGGATCATAGTCCACAAGAGAAACCTCAAGCTAACAAAGCTAATTCTCACATGAGAAGGACAAACTCATCCCTTTCCCTCATCGCGGAGAACTCCTAGCTTCCACATAGCTCTTTCTCTCGCCCTAGAACCTCTCTCAATCCCTTGGCCCATTGGCGGCAACCCTAATCTCGGATTACATCTCCTTAAATAGGAGAAAAATGGAATTAGAAACTCCTTGCGTAAAAACCGCGCAAGAAACCAACTCCAACAAGGAAACATGTCAACCGGTCGGAGCTCACCGTCGGCCGGTCGACGACCCCTGCCGACCGGTCGACAATGCCCAAAAAAAGGTCCAGAAGACTGTTGTCTTCATCTCCACTGTGACCGACTGGTCGGTGGCCTCCATGCATGACAATTTGAGGCGTCCAATCCCAACAAGAGCAAACCATTTATTCAACTTGACAAATATATGCCAATCACAAAAGAATTTGACATTGAATAGGTTGCTGAAATGCTGCCTAGAAGCTTGAGCTAAATCCCCGATGAAGAAAAGATAACCACTGTCTTCGCAAGAGCTAGTAGGACCGGGACTGATGGGGTGCATTGGAAGTGGCAGCAATTGCACGAAGATTCCAAATCAACTCCAGCTAGCTGCATGGTTGAATCCACCAAGACCGTACCAAGCAAACCTTCCAACCAAACACCACTATTCTTGGAGGAAGCTTAGCATGCCACACTCATTTAGCCCAATGCCTACAAGCCTACCCATCTCTGGAAGACTCCCATGCCAAGCTGACAGAGAAATTCCCCGAGTGGGAGAGGCTCCAAACACACCTGTAGTCGAAATTGCAAATGGAGAAGCCCCCTTGGAGAATGTGGGCAGCAACATTAGTGAGCAGGAGATCTCTCAACAAACTGAGATTAAAAGCATTGTCCTTAAGGAAGACAACTTTCACCTTGAGATGCCGAAGATCATTCGGAATTAGACCTACACTTCTTCAAAAGAGGCCCAAGCCCAGTCCAATCAACATCCCACAGCGCTACTTCCCCATGACTGACCCAACAGTAGATTTTTCTAAACAAGTAGCAAGCAACACATCACACTGCTCCAAAACGAGGAGCAAGCAGTTCTCATATTACTCTCAGCTCCAACCTTCACATCAAATGGTTGTTTAGTGCACATAAACCTCACCCACAGGCTATCAAGATTCCCAAACAGAATAGCCCAAACCAGCTTCATCCGGAGACTAATCATGAACCCCTGGATCCTTTTAGAACCCAAGCCCCCTTCCGAAGTGGGAACAACTCTTTTCCAGCTCACCTGATGTTTCCTCTGCTTGTCTTCGGTCTCACCTCAGAAGAAATTCGCAAAACAGCCCTCTAGAAAATCTAGATTCCACTGTTGGAATCCAAAATTGCAGAAACTAGAGTGGAACCCAGGTTTCATCCGTAACTTGCTGTTTGGTTGAAAATTGTGTTCCAACCGTTGTTTTGTGGCATGGCCCACTTGGGCTTCAGATCCACCTGAGAACCTTACCCCTGGCCTATTATAGTCCCGCAAGACAGATGGCCAGGTTGGATGGTAAATAAACATTATAGTGGGCCCTAGGAAGTTTTTAATGGTGGACATTAAATCAACACTGTTTTCCTGTGGTGTGGCCCACTTGAGATTTAGATCTGCCTCATTTTTTGTCCAATGCCTTTAATTGAGATTTCAAAACTAATGGACCGTGGAGATATAAAACATATACAACATAGATGTACAACGCATACATGGAGGTGGTGACGCTCGCTTCCGCCTCTTGTCCCTTCCGTAGAAACGGTCGCCCACACAGTTTCCACTAATCCCGGTTCCACTCAATTTAGGTTTCCAGACAGAATCTTATTTGGCTGGAACTTGCCACCAAACACCCCATGTAAAATCGGATTCTACTGGAATCCAGATTTTAAGCTGGAAATGAGTTTCCAGATGCCAACCAAACGGACCCTTAAATATGCTTTTTGGGACTTCCGAGGCAGCTAGGATATGAATTAAAATGTTCGCCAGAACATGCTTAATGAGGACAAGTTTACCAGCAAGGGAGAGAAGCCTCACTTTCCATCCATCTATGCGGAAAAGAATTTTTTGAAGAATAGAATGGAAGAAGATAGCACGTCTTCTCCCTTTAAAAATAGGAACCTTGAGGTATGTCATAGGCAGGCTTGCTTGCTTGAGACTGAAAATCCGCTCCACCAATCTGGCTCTAGATGGGACAGTCGCCGATGCAACGGAGCAGCTTTCCTTCACATTAATTTTCTGCCCTGACACTTACTCATAATTTTGCAAGAAGCCTTGAACTTTACAGAGAGAATTGGACCTGCCATTCACAAACAGTACTGTCATTCACATACAATAGGTGAGGACAGGGCAACCTTGCTGGGTGTGGAAGGGCTGGCAGATTCCCCTGGGCAGCAAAGCCTTAAAGCCACGACTAAGGACCTTCGTAGTGATAATAAAGAGGCTCGGGGACAAGGGATCACCCTGCTACAGCCCACAGGTGGACTAGAAGAAACCCACTGCTTAACCATTGATGAGCACCAACAACTAACAATCCGACCAACATTTTCAACCAAGCCCAACCCATTAGTTGTCAAATCTGAAATGGGGCAAATCTACTTTTGAGGAAACCCCAATGAAGTCTGTCATAAGCTTTCTCCATGTCCAATTTCAGCATCACATTGCCTCCACATGTCCACAGACCTTTCTATCTAGATCCCTCACAGTGTTTTAAATAGTGGTACCGTGTGGCATAGCGTTAAGCCCTCTGTAGCATGTAGTATAAGTAGCGTAAGCTACATGATACTTCTATTTTACAATTTAAAATAGGAAAAATATGATAAATAGTAAGAAAAAACAAAACTAAAAATAAAAATCCATAAAAAATGATTTATTTTTTCAAGTATAAGCATGTTCAAACAAGTTATTAATTATCATTTATCAAAAGGCAATCTGTATATATAAACCAAATCACATCATTATCACATCAACAACTTTCTAAGCAAACCACTTTAATTAATAGCGTTTAACTGAAACCACAAGCCACAAGTATTAAGTACAAAATATAATTATCATTAATTAAAAAAAGCGTAGCATACCCTACATAAGCTACGCTCACGCTATATATGCTACGACGTTACATACGATACACATACACTACGACCCCTATAGCATACACCATAGGAGATTTATGCTATTTGCTAATGCTAGATAGCGTCATTGCTACACTACAGGCGCTATTCAAAACATTGATCTCTCATAAACTCATTTGCTAAAGCCACATTCTCTAATATACTCCAACCAGAAACAAATGCCCCTTGCTCGTCCGATATAATGCGATGAAGGAGAAGGTTGAGCCAGGCAGCTACGACTTATGAAATTTTTATTTTTTATTTTTTGAAAGGTGACGAATGAAAATATTTTGTAAATGCAGTTTAACAAACTAATCAGACGGTAGTTCGAAAACTTCTTCGAGTGCTTTGCCTTAGGGATGAGGCAAATGAGGGAACTCGAGAAGGCACAAGAGATAATGCCACCTTTAAACTTTTAACAGGACACCGCATGGATGTCCTTACTCACAATGGCCAAACAAGAGGCAAATAAGGCCATCGAGAAGTCGTTTGGGCCTGAGGCAGTATCCACCGAGAGGCTTATGACAGCTGATTTAACTTCTAAAGAAGGTTCCAACATCAAATTCTCATTATCTTCAAAGAGATGGCATTAGGAATATAATCAATCATCTCCACAGGGTCTATGCAATATGCAGCTACAAAAATCTTGGATAAGCGATCAACGGCTCCTAACTGGATCTGCTCAGGCCTCTGAAATTGATTGCCAGAGTTTAACTTGATGCCCTCAACAAAAGATTTCCTGTTTTGCTCTAACACTGTGTTGTGAAAGAATTTAGTACTCCTATCACCCTCCAAAAGCCAAATTATTCCTAGCCTTCTGCTTCAAAAAATAAATAAAAAAAACTCCCCTTGGAGAGCTTTTCCACACTAGATGCATTGTTGTTCCTCATCACCTCTAACTCCACCTCTAGAATCGAGTCTTCTGCTTCACTTTCTAAAAAATATAAACAAAATCCTTGCTCCAAATTTTCAACACTTTTTTCAATTTCTGCAACTTCAGAAGAACCACTACCATATGAGTGGCTGCTATCTCCTCAGCCCACACCCCTCTCACCAATTCTAAAAAGCCACCATGAGATATCCACATTCATTGAAACAGAAAAAGCTGAGGGACACTGTTCGATTGCTCTTGAATGGAGAGCAATGCTGGCGAATGGTCGGAGCAGACCCGTAGAAGATGCGTAACCTTGAAGGAAGGAAACCTATTCTCCCAGTCCAAATTAATCAGGGCTCTATCTAGCCTGACCCTATTCCCTAGAGGAACCCCCATGGTTGTTACGCAACATGAAACAACTGCCCACATGACGCAGGGAAGAGCGTGAAAAAGTGAAGAGGAAGATCACCGTCTTCCTCAAGTAGGCAAAACCTTGAATCCACAAGGTGAGATCTTGAATCCACAAGAAAATAAGAGAGAAATTTTTGGTATTTTATTGAATAATGCATATATGTTTTTTTCTCAATTACACCACTAATAAAGAAAACCCAAGCCCTAATTCGAAATTACCCAAAATAGCAAAAAATCTACCCAAAGACTAAATTTGCCAAAAATAGAAACATCAAATAAACCTTACCAAAGTATTTCCTGGCATTTATTATAGGCAATTTCTAAAAAAGATGGAAATCCTAAAACTGCACACATAAAAAGATATGATGAAAATGGAAATTTTCTAAAAATGGTAAAATTTTCTGAAAATCGCAGTTTTGAATAGGAAAAGTGCATTTTTTTGCAAAACAGAGGTACGCGACTTGCTTTGCAGGTCGGTTGACCCAGAAGCATCGTTACATAAAGATCAATACGTCATACGTCCCATGATGATTCCCAAATCAAAAGTTACAGCTAATTTATGGTCCACACTTCGAATGGCAATTTCTCCCTACCCAGAATGAATTTCTGCGATCCGAACACGCCTGGGGCCCAGTTACATCATACCCTATGTAGGATTGGGCCTGGATTTGATGGACTACTTCCGCTTCCTTTTGGCCTTCTTTTGGTCCAACCATGCTAAGAATGCATCAATGCCACGTCCTACATCACCACAAAACCCGTGTCCAAAAGATTAGAATTATTGATGGCAACAGCAAACTCAATCTTACCGTTGAGATCGAGCTCCTTCATACCAAGCCTTTTCGAAATATCAGAAATAACATTAAACTCACTGCACACCACCCATGTGGCCGCACTACTACTACCCAAGGAAACAAGCTCACTCCACAGCTCTCTTCTCAAAACTTTGCCACATTTAGCATACACGAGACATGAAGACTTCGGATTTGCTACTGATGAAAGAAAATTTTCAGAGATGGACATTGATTTGAGCAGGCTATGAATCACCACATTCAGACAAAGTCTAAATAAATAAATAAAAACCATAGTTTACCTCCTATTCAGCATTAAAGACAGATGAAGAAAACTCAGGTTTATTGGAGATCTTGACTCTTTTTATTTTCAGCAACAATGCACCCATTGAGCCTCCTAATGATCTACTTCTGATTACGAAACATGTTGACATTACCAACACCATGGGCATTTCATGCTATCACATTAATCATCGAAACACAACCTATGTTCACTGCCCGTTGCTTCAACTTTTGGAGGCAATCTGTCCACGTTGCATTCTCCTTGCTAACTTTTTTTCTAGTTTTGGGCATAGAAGACTCTTCATCATCTCCAGAAGTGCATGATTCTGCCCGATGATGTGATAACTGTGGAGTTTCTAGAACAATATTGCAGTTCTTATTGATTTCCAACACAACACTGCCTTCTGATTCTTTCCATATGCTCCTCTACTAAGAAGCTTCCCTAATGTCAGACATGGTCTGCATTCCAGCCCCCACCTGATCCTCTTCCATGACCTTGTCGGTGAAATGGGAGGACAGATCAATAGTAAAATTAACCTGTCTAAGCTCCTCTTCCTCTATCTGATCTTCTGCTAATTTACTGCCAGTTTCTCCATCTGAACTTGTTACTGAGCTTCCAATATACAGAGGAGACTTCGAGCCAAGGATAACATTCTGTTGAAAATTCTGTCTTGGAACCACTGACCTTTCCCTAAACCAAATTTCCACCCTGATATTCCCATCCAATGGACAATTATCCACTGATAATGCTCTTCTCGGACTGTTAAAACTACCTGTGTGAGCTTGCTGAGATCTGTCCATGGTCCTCACCTACGATGGCAAGAATGGGGGGCCTACTAGGGGTTTTCTTGATGATTAAATGATTGACATTACTCACAATCTCCTCCCACTGCTGAAGATATAGGATCTCATTCAAGCTCACCTTTAGCAGCTAAGCCAGCCTTTGTAGCTCCAACTCTGCCACCGTCGCTTGAACAAAACGGAATAATTACAGGCCTAATCACTGCTCCACCAGAGAAACTAGGATCATCCAAAGGCTCTGCAACACCAGCCTTGACAGCTTTCAAATCCTGACCCATGGAAGTCAATCTGATTTCCTCACTGGCCTCTGCAGAAAAATTTGGTGGGCCACTGAAAGCCCTGTTTCCCTCCTGGATTCCATTCTGGAGGGGATTGCTAAGAGCATTGCTGACTCTGGCCTTGGGTGGACCATGTTGATGGAAAGAGTGTTCCACCCACTCCTTGGTCCCCTCCGGATGCTGCATGCCTGCATCCTCCTTAGATTTCCCAAACTCAAGGAACAATCAACCTGCACTGAAATTGGTTCAATCGTTGCAAATATTGGGAATGATCTATCCTCAACTTCCAGTTCAAAAACTTTGCTGAAATATGTCCCGGGAAGCAAAAGAACCTTAATCCGAGCAAATACCTAGAATGTTCCATACAGTGTTCCACTATCCATCTCAATTACATGCCCAAATTTTGACCCGATCTCCAAGAGAATTGCCTCATCCCAAGTGCGAGCTAGAACACCAAAGATCCAAATCTAAATCCCTTGACTACCCATCAGAGTAGATGGTGACCAGGCCTCCACCTTCAATAGCTTCATAGATCTGTGAAGCTCCGCATCTGAGGTGAACGCAACCATCTCCATTCTAGATTTGAAGGAGATGAGGAATCTGTCTGAACCTATTCTCGTAATGTCAACAGTGAAGGCGGCATATCTAGAAGAGTGAAGCCCACCAACCAGATTGAGAACAGCGACACTCCGATCCTCTCCGATTCCTGGGGGCAGAAGGCCAGACAAAGGCTTCAGGCCTCTTCGCAGCTCTGCTTATGGATCCTCCCTCTCTCTCTCTCTCTCTCACTCGGTTTAACATAGAGGAAGGACATGCACAATATAAAGTAATATAAAATTAAATAAATAAAACTCTTAGGAACTGGTCCTTGTGGTGCATACCACATGTACCCTAATCTGCTAGCTCTCCCTAATCAGAAACTCTCCTAACGTAGAACCTACTATTAAGAGCACTAGCACTAGCCCTAGCCCTAGCCCTAGCCCTAGCCCTGGCATCCTGCCCAACTCAACAAGCTATCTCCTGGTGTCATCCCTTATATAATTTAAAAACTACACTCCTTGTGAAGAAAAAGGGAAATCCCAAGCTTTTCCTGCCCAACTCAGCAATCTATCTCTTGGTGTCTTTCCTATATGGCGTTAGAAAACTAGCCACCTTGTGAAGAAAACGGGAAATCCAAAGCTTTCATGTGGAGAGATTAAGTTGCATAGGGTTGTTAGGTAGTAGAAGTTCAATCAGATCTCCAAATGAAAAAAGGGGGTGAATATGAGTAACAATACTCATATTAAAGAAGTAAAGTTCTCCAATGACAGGACCAATGATATTACTCACCCCTACAGAAGCATTTAGTATAGGAAAATCACCAACCAAGCCTTCTTCCACGGTCCCAGAGAGACTAGTCACCCCATTCGTTTCTAAAGGACCCTCTTCTGCAACAATGATAGGACTAGATAGACGCATCTCCACATCTCCATGGCGCCAGGTGGACCCATCTTGAAACCCAAGATGAGCTTGTTTCTTGTAGACATGTCTCGAATATAGCACATGCCCCACTGCCTGTGACATCCCCAAAAAAGGAGAATTTTTTTTTTTAAAGTGATCAGCCTACATATCAGTGCAGAAAGTAGTAAATACAGGGGATAATGATTATTACGCTTATTTATAGAAAAGGGGTCGGTCGAATTGCAATATGGACCAAGTAATTCCATGCTCTAGAAGAAGATGAACCTAAGAAACATAATATAGGAGCGTAAGAACCACAAAGACCAAAAAAGCATGAAATAAAATGGGTAGTGTCAAGAAGTGATTAAGTACCTAGAATGAATTGATCCACAACACCCATGCACAATAATAGCCTCATCAATGTCCCTCTTGGCCAGCCTAACCTCTAAAGAGGACAAAAAATCATCCACAAAACGTAAAAAGATAGAAAAATGGCCAAACCAAATAGACATCTTGACCTAGGCTATGGGGACACCTGTCAATCTCAGGCAAGCCTGCACATTTGTAAAATCTTGATAGGCTTATGCTAAAACGTAAAAAGAAATTCATGTGAGAACACTTTTTACTAGCCTGTGCCCTGTTAGAATGGAGTCTAAATGATCTGTAAAACTAATACGCAACACTAGGTATAATGCACTCATAGGAATATAATAGCATATTGAAAAGACAAGCATTATATAAAGTTATACTTGCATCACTTTCTTGAATCTTATAAAAAAAACCCTCACGGGAACTTGTCTGTGACACATCCACTAGCTCTCCCTAATTAGAAACAAAAAGGAAACCATATCCTTCATTAGCAACCTCCAAACCCTTAATAGTAGCCCACTCTCTCCTAATCTAGAACCTACTAGTAAGTGCTAGGGCAGCCTCAATAGTAGCCCACTCTCTCCTTATCTAGAACCTACTAATAAGTGCTAGGGCAGCCTCAAATCTCTAGGGAAAGGAGATAGCTTGAAGGGGAATGGTTCCCATAGATATAATTATTTTTCTTTTTTAAAGAATCATGTGGAGAGATATTAAGTTGCTTGGATTATTAGGCTGCGGAAGCTCAATCAAACCTATAGATGAAAATGGGGAACAAATATGAGAAACAATATTCATATAATAGAAGGAAAATTTTCGCATAACAAGACGAATGATACTACTCACCCCCTATAGGAGCATCCATTATAGGAAATTGATCAACTAAGCCTTCTTCCAGGTCCAAATGCACTAGTCACCCCATTCGTTTTTGAAAGGTCCTCTTGTCCAACAATGATAGTCCCAGATAGACATATCCCCACATCTCCGCTAGCCCTGGGTAGACCTGCTCTAACCAAGACGAGTCTGTTTCTTTTATAAAAGGCGCACACATGCCTCTGCCACTGCCTATAGACCTCCACCCATATTGCTTTTTTTTATCAGCCCACATATGAATGCAGAAAGCAGTACATAAATGGGATAATAATTATTACCCTTGTCAATAAAATGAGGTTGGTTGATATGCAATTGGGACCAAGTAATTCCTTAATCTAGAAGAAGTTGAACCTAAGAAACATAATATGGAAGGAGTTTAAGAACCATAAAAAAAAATTTTTAAAAATCATGAACAATATGGGTGACATCAAGACCATTGTATACCAAAACAGTTACATAACAGCCATTAAGTAATGGTAACGATCAATATCATAACCATTACGAGTTACGGGGCCAAAACAGCCGTTACAGAAAAAAAACGAGCCGTAACGATTCAGAAATAGTTTTTTTTTTTCAAAAAATGGGAGGCATAACGGCCGTTAAAGGGACCATAACAGCCGTTATGGCCAGTATCGTAACGGTGATGACCACTATTACCATTATGGAATACCTCGGTCAAGACATGATTAAGTTCTTAGAATTGATCTGCAATACCCTCACATGCAATAATAACCTCCTCAATGTCCCTCTTGGCCAACCTAACCTCTGTGGATCACGAAAAAACATCGTTATGGCAAAAAAAAGAATGAACACTTACTAACAAATGCGCAATGAAAAATAACTGACCTTCTTACCAGTTCCTGCAGCATTCCCACACAAGTTCAGCAGTTTGTCTTCTTGACCCAGGCTATGGGGACGTAAGTACACCTAACATTGCCTCCACAGCCTCCCTATGGACTGAGAGGCCCAAGGGACGGATAACATCCTAAAGACCAACCACTAACTCTCCAAACGTCATATTTAAATGTATTGGTCTAAGGGTCCAAAACTTCATTAGATCTTGGACAATAGTACTTTCAACCAGACAAGGAGGGATCCAACACATGATTTAATCTTGATGGGATTATGCTAAAAGATAAATATAATAAATTCATGTGAGAACGCCTTTTCTGGTAGCCCATCAGAATTGAGTTTAAATCATGCAATCACTCCTAAACCACAATCAATTCCTGCAACTCGGGCTCGTTTGGGAGCTTGTAAATGGAGGTAAATGGGATATGGAATTGGATGTAAATAAATTGGGAATAAATGGCTTACTCAAATGTGTTTGGATGGGAGTAAATGAAATGCATTTGAAATCAAAATATTCTGTTTGGATGGAAGTAAATAGGAGAAATTGGAATGCATTAGAATTTTTCAATGTATTCATAGAAACATATGTCATATTCTAAGTCAGCTTTAATACCCAAATTAGTGTACATTTGTGATACTTAACAGAATGATTGTAATAAGCCCATTGAAATATATACTTTAGCCAAAAATGAGGAAATTTCGAGCCTCGGGTGGGCCACAAACATAAGGATCACAAAAAAGCAACTTGCCGATGTTTTTTTAGATGGCCAACCTTTGGACTATTTGGATCATTCTATTAGTGTGATTTTAGTAGCGTAGCCAATAATTGAATTGTTTTAGAGTATCATTAGTGTGTCATGTGTATGGCGGACATGTGCGTAGCGGCACCTTTGTTTAGTCGTGCAACTCTCCAAGGGAACTCAAAAAGGCATTTAACTCCATTTACTTCCAAATCCACTATCACAAAAGAGGATTTCATTTACAGGCTCATTTACTCCCGTTTCATTTCATTTACCTGCATTTACTCCCATCCAAACACACCTCAAATGCCATTTATTCCCATCCAAATGGCCCCTTATATTTGAGCTATTAGGAATCCCTAAAATTCCTGCAGCTTGGTATAACATTACTTCCACTTATTACCTGTCATTGATCATTCCTCATAACAGATTTCTAATTCGTGGTGGGAGTCTATTTAGTCAGTCATCCCCAGTTGTGGATTTATCACATGTAATTCTCCACACACAAAAAAAAAAAAAAAAAGTGACTTCAATTTCAATTCCGTCATGAAGGCTATTATTTTCCGATGCTATGACATGCAAACCTAACAATCACTAGCCGGTTGTCGACACCATCATCACAGTGGGGTGCATTGCTTTTATTTTTGTTGGCAGGAAAATGGTATGGTACCACAAATCATGGTATCAATTTTCTATATTATATTATTAAGGGTAAAAGCAGATGGTAAAATGCCTTGTAATGTTTGTGCTTTTCTATTTGATGTAGAAAGTTATTTTTCATTTTAATAGTGTAGTGTGCTCTTCTCTAAAACTATGTGGATGAAGAAGTGGAAGGTAATACACCACTAGGTGAACAAGAGATCCCCAATACCCTAAGTTCACTTTGCCAATGTTAGACACTCCTATGTTGGTTTAAGCTCTATTTAAGATCGTCAGTGGCAGACTCACAAGTGTTTCTACACAAGGTCATGGGTTCCAGTACCCATTGTGGTGTGAGTGTGTTGGTGTGCGTGGGAGTGGGAGTGGGGGGTGCATGTGTTAAAAAAAAGGATCGTCATGACTCTTCAACCGTATGCATCGCATAGTTACGCCATCTCACTAACCTAATTATAGATGGAGCATAACCCACCTAATTATGGATGGAGTGAGATGATAACTGTAACATTTTGATTTTGCCATTCGATTTGGAGAACTCATTATTTTGCTTTTAACCATCCATTTTATAGTAATCAATTGGAAGGATAGGATTGCTTAAGCAATGTGATGTAAGAGATGTGCTCAATCCACATTGTGACCCACAATTTGGATGGTTGGGAAGTTGTACATCAATGCCACGTGATGAGGATTGCAATAGAATGGAGGGTAAAAAAATCATTAATCAAAACATCACAGAGTTTATCTGTTCTTCTTTTTTCCTTTCATTTTTTGGTTTATACTAGGGAAAAAGAAATTGTAACCTGCCCATTAATGATGGATGATGGTCGGGCTAATAACAGAAACATAAGTGTCACACGGTATCAAAATATCTCTTTTATTTTTATATTTTATACTAATAAAATACACATGTTTATTTATGTGAAGAAAAAACTCGTATTAAATAATTTATAAAATATGAATAAACTTATAAAAATTAAATTAAATTAACATATAGAGGATCGACACGTTTACCTTTTTCAATTTACTCTTTTCTTTTTTTGGCTACAAGTAGAAAGCATAACATTAAAAGTTGGCAATAGACCATAAACCAAACGGAGCTTAATGGCGAGATCGCCATACACAAATAACTAGTTAATAAAGAGCGAAAAGTGGCAGGCAAAAACCAACAAAACTGGTCATTTCCACTGCTTGGGTGTTCCTCACATTCCACTTGCTCATCTGATCAAATGAAATTACTCTCTACTTCCTGTGGTGCTTGGCTGTTGGAACAAGCAACCCCCGTTTCTCTAGGTTCTTGAATCGATCCCTTGCAAGAGTGCAGCAACCCTTCAACTTCCGAAGGGAACCGGAGATCTCTTCCGATAAGAGGACTTGAAGAGGTGCAGGTTCAAACTTGTGCTTCCCCAATCGCGGAGGGCCAGATTTAAGCCTTTCTTGCCTAGATATGACACGTCTAACATGCCTTCTTTTCTTTTCTTCATCCTCTTTAGCTATTTCCTTCACTATATCTGGTAAACAGTCGATCTCTTTTGAGATACTCTCAATCTTCTTTGCTTCTGCTTCCGCCTTCAGTACATCCTTACGCCTAGCTCTTCGATTTAACACAACTCGTGTCACTCTTCTTGTTTTCGAACGCCTTTCACCGAGCATGATATCATTGCTGTCCACCAAATCCTCATCATCCAGGTTATCATCAGCATCGAGAAAATACATATCTTCTTCGTCCACTACTTCACCAGGTACAGTTACTGGAACCGGCTGAGGTCCCAATTCATTACGATAGACTTTTTGCATTTCCTCGGCAACAGCACGAGCCAATGAATCCTGATGAGCTTCAAACGAAGGATTGAATGAGCAACCAGGTGGTTCTACTTCTACTGCTGGAATGAGAGACAACTTGGCTTTCTTTTTGGCCTTCGCATTTTCTTCACTTTCATTATCCCAAACATCGAAAAACCCAATAGTTGAATTCCCCTCGTCCTTATGAACATTGGTTTCCGATTTTTCTTTCGGCTCCTTCTGTTTCTTCTTCGACTTCTTCAACCTTGAAGAGGGGACAGGCTGAACAAAGATGTTTTTTTGTAATATGCTGTCACAATGGAGGACTTTCTGCCTATTTTTTTCAATTTTCCGCTTGACTGAAAAATCGCTGGATTTGTCGAGGAAGAAAAGGGAGTCGCTAGGGACAGTGGAAAGGGAACCTCCGGTGAGAGCATCTTTGGTAGATTTCTCAAAGAAGTCATCTATGTCGTCCGTGCGTATGTTAGCACGCCACGCCTTCTTCCCCTTTCGTGAGCCTTTTGCCTTCCCCATCTTGCAACCGCCCGCTTGAAAATCCACCTGTTTTGAACCCACAAAACGAAATATTTTTTCAGGTTACTCCAATATCTCAATCGTACATAAATATTTTGATCCAAATCCCTTACACATAACAAGAATATACAAAAGTTAAGACATCTAAAAATGGTGTTAAAAGAATACTAAATTACTAACGCTATTGTGAGTGTATCTTAAATGAATATAGTGCAATATAGTGCAATTTTTATGTAAAAACAAAGTTAGTAGTATTTAAAAGAATGTATGAAAAAACTTCTAAATAAGAAGAAAAGAAAAAGAATCTCTTATAAAATTCAGGTTATTAACATAGATGAATTACTATGACATTTGATTAACATAAATGAATTATGACATTTAATAAAATCTCTTACAAAATTCAGGTTACTACTGCTAATAATTGTAAATTCATGATCCCACCCCTTAAACTTGGATATGCTCATCTAGTTAAAGCTGTGGAAGAATCTTGTTTGTATCTTATTGATTTTCAAGATGAACAAGGCTTTGAAGGATTAGTGCAAATTCATTCGATAGGGACACTGGTAAAGTTTTTCATTCTTATTCATTTGAATGCTACTCATCCGACGAATATGATCATCTAATCGAGATGGTTTTCCTACTGTATTCAATCTGCAAAACAAGAAACTAGATAGAAGGTTCTGGTCCATCAATTGCCATCAAGTGCGCTGTGTCTGGATGGATCTACAATATTCTGGTTCTTCTCGCTCTACTGTATCATCTCGTTTAGAAGTAGGTGGAGGTGCAACGGTTTCCACTGCACCATCTACTCTACTGACACCATCTGCCCCTACCACCCAATGATCCAAACCATTCAGTTAGAAATTCCCCACTGCACCATCTATTCTACTGACCCCATCTGCCCCTACCACCCAATGATCCAAACCATTCACTTAGAAGTTCCCCACTGCACCATCTACTCCACTGACCCCATCTGCCTCTACCACCCAATGATCCAAACCATTCATTTAGAAGTTCCCCACTGCACCATCTACCCCACTGACCCCATCTGCCCCTGCCACCCAATGATCCAAACCATTCATTTCGAAGTTCCAAAGGGTTCATTAGAATCATCTTAAGGTCCACACACAATAACTCAAAAGTACCTGATCCATTTTTCCAAGTGAACCATCTTTCTGTTCCTGATATGACTTACTTTTTAAACACTAACATCTATTAGAAAATCCTATCCATCAGTTTTCTTAAATATTTGCAATTGAATATTTAATGGATAAACATTTTAGTTTTCTACCATCAACTTGAGGGCCATTGAGCAGATGGACAATATCATCATATCCCTGAGAATTTTAAATCATTTCTCTATCTGCATTAGGGATAACTAGATTGACGGTCACAAATGATAAGTCGAACTTATCAGATGCTACTCCGGATCATTGCCCCAAAAGAGCTCATAGTTAGAGATGGCGCAATAATAAGAAATAGGAGTGTCAATGGCCGGGTTAGGGCCGGGCCGCTTTTTCAACACAGGCCTAAATCCAACTCGAGCCGTGACAGGCCAAAATAGCACAGCCCAAAGGAAGAGAGGGGTTTCGGAGACCCATGAGAGAGAGAGAGAGAGAGAGAGAGAGAGAGAGAGAGGAACCTGCTGCAACAGCCGCAATTACGCTCGCGGCTGTAATGGAGGTTCGGTTAGATCGCAGAGAGAAGGAGAGATGGGAGATGTGGGATGGAGGTGAGAGAGAGGAGGAGATGGGAGGAGTTGGTTGGAGGTGAGACGGAGAGATGGAGGTAGATGGAGGCGTGTGTCAGGGTTTGTTTGTATGATAATCCAAACCCTTAACTGCGGTGGGCACTTTAGTGTAACAGCCCCAGGTTTCCCCATTTAATGAAAAGTCCACTTTGAGGATCATCTTTTTTAGCCCCAACACGAAAAATTACAAACCTTTCAGTCGAAATGTTCCTATGACCACTTGCTAATTGCTATACTATAGATCCCCCAACCACAGTATATTACCCCTAACACTGTTGGTCACTATTAAATAATGTGGATCTTACTTGAGTTATGTGAATTTTTTATGAGCATTGTGAGTCCCCCTAATGTAATGTGGATTTCTCCTAAGCCTTATGGGTCTTCGGAGCAATGTGGATTTTACTTGGGGGTTAGATTCCACCATGCACTATAGATCCCTTGAGCATTAAAGATCACACCTAGGAATCTCAATTGTAATCTACAGTGCTTTCGTGCCAAATGGGCTTTGATCGAAAAGCTTAAAATTTCTTGTGTGGGGCCTAAAAAAGTGAGCCTCACAAGAAGTTGAATATTTTGTTAGATTGAGAAAATTGGGGCTATTACACTAAAGAGCCCACTAGTAATGTGCCACACGATAGCGGATTAGGTGTTACCAAGGGGAAATTACCCAAACTATGGCCGAATTTGATGAATGTGTTGTATATCCACGCCATCTATTCGTTTTCACATACCATTTTAGGAGGTGGTCCCAAAGATTAAGTAGATCCAATTCTCTAGTGGACCGCACAACAAAAGGTAGTGGGAACAATGATGCCCACCATTGAAAACTTTCTAGAGCCCACCATGACGTTTATTTTCCATCCAACGGGTTCATAAGGTCACATAGGGAAAATAAAAAATATGATCTTGGTCCAAAACTTTTGTGACTGATGATGAGAAGTCTTTAATGGTTAATCACCACTGTTTCGAGAGGTGTGGTCTCTTGAGGTTTGGATCTGCTTAAGTTTTGAGATGATGTCCTCAAAATGAGCTTTAAAAATGGATTGATGGCCTGGATGTACAAAACATTTATCAAGGTGGGCCCCACACGGTCAGCGTAACACCCACTAATGTGTCCCTCCCGCCACAAATCACTGACCACGGTGGTGTGGTGGTGTGTTGACGTTGCCAAGGTTTGTGGCCCCACCATGATGTATATGTTATATCTAAACCATTCATCTATTTGACGAGATTATTTTGAGGAATGAGCTCAAAAATGAGGTAGATCAAAACCTCAAGTGGAACACACCACATAAATCAATGGAAACATTGACACTCACCATTCAAACCTTCTTAGGGTCCACCATGATGTTTATTTTCCAATATAGCTGTTCATAACGTCAGAAGACCTAGATGAAAGAAAACACAATTACCATCTAAGAAGTTTTTGGATGGTAACACCCAGGTCCATTGCTCAAGTGGTAGACTGAGTGACGATAGCCCCGTTTGAACGCTGGTATTGATTCCATAGTGGGGAATGGCTAACATTGTGATGTAACTGACAGGGGTGGGTGGGTGTACTGACAATGGTGTGTGTGAACTAACCCAGGACAAAAAATAAAAATAAAAATAAAAATCAAAAAGTTTTGGCTGGTAGGCTTTGTGGGATAGTCCACTTGAGCTTTGGATTTGCCTTATGTTTAGCCTCATGCAAAATGATCTCGCAACTGAACAGTTATAACACATATCTTGGTGGGGCTCACAAAATTTGGTGACATCAACACACCACCTGAGGTCAGCACACTACGCAATCTGCTTTTGCGCTGGGCGGGGCCATACTCGAGTCATGCATGGTCCAAACCGGTTTGTGTAACAAGCGGACTTGAGCCTAAGCCCAGCCCATGCGCCTACTACTCCAACCCAAGTCCGGCTCAAGATGGGGCTCGAAAGCCCGATAGCCTAGCCTAGCCCATTGACAGCACTAATCTGAAACCATCATTAGTGTAAGTGGATCCAGCTATTTGGAATGTTGTCCAAACATGGGCCTCAACCTGAGGATGTTGAGTTTCCTGCAACAAAAGTTGCATAGTGACATCGCGTGGAAACGGAGCGTACTGAGTAAACTCTATTAGGCACACCATAATGTGTATGTTCCATCCACCCCGTCCATACATTTTGCCGGCTCATTTTAGGGCGTGAGCCCAAAATTGAACCATATAAAGCTCAAGTGGACTCCACCGGAGGAAATAGTATGAATTGAACACCTACCCTTAAAAAAATCTTGGGGCCACAGAAGTTTTGGATCAAGCTGATATTTGTGTTTTCCCTTCATCCATGTATGTATGACCTTATGAATAGGTTGAATGACAAATAAACAACACTATGGACCCTAGGAAGGTCTCAACGATGATAAAATGAGCAGATAAAAAATGAATGAACGACTTGGATAAGACATGCATCAGTGGGAGTTTACTTAGTACACAATCGCTCCCCCACCATTCCAGTTGATTTAAAATCTACTTCATCGATAATTTTCTCTGGCTTATTTTAGGATGAGAGCCTAAAAATAAGGTAAATCCAAGATCAAAATGAGCCACACCACAGGAAACAGTAGAGATGGAAACAGCCTACCATTGAAATCTTCCTAGGATCATCGTGATGGTTATATGCCATCGAACCCATTCATAAGTTTATACCAACTTGGAGGGAAAATATAAAAATTAGCCTAATCCATGATATTTGGCGGTGGTACTATGAATTCTCAGATTTTTTATAACTTTTATTAATATAAACAATGAAAGGAAAAAAGAAAACCTCCCGACCACACTAACCTAAAGAGTTTCCTACCCGAGAGCTTCATGTCATTTCTCTCAATGATCTTTACTCATAGGTGCTTTGCCGACTTCCCAATACACAATGGAAGCCAAGTATGATGAAGGGAAAGACCTAACCCTACACCAAAAGATGGCAGCAACTTTGACACTTCCTATAAACAAATACCTAACATCTCCGTGTAACAAAGATGGGTCACATGATCGAACGCTTTCTATGAATTACGAGTGGGTGCATATCCACTTGAGAAGACTCTCCATAATGGTACTAAGACTACGGTGGCATCTAGAGTTGCATCAAGTTAAGATTGAGTCACCCTCACAGTTGGGTTCCCTAGTGACTGAGCTTGAAATCACATTGAGTTGAATGGATTTGGCTGAGTTTCAAGCCGAGTCATAGAGGTCATGGAATTACAATTTATATTCATTCTCATCAAGGTGAGCCTTAAGAGAGATTGGAGCCATAGATCATGTCATACCCTGAATCCGGCACCTGAATTCTCTTGACCCAAATCCTACTCTAAGGTGCGACTCAACGGTTCTAAGTTCACAACCTAAATTCCAAACACAGCACTTCATAGTATCAATCAATAGGATTTTTTCTTTCTTTTAAACCAAAAGTGAACATTTAACTTGAACAAACACCCACTTCTTGCAATACTAAATTATCACCATTATTAACCAATGTTATATATAAACCTCTTAGTCCAAGTCCATAACAATTAATCCAAAATGTCTAAGGAAATTAAATCTATAAAGCAATGACAGCTAGCAGTCCTCTCCTGTAAAATCTCATTCCTAAATTCAACATCCATAACCTAGGTTGGCTAAAGGCCCAATGAACATATCTCAACATAAGTTTTAAAATAAAACACGTACAACCCAACTAAGCTGCATCTAACAAAAACCATTATAAACTCTCATTCATAGCTTAAAAATCTAGAAGTAGTAAAATTTAATGTACTTTTAAATAGGTCATATCATGAACAAATAATTTCAAATTAGAATGTATTAAGTTGCCCAAATTCATAAGTTGCCCATCAACTCTCCAATAGGCATCTAGGCATGGTTTAGGGCTTGGCCTGGCTAGGTGAGTTGACTAGGTGGATTGATTGGGTGAGTTGACATGACAAGTCTCAATGAGTTGACCTAGCTTGAATAGGTTTTTCCTAAGGTTATACTTTTTGGATTTTGATTTTAGGGTTAGGGTTTGACTGGGCCTGACTGACTGGGTCAACTAGGTCTTAGCTTTGGGTTATGATCAAGTCTGGGTTTGGGTTTCGTCCAACCCTAATGTAACGTCCCAAATTTTTGAGATTTATTTGAAAAAAAAATTAAAATTCATTTTTAATTTATTTTTTATTAATTATCATACATTTACCGCTGATTTGCGAATAGCGGGACATCCGTAGGAGATCCGATAAGGGACCCTTTACAAAAGTTGCTTAGAATGATCTCATAAACATCGTAGAAAGATCAGATTTTAAAAATCACGCACTTTTCAGATAATTACGAAAATGCCATCAGTTAAACTTAACTTAAGATGTCATTTTTAAGTATTATAGTTTCTGATGATCACTTTCACGTAAAACCATGAATTTAAGCTTTTGGACACATATTAATCATACACGTTAAATTTCAGCCCTTAAATCATAGTAGAAGTGGTCTAATTGTCAAATCAGCCCCTTAACCTTTAATTTTCATGTCCATCAAGTAAGGAAAGTAGATAGTTAGTCATAGTCGAATATTTTTCTTCATATGAGTGACTTTGATCGTCTTTATCATAAACTAATAGTGTGATTTCAGTGTCCCATCTTGATAGACCTCTTTCTTATGCGCGAAGTTATCGTGTTATAGAAATTAATGAGTTACCAACTCTTTTTAAATTTGAATCTTTCAATTTACCCACTTTTCACCATCAATCGCTTCTCAAATTTGGATCACCCATTATACTCATATGACTACGAGTTTACACAAAATTTGGACCCCGATCTATAATCCTACACCGTTGAACCACAAAGTCAGCCCCTTCTTTTTCCGCCAAAAGTTGGAATTTCATATATAGGCATTTCTCACCATCAATCAACCACTAAACTTTGTACAATTATTTGCCTATCATGACTACATATTTTTCCAAAACTTGAGCCCTGATCATCAAGCGTAGACCGTCAATTGAGATCAAGCCCATTTTAACACGCGTAAGGCCATTTTCAAGGATCGACCAGTCTAGAATATGTATCATCAAGAAACTTACGTATTCTGACTCTACTCTTCAAGCTTGATAAGATGAACGGATTGGAATTGATCAAAGATCACCCGAATATTAAGATTTAAGAAACCCACCTCGAAAGGTTGTTACACAAGACCTCACACGCACGCCCTTCTTTTCTCTTCTCGTGTGCGTACATCCCTCTCCATATTCCTATTACACACCTCAAAGCCATTCTCCTAACCCTAGCCTCCATGCCCTAGAGAAAGAGAAGAAAGAGAGAAAGAGAAGAGAAGAGAGTTCTTTCTCATATTTTTCCAGTGGCTAGGATCTTCTACAACCCTCTTCTAAGTCTATCCTAAAGTGAAGATTTTCCTTCAAGCCTTTTATTAATAATATCACGATTATCATAAGTTTCTTTTGTAGCATAAGAAGTTATTTTGTTTTAAATTGATGATCCATATAACATGAAGTTTAATATAGGATTTGTAATGAATATCATTATATAATGATGTGATTCCTTGTTTAGATTTTTTACTAAGAAGCATGTGTATTTGTGTTATTTATCTTTGTCAAATCTATGCCCTTATTTTCTTAGTCTATGTGTTACAAGTAACATTGGGTTTCATATTGTGATATATATGAAATATGTGTATACGATCATCATATAAACATCCCATTATTGTATACTCTTTGTCCCTAAGTTGGTAAAATTATTCGGTGTAGAGAGATGGAACCCATGAGAGGTGTCCATGATGAAAGAATATCTCTTGACTTAACTGAGAGAATGAAATGATTGTTTGTCAGTGGATCCTTACATGTACATGATGCTTGATTGGATCCATTTACATTACATGAGTATTTTAATAAATTTGGTCATGATGTATAACATTGGCTTTTTGGGACATGGTGAAATCATAAAACAGGACAATGAGTAGACACTAATGGTATACGAATTCTCATAAGCCGGGGTTGGTGCCATGGACACTAAGCCCGAGCTATCGGCCTATGCTATGTCACTTGTGACTCCCCATATTGTCCAGTGAGCTACTAAGAATGGTTGTATGTGAAATTATTTAAATAATGGTGAAACTAAAGTCATGCATTCACTTGGCTCCATGTGGGTGTACAGAATTGAGAATAGGCTAGAACGTCTTACTTCTCTCGTATACTGTCACGCGTAAATTTGGGCTATGAGTGTCATGTTTCTCACGTGGTCGGGCAGAACTATGGGCTTGTGCGTCCCAAGAACCTTTGGTGACTAGTCGCTAGCGTGAAGTCGTAACAGGGAGTCTCCCACTTCATGTATTATGATTTCTAGCCAGGGTGCCTTAGCTAAAGCATGCATTCCATGCATCGCATTAACAAAGATTTTTACTTGATTGTTTTGTTTGAATAAAGATATTATTGTATTGCGTTGCTCTGAATTTTGTACATTATTATTCTTGATTGTCTTGGAGGGAATATTCCCCACTATGATAGTGTTTAACACTATCCCAATCGCAATTTAGATGATGCAGGTGAAGATCCAGGTATCAAATCCGATTTTTAAGGAGAAGATTTCGATGGTTCGTACGATCACATGGCGGATGACGATGTTGGAGAAACTTAGTCGATGTTTTCATTTGTTAAAAATTTCTTTTGAGTAGTTGATACATTTATGGAATTGTAATAAGTCTTCAAGAGAAGACATGGTTTTATATTTTGATTAATCAGTATGGATATTGTTTGGTTCCTTTATTTAAACATTGACGATGACGTAATAAGTTTGATAGAATAGGATGATAATTGTTTCCGCTATTGTGCTTGAATGCTATATTTCATTATTTGACAAATTAGTTATTCCATAAATTACTTAGGAATTCAGCTATTGTGTTATACACGAGAGTCGAAAATCTTGGGTTGTTACACCTAATCAGCCTGTCAGCCTAGTGTGAGGTGTCTATAGTATATAAGGATTGCAAATACCATATGCTGGAGAATTTTGCAATGAAAACTGCCTCCCAACACCCTTGCTTTTAAATTAAATTTTGATGGTCTGGTGGTCTATATTAGGAGGAGAATTGTTAGAGGTCTTGTTCAAGATGGTCGTGGCGAGTTTTATGATCACTGGTTTATCAACTGCTAAATTAAAATTAGAAAAGCAAAATGGATGATAAGGTGGAGAATGAAGAATTGTAATATAGTAGTGCCTTATTATGGATCACTCATCTCAAAAGCAGCCTTACAGTGAAGTGATGGTAGTAAGGAACCTACCTTAGAAAGTTCCTATAAGCAAAAGCCATGTGCCAATGTCTAGTGAGGTCCGCTCCGTCTATCAATCTTGCCAACTCATGACAAAGCAAACAAGGGGGTTGAAACTTGAAACACCCACAATTGTAACATTCTCAGGTCCACCCTCGTGCTTATATGATATCCAAACCATCTACAATACTCCACCCAAGATTGCATATACTTTGCACGTTTGTAACAATCTCTCAAAAATCAACATCTAATTGATCTAAGGGGACATTACACATGTAGATAAATTGTACCAAAGGGATACGCAAGCCACTCAGAACTGATTGACGGTCTAAATTGACCAAAAGTGACCGGACAAGAATATGATCCTCGCCATCACATGGTACTGATCCGGACCAATAGTTGGATCCTTGTGGCAACTGAAATGGCAAATTCGCCTTAAAAAATATGAAATAGTGCGCCGGGGGGGGGATTTGATTCCTAGCAGTCCAAACAATCAATGACTCTTGTCATCTCGAGTCCACATTTGCACTGAGGAATCCAATTATTGTTGATCACTTCTATAAATGTCGGGCTCTTCTCTCTCATTTGCAACAATCACAACTATGAGGAGAGAGGCACAACTCTTGTATTGGCTCAAAACATGGTTTGAAAGAGCTTTGTGAGGGCTTGGAGAAGTCTTCTTCTCCAAATAATATTGCCTATGCCGATAGGCCGTTGGTTTTTGAAGACTTCATCGATCCACGAAGTGGAGTGGAGTGGAGTTAGAGTTAGAGTTAGAGATGCCCAATTAACTCGTTTTACATAAGAGTATTCAGCTTCCCTCTTTCTATTCCCACGTCTCTATAAGTTCATACCAATATTGATCCCACACATAATACATCAATACCACACTCTTGTCTACTTCTATTATTTATTTTTTAAACTTTTTATCCAACATTCATCCACTTAAACTCTATATGTAGTTTTTTTTTTTTTAGTCATGCAACGCACCCACCCTATTACCTCTACAACTTTTCTAAATCTTGAAAATTTTAAGTTTCTAATAGTGACTTGGTATGGATGGAAAAGAGTGCCTTAACTTATTTTCCGTCCTCGAGGCCCTTACTTAGGATTTCTAAGCAACCCAATTATACGAGTCATTTGAATCGAGAGATCCTCAGATCTCTCATTCGGTAAGTGATTTTGTGGTTTTTAGTTGAGCCTAAATTTTAAGTTAAATTTGACTAATGACAACTCCAAAATAAATATTCTACCATTAGAGAGTCGCCACCACCCCATCAGCATCAAACAAGCACACATGCTCAAGAAGAAGCTCATAGTTGGGCTAGGCCGCTTGTGCTCCAAGGTTCGACACTGTCCATGAGGTCATTCCCATTAGGCCAAATAAAAAACAAAGATGTTAGCTCGATCCAAAACTTATGTCCCCAATAAGGTTTTGGCGATGATAGTTCAATCCTCACTGCTACTTAGAGTGTGTCCTGCTTAACTTCTGTATCTATGTCAATTTTCATTCATAACTAATTTGAGCGGGCGAAACTATGGACAGAGTGGATGTAATGAGGAGACTAAGGTGGGACCCACATAACTTCCGCTCTATGAACTTTTGCAAAAGGGGGCACATGCAACTAGCCTATGTAGAAAAGGTGGTTAATGGTCCACACTAAAGCGCCAGAAAATGAAGAACCGGAAAGAAAGGTCATACAAAATGTGGCCCACCAGAGGGACAATCCTATCCACAAATCACACTACCACAAGTGATGGCTCGACCACATTTTGGTTCTTCTATCTCTATGCGCACGGATTAGGTGTTACCCAGGTAACAACTTTTTTTTTTTCTTTAAAGGTGATATTTTATTAGAAAGAAAGAACCCAGGAAAAGGACAAACAGAAAGAAAAGACCAGCAAAGCAACAGGGGAAAAAGAAACTACAAAGAACTAGAAAAAAATCAACCAAACCAGCTACCGAATCCCTCGAATACATTAATGAGCCCAGTCCCTAAACAGCACCAAAAGACGGGAGGAGACACCGGCTACAGAAGAAGATCTACTCCCAAAACATATGTTGTTACACTCCGCCCAAACAACCCAAATAATCGCCAAGAAAATAGTTTTCCATTTTCTTTTACCAAGGCTACCCCCAGGCTCATCGTTCCATTGAGTCAGAAGGTAGTCTATTGAAGAAGGCATTATCTAAGAGACCCCAACTATCTTTAAAACATTTCACCAAACCGCTGTCGAAAATTCATAGTGGATGAGGAGATGATCCACTGTTTCTTCCTCTTTAAGGCATAGAAGATAACTATTTGTTATGTAGATCCCTCTCTTATTGAGATTATCTATGGTCAGGATTCTGCTTCTACCCGCAAGCCACCCGAACGCTGCAACCTTCGGTGGCACTCCATAGCTCCGAAGGGGGCTACTGCAGCACATATCGAAGAAGTAAGACTCAGCCAAAGACTTGTAGAAAGATTTCACTGAGATATTTCTTGAACGCTCCTCTTTCCAATAGACAGAGTCTTTACGAAGCGAAGGATCAGGAGATGGAGCCTCCTACAAAAAATCTAACAGAGAATTTAGATCTAAAAGCTCTGAATCTGAAAGATACCTCCTAAGTTGAGGCGTCCACCCACCAACCCTTGTCTTGATGACTAGAGCATTCAACCACCAGGGTGTTTGGATTCCGGGAGATGGAAAAAATAGTGGGAAACAAATCCGCAAGAGTTCGAGATCCAAACCAAATATCTAGCCAAAATCTAACATTTTCTCCACTACCTAGCGTATAAGAGATCCTCTCAAACATTGGGTCAGCCGACTTTGCTATGCCTTTCCATAAGAAATAGGCTCTATAAAGAAAAGAGCTTTTAGTCCACCAACCAGAGGGAGACAAACCGTATTTAGCTGCAATGATCTTACGCCATAAACTATTATCCTCACACCCAAATCTCCAAACCCATTTGTCCAACAAAGCTTCGTTAAAAATAGCAAGGTCTTTAATGTTAGCACCGCCCTTCTCATAAGTAGAACAGACTTCTTTCCATTTTAGCAGAGGGAATTTCCCACCAACATCACCTTGCTAGAGGAAATTACTTCTTATCTTATCAATCCTGCCTATCATAAAAATGGGACATCTGAACAAGGAAAGGAAATACACCGACAATTTGGTAAAAGAGGCTTTGCTTAGATTAATTCTCCCTCCCAAGGATAGAAGATTCAGTCTCCAAGCCATTAATTTTCATTCCATCTTTTCCATTGTTCTATCCCACATAGATAACGGAGGTTTAACTATACAAAGAGGCAATCCCAGATAAATGGAGGGGAGAGAGCTAACCCTACAATAAAAAAAAAACAGCTAGAGAAATGCACTCATCAGAACTAATATTTATACCAAATTTTTTTATCGTTGAGAGATTGATTACCACTAAGGGCCTCCATCACCAAAACAAAGAGAAAAGGAGATAGCGGGTCTCCTTGATGCAAACCTCTAAAGGACCTAAAAAATTTGAAAGGCGATCCATTAATTAAAATAGAGAATTCTGGAGATCGAACACACAATTTCATCTAAGCTCTCCATTTAAAAGCAAAACCCATGTGAATGAGCATTTGATCCAATAAATTCCAATCCATATGATCGTAAACCTTTTCTAAGTTCAATTTGTATAAAATACCAAGCAATTTGGATTTAGGTTAAGAATCAAGGCATTTGTTGGCAATGAGGACTACATCTAAAATTTGTCTCCCTTAAAAGAAAAGAAAAAAAAAAAGCAAACTGGTAGGGAGACACAATCTTTGAAATAACAATCTACAATCTTTAACTGAGGATCTTAGATAAAATTTTATAAGGGCTCCCAATTAAACTAATCGGCCTAAAATCCGAAACACTTTGATGTCCTTCCATCTTTGAAATTAAAGCAATGAAAGTGTTACCCAGCTCCGAATTTATTATGCTATTGTGAAAAAAGTCAGAAATAAAGGACCGAAGATCATTGACCACCAAATGCCAGAAAACTTGAAAAAATGTGACAGAAAAACCGCTAAGGCCTGGAGCTTTATCCCTTCCCAAATCCCAAACTGCTTCCTCCAATTCTTCCCTAGAGAAAGGATGCTCAAGTTAAGAGAGCTCTAAAATTCAAACTATAATGGAAGGCTACTAACGATTGGGGTAAAAATGTGACAAAAACCTCGGTAACAACTTAGTGGGTGTTATCCCTGCTTTAGGGCCCACCTTGTTTATACGGTGTATATCCACTAGGTCCATCCGTTCTCCCAGCCCATTTTAAGATATTTTAAAAAAAATTAACCATATCCAAATCTCAAGTGGACCACACCACAAGAAATGGTGATGATTGAATGCTCGCTTTTAAAAACTTCCCAAGGCCCGCTTTAAGAAGATCCATAATGTTTATTTGCCATCCAACCCGTTGATAAGGTCAAACAGAAATTGATGAAGGAAAAGTACAAATATTAGCCTGATCCAAAACTTTTGTGGCCTACAAAAATCATTTAATGGTCATTCACCACTGGAAATACAGTGGTGTGGCCCAGCATATATTTGGATATGTTTAATTTTTTGAATAATGTCTTTAAATAAACTGAAAAAATGGATGGGCGGACTGGATATCAAAAAAATTCATCAAGGTGGGCCCCATAAGGTGAGGTAACACCGACTAAGCTGTCTCATGTGAAAATGCTAATCCGCTCCTCATCTCTACAAGACATGTGAAAATGCCTCTTCCAGCGGGGATCGGTTTGGGTGGATCCCAAACTGTGGGGCTCACTGTGATGTATGTTCTTTACATACACACCATCCATCCATTGTGACAGCTCATTTTAGGGCATGACCCACAAAAATGAACTTGATCCAAAACTTAGGAGACCATACCACAGGAAAAAGTCTTGATTGAATCCTCACCATTAAAAACTTCACGGGGGCCACCGGAATGTTTTTTTTCCATCCAACCTGTTGATAAGGTAAAAAATACCTGTATGAAGAAATCACACAAATATCAGGTTGATCCAAAGCATTTGAGTACGACCAGAAGTTTTTAATGTTGGATTACCACTGTTTCCTGTATTATGGTCCACCTGAGATTTGGATCTGCTTCGTTTTTGGTATAATGCCCTAAATTGAGTTTTCAAAACAGATGAATGGCCTGGATATAAGGAAAGTACATCATGGTGGACCCCACGTTCAGGGATCCACCCACCTCGGTGGATCCGGGGATCCACTGAAACCGCGCTCCTTCCAGCGCCGTAAATCGCTTCGGTGGTCCATCAGTGGTGGTCCCCACCGACTCCCCGCCAAAATGACACCCTAGGGTTTCAAAGGCCCCGCCAAAAAGCTCCGGCGCTCCAACTCGAGCGATCGAGTGAGAAATCGAGCATCAGATGGCAGAAGAGAGTAAGATCGAGATCCAAGTCCGAAGCCTCGACGGCGAATCGGCCACCGTCTCGGTCTCTCCTGACCGTTCGATCAAAGACATCAAATCCCTGCTCATGGAATCATTCCTTCCCGCCAAAAACTCCTCGAATTTCCATCTCTTCTGCAAGGTAAAACAACATCAGATTCATCATATTCAATGAAGAAAGAGAGAATGAGAGTTTAGAGGTGGGGCAGAATCTAATCTAGATCTAAAATCACTCTAACCGGATGATCCTAACCGCCCATCTGGCTGCCTTCAAATTGATGTTTAGGAGGTAATGGTCCGAAGTCCAAATCGACGGTGTGGATTGACCGATCACTTTGCCTTTTTGAGGGCAGTGTCCATTTTCCGTGGGCCTGGGATTTGGATCGTCTCGATTTTGAAATCCGTGCATAACATATGCATTCTGAAAGAGAATAAAAGAAAGAGTTTAGAGCCAGCTTACTGTAGATCTAAAATCACTCTAATCGGATGATCCCAACTATCCTTTTGATTGCCATCAAATCGATGTCCAGGAAGAAATCATTAACAGTCTAAACAGATGGTGTGGATTGACCGATCATGGTATATTTTCTGGGTTTGGATGGTCTCGATCGACATACAAGTATGCCATATGTATTGCAAATCTGTTGCTAGAACTCTCTCACAGTGTGCAAAACTGACATTGCTAGTCTAGCCCTTTGGAGATCATGGAGTCAGTGAAATACAATGGCCACTGGCAACCTACCCTCCCCATGCTTGCATATTGATGCAGATTCTCTCTCTCCAAATTGATGTAAAACCACACCAAACCACACTCACAACATGAGAGAAGAGGGAAGAAAGAAAATTGGGTAAGATTGAGGAAATTTGGGGAAGAAAATCAACCCAAAAAACACATTCAAGAATGAGGAAGAAGAAGAAGATGAGAAGATCCTCTCTCCCAATCCTCTGTTTATTCCAAAATTCATATTCAAGAACTAACTACA
>ML058359.1:6268966-6450408 GCA_003013855.2 Liriodendron chinense | reverse complement strand
GAAAAAGAAAGAAAGAGAGTGGATTAGGATTTTTTTCTTGAAGGATAATGCAAACTTTATTTGAATAAAAAGGAAAAAGGATGACAAGGAGTCATCCCAAATATAAAACAGAGCACCCTAAGAGCCTCTCAAAAGATCCCCAAGTTGCTACCTGAAACTTTAGAAGAAAATGCCCATTCTAGAACAATACAATTCACTTTAAGGAAAATAACTTCCATGGAGCGTGAGCTGTTCCTGGAAATGCGGCTATTGCGTTCACTTGAAATTGCCCACAATGTTGCAAGCAAGAATAGCCTCCACATAGCCATTCTTATTTTACCACCCTTTATACCGTCGTACCAAACCCCTTGAAGCTCCCTCACTACTTGAGGTATTATCTACACAACATTGAGAAGGGATTTAATCTTTGCTTACAAGGATTGGAAAAATCCGGCAATGGATGAACAGATGCTCCACTGTCTCCTCATCCTTTAGACACAAGGAACAACCATTCTTAATCAACATCCCTTTGTTTTTGAGATTGTCTACCGTAAGCACCTTGTTTTTCACACTAATCAAGAGAATGCCAGAACTGGAGGGGGCCTTCGGACCTCCAAACAATGGATATAGGACCCGGAGATCCCAAATTAGAGTGTTATCTCATCGTTGCATGGATAAATTGAACGAAAAATTGACCTGAGCTTATCAACCTTCCATATCCAAGTGTCTGACTTTGAAGGGATGATATTTTGGCTATGGAGAAGGCTCATCATATAGGAGAAATCATCAATCTCATTCTTTGTCAAACTTTTGCAAAAAGTTGGAGACCATAGCACACCACATTTTCACCCACAACTGCTGCTTGAGAAATGAGCCCATCTCTCTCAACTGCAAGAATGAATAGGCTAGGGGATTTTTTTTTAAAATTTTTGATTTTAATCCGAGCTCTAATCATGAGTTAAATAAAATGATGACGAGTGAAAAGAAAGATGTAGCCACCTTTAGACTAGACTCTTATTTATCATAGACTGGGGCCTGCCATTAGATGCCTAAAAATGAGTTCATCTCATTTTAGTTCATCATAATTATGTATTAGAGATAATGATTATTGGTTCTCAAGATTGCTTTTAATCATTACCAAAAGAAATATAATCTTTAATACATAATTATGATTAAATAAAATGAGATGGGCTTGCCCAACAGGCCCTTGGGGAAGAGTGTGGTACAAGTAATATACTTAGCACACAATTACGGTTCTTCTCACTATCCCACAATACAATGTTCCCCAATGTGGGGGTACTCTCATCTAGTTCTCAAAGTATCAATATGCTTACATGTATTGATGATCGAGGATACGGAAACATGTGTCAATATTGTTGATATTTATTGAAAAATATCGCCTATTGTGGGAACCATTTGGAAAAGGTAGAATTTGTCAATGAAACTTCAGGAGATGTTAAAAGAAGTGTTTACTCATTTTGGAATCAAAATATTGGAAAAAACAACTATACATAATAAGTTTGCATTTTATGGGGGTCTAAACCATGTGCTATAAAAAAAAAAAAATAAATAATAAAAAAAAAAACAGTGCAATTATAGCCAAAGTGAGTTCAAGCCCATACTTATCTATTAAAAAATTATCATCAAAGTGAGTTCATATCATTCAAATACCATACAATGCAAGTAATGAAACATAAGATATACATCCACAAACTAAGAGAATGAAAAAACATACCTTTGCTTCAAACCCACATGGAGTTATGAGGCAGCTCAAAGTCGTCATCTTTGTCCCACTACATACACACATGATACATCCACCCATCCATCTATATGTACATACATACATTGCATACGTGATACATCTGTACATGCATAACATATCCATCCATTCATCTATCAGTGCATCCATCTACACATGAATGTACACATAATCAGGAAACATCATAATTATTTTTTAAAAAATAATCACACTTCTAAATTTATTTTTCTCTAATTTTAATTCATTTAAAGATGTCCCCTGTATTGGTGTAATATATTGCTGATACAAATAGGTAAATGTTTGTACTGGTGGGTTAGTGGTATTTTGGCGGTATGGGCGATATTATCGCCGATAAAGGTAACATTTTTTTACCTTAGTATTTGTATCGGTCACCTGGCGGTACTGATTGTTGTATGGAGCCTTCAATCTGGACAAGTCAAGGGGGTTTCGGGCGACTGACTGACTGGTCGGTTGACCGAAACTGCCCTGAATATAGTAGATTGGTCCCTAGACATTTTTCGGCAGGTTCGAGCGATCAATGAATTTCGGAAACAATGGTAAAACTCTCTGGACGTTTTTTGGGTAGTTCGGGCGACTGAACTCCTGGTCGTCGGGCGACTGAAGTTAGTTTGGCAGTTTCCTCGGTTTTGCATAAATTATTTCTCTTTTAGGTTCTAACCTATATAAACTGATGTAGGACGTGCGTGACATAGCCTAGGATGAATGGGGCGAGATCAAGTTCCACATTAATTCAGATAATCATCACGCAAACTCAAGCACATCCACATGGAAGATGAAAAAAAAAATACATTCAGATTCAATTATGAAGTGGCCTAGGCTCATTTGTGGTGCATAGACATAGCCTAGGATGAATGGGGCGAGATCAAGTTCCACATTAATTCAAATAATCATCACGCAAACTCAAGCACGTCCACATGGAAGATGAAAAAAAAAAAAAAAAACATTCAGATTCAATTATGAAGTGGCCTAGGCTCATGTGTGGTGCATAAAGTTATAAAGAAATCAGAAAAATGGCCCTTAGGAAGTCAGGACTTCCAATCTAGCATAGGTAATATACCACATCCATATAAGGAAAAAAAAGGGTACCAATAAAATTCAGATTTAGGGAATTAGGGATTTAGGGTTGATGAAGGTGGTTGATGGGGGTGGTTGATGAAGGTGGTTGATGGGGGCGAAATAAATCAGAAACAGAATGTGGGATGAGAGGGCTTTGGTTTAGAGGAGTTGTGGATGAAGGAAGATGAATACCTTGAAGGAAGAATGAGAAGAAGATGTGGAGGAACTCATTACCAAGCTTTGATATACCCTTTCACACTTTAATTAGAAGGGATGGTTTCCACACAAACCTTGTAGGAAAAATGAAGAAGGAACTCTCTTTAAGAAGAAGCTTGCTTCTTTCTCTCTCTCTCTCTCTCTCTCTCTCTCTCTCTCTCTCTCTCTTTTTCTTTAACACAATGGAAATTAGGGCTGGACGTCCCCCCCCCCCCCCCCCGTGCTTTTATATTAAATTTTGTTCAAAATTACAACTATGCCCTTTACTTAAGTAAAGTGGGCCAAACTCAATATCAATGTTCCAAACACAAACAAAATGATCTAAATTGTCCAATAGCACTTAAAAATAACCAAAAACATAAGCAAAGAAAAACTAGGGTCCAAGGGGCTCGGATCTGGATGATTTAGTGGCCCGATGGCCCGACTAACATGATCCAATGGTCGGATCGACTTAAAAACTGAAACATACAGTTAAAAACTCCTAACAAGCAATCCACATGCATCATCCTAGTGTGGGTCTTCCTGATGCACGTCCAATGCATGTGGGGTCTTCAAATCGGCCCGGTGGGCGCCACCTGGAAGTCTCCATCCATTCAAAGGGAAAGCTGCGAGGAAGATGATGGTCATCTCCATCTTTGGTAAACTCGTGTGAATCCTCTAATGTCCCCATCATAAACGGGTGTAATCGGCAAATTAGGGTATCTAATACGTTTCTAAACGTTATTAGGGGTTGAAGAGAGAGTTTTGGTGAGAGAGAGCATGTGTTTTCTCTTGGGGATTTTGTTTCGGGTTGATCATCTCTTGTAACTTTTGTGATCATAGTGGATTCGTTGCTTTGTGCCGTGGTTTTTTCCTGCAAGGGTTTTTTTTACGTAAAATCAAATTGTCTCTGTGTGGTGATTGCTAGTGTGTCGTGTGATTGCTTGTTTGATTCTCCTTTGTGCTTCCGCATGGTTCCCAACACCGATATCTTCAATATCATCGATAATATTGGTGATATTTAGAAAACTGCTCTCATCTATGCAATAGCATTATTTCCCGATAGGTAGATTGGAAAAAAATCTACAATGGACTGCCAACCGGACATCAAATTTCCACTTTTACGCCGGCTCCAGAATCTGCTGCTAGTACTATAGGGGCGCACATTTACAACACTTGCAATTGCATGCCAATACTGTCCTCCAGTAACCCCTAATAAAAGCAACAGATGTAGAGCTCAAAGGGCAAGCAAGCAAGCAATCATGGGTGATTGGTCATCACACATACTGTTGGCTGCAAAGAACCACAGGGAGTGCCCGGATACATGTTTAACTAAAACACCAATCACATTCCAATATGATTATGCTTAACACTTCACTTTAGCATAAACATGTCTAAAAAATCATCCGAAACAACTTTGGTTTCTTCCGAGTTGCATCGGTTTCATGTCGAAATGAAACAAGTCACAAGACCAATTTGAGCTTGTGCAGTTGAGTCATGCCAGTTTGGTCTTGTGGCGAGTCATGCTTCAAAACTGCTATTTGAAGCCTGATTGCATGTTCCTTGAAAAGGGATTTTGCGAACGGTTAAGGTCTGCTGAGGGCAAACAAGCTCTCTAATCACAACTGTCACATATAAATCATAAAAATGATCAGTACAACAACCATTCCATCAAGAGCAACAACTGTTGCAAAGTTGAGAGTTTGCAACTTTACAATTTACAAACAAATGATTACCAATTCTTCCGCGTCTTTGCACATAAAATATTTGTTAGGAAGCCAGTGGTTTTGCAAAAGCTCGAAATGCCATGAAGAATGGACTAGCCGTGAAATCTCCCTTTGGGAGACCCAATTCCCCAATCGTTCATCCTCCGCACCTCTTTCCAAGATTACCTCATTCAAGAGACCAAAAGGTTCTCCAATTGTGCCTCTCCTACTTTTAGATTTTTTCAAAAGACCATGTTCCAAACCACCTTGCCTCCAAGGATCTTGGACCATTCTTCCACTAACACGATCCATGATTAAATGCCTTTCAAATTTTAACGTGCCATTAATCTTCTCATATTTAGGGCTCACAAGGGGGTACTCGATGTCTTTTGGAAGATGCCTTTAGAGTGTTGCTCTAATATATTGATCAAATGAAGATCCAACTTTGTTGGTTGAGTTTCTAGAGGAAGTTGGTGGGAGATGGAGGCGGACATTGTGGTGTCTTTGAGAGAGATTCTCTCTCTAAGCTCTTGCCAGTGTTGCAATTGGCAGTTGCTGACACACTCGATATGGACCCATGGACTTTTGTGTTGGGTTATAGTTAGAATGTTTTATTTATTCTTGGTGTTAACAACGCTTATGTTCTCAATGCAGATAAACTTAGTCAAAGGGAGCTGTCGCTCTTGCTTGCTTAGTTTTTACTAGGAAATGTTTTGACCTAAGGCTGCTCTTATATTTTTGTCAGTGTAAACAGATGCAGTCTATGCCAACCAATGTGGCTAATCCACGTAGCATGGTTCACGTTTGATGTAATCCTTGTTACCAATTAGTGATAGACTTGTGGAGGGAAGGGAGATACTAATAGAGATATCTTGCACTCTGCTGTGAAATGTTTTCTATGTATATTGATGTGTTAAGTAGGGTTCAGTGGGCTTTCATTTTTGCTTCCTTCATGTCGTTTATGCTCTTCATTGTAATTAGTAATGGATACTAGAGTGATCTTTTCCCAGGTAGTAATGGTCGGTGATCGAGATAGTGCGGTAAACAAAATGTGTGATACCATTGCCATTGTTGATTCTTCAGCGGAGCTGGAAGATGAATGCAAATCAACAAACAATTCTAGGACTGGTATGGTGATGTTGTTTTCTTTCTTTACTTTATTTTATTTTATGTTTATAAAGTTAATGAGTAGACATTGAAATGTGGCCACGTTTGTTTTGTCTTCACACAATTTTTCGAGGACTGGTTCTGGCCATCCTGTTTACTTTCTTCTTTCTGTTTTTTCCTAAATAGACATCCAAATGGGATTGTGTTGGTCTTATTTTCACATGGTCTACCTAGGAATGGTATGACCATGCTGTTTCTTTCATTTCTTTCCTTCCTCAAGTTGGTAATTAGACATGGAAAGAAGATTGTGTTTGTATTATCTTCACCATGTATGTTTTCTCAGGTGGAAAGCAATTATCTACTCTGGCAATTGTCAATGCTATAAAGAAACGTGAGAAGGCTTTCAAAACAGAGATATGGAACCCTATCAAATCGTTCATGGTATTTTTTATACCTAGCACACATAACCTTTCCTAGCTCGTATCTGCATCCATTGGAATTTCGTAACTTTTTCTGGCATACAAGGATCTTTTTGGTGCTCATATATCATAGCTATTATACCCAGATTACAAACACCTACATTTTCCGATCCCGATCATGCTATAGCACTGTAGCAGGCATATAGTCAAGTTACTGTTACGATACGGGCTGTAACAGCCAATAGAGGTTCCTTTTTTTTTTTTGGGAAAAAAAACCTATTTCAGCCCTCTAACAGCCATTACGGGTCATTTTTTCAACAACGGCTGTTTTGACCCTGTAATGTGTAAAGGTTACCACCGTTATTGCTATTTAACTGTTTTGGAATACCTTGCATATAATTACAAATCTTAGTAGCCTCTTATACACATGCCCCCCAGTTTCCAATCAGGACCTGTAGATCTTAGCGTATGGGAAATTGTTTATATTGTAAGGTTATTTTAAGCTATGCAACTTGGAGGTGAACATGTGTTTTGGTGTTAGACATAGATGCATGATAATAGACATGGGGAACCCTGAAAAACTGTTGCACCGGCATGTCCATAAGGTTTTATAATGATATCGAAAACTCTATTGCTGAATAAACTGCAGCTAATAACATGAGATATTGACAAATGTTTCCTCATAACTCATAGACACAAGGCCAAGTTTCCTGTTCATCACGAATATGGAGCTTTCCTGTTTGGTACCTCATCTGCATGTGGGGCCCATAATTATTTTATCTAAGCCATTGATCTGATGTTCCCTGATCATGGATGAACCATGACCAAAAATCTTCCAAGTTGGAAGATCATAACCATCAAATCTTTGAATGTGGATTGTTGGTGCTTTTTTTCTCTTAACCATTTTTTACATGCCAAAAGTGGATAGTATTGACTAAGTGAAGAGATCTTTTGGGCATGGTTCATCCATAATGGGCTCCATTGGATCGATGGATTGGATGAACCAACCATGGGTCCCACATGTACAGATTAAGTACGAAACAGGTAACTTGGACTCTCGAGATGTTAGTGCTATGCATAGTCTACAAATACTGCTAGAATGCAAGATAAAAAAGAAAAATTAAGGATTTTTTTCTGTAGTTGCATCAATGTGTCTGATATAGGTTTTGTACATACTATTTTTTTTGGAAAATGGAGTGTGATTGTTACACAGATTCTGAGCAATTTCTTCTGATTCCTGGTGAAACAACTTTGCAAGTTCTCCCAACAACAGAGGCTTCTGTTGATCCTGTGGATTGTCCCAAAGCCAGTTCATTGCTAAAACCAGGCTTGGTTTGAATTGGGTCTGCAGCTGTAGGAATTTATTGCGTGGATAATGCCTCTGTATTGTACTTTTGGCATTTCTGTTCCTCAACTCTATCATCTATACTTGGTGGTAGAGTGTTAATTAAAAAAAATGAAAAAAACTCTATCATCTATACTTGGAAATGTTAAGAATCTACACGTTTATTATTGCAGGGTAAGACAATGTCTGGAAGCGGGATTTCTGTTTTATTTTCTTTTGAAAACCTGCTTATATCTATGAAGACTGGTAGTTCTGGTTCAAAAAGTAGTGAGGTAAAACATGCAAGGACGAGAAAAGGTTCTCGTTTGGCCCAGACAAGATGCAAGGTAGACTTATGTGATTCTTATGTTCTATTCTATCTTTCCCTCTATATGTCCTGTTCAAGTTACTAATTGAGTAAGTGCAATCTTTGATAGTTTGAGGTTTGCTTTACTTTGTTCACGGGCTTGTTTCACAAGATGTGAATGGATGATTGATAGTTATATATGGGAACCATAACCACAGACAATCAAGGTGAGAAATGTGAATGGGATGCACGTGAGTGCACTCTCATGCCACTCAGTAACTCACACCTGTCGGTATGGCATACATGTGCGAGATCCTAGCTGTCCATCAGGCCAAAGCCATTGTGTAGTTGCCCTGGATTTTGAGTTAGGCTGGTCTGCTCAGCTGGTGAGCCACACACGTACATTGAGATTAGAGAGTGGACCATCGGTCAATTCTTGACATAGCCGGAAGGACCTCAAATGCGATAAGATGTGGAAGAAAATTATCAATCAAGCTATCTATGGCAACACATTCATAAGAGCTAAAGACTTCCACAAGCTTCTCTTAAAACATCACCATCCCAGCAATCAAATGCCCAACTGGGCTTTGAATAGCTTGACACAAAAGATGTAAAACCCTAATAAGATGGAAACTACACTGGCTCAAATCACTATTCCCTCACGGCTCTAAATGAGAGTAACTTTGACAATTCTCTTTTCTTTTTAAGGCAATAATCATAAAGAAATAACTAAAACTATCTCCTCCCATCCCATGGAGCCCATGTGGGCTCACATGTATGAGCATGTGGGCCCAAAAAGTGTGATCAAGTTGCTCCACGTATGGGACTGTGGATCTGTTTGCTTAATTTGTTTTTCTTTCACATGTGTAGCCCACCTGAAAAGCAGAACTCCCTGATTTTTCGGCCTGGCCATCAACACAATGGGGCCTGCCTATGAGCCATTTGGATCTTGTATGGTGTTCTGTATGGCACATGTGAACTGTGAGTACAGTGTTCCATTTGGCAAATGTGAGCTGTGAGTCCCATGAAAGCTCAATCGTGTGAGTGCTGTTACCAGGGATGTCAAACACTGTAATATCTTGCAATCTTAATCCAAAATTTTCCTGCATTTTGTTTTTGAATTGTGAAGTCTGGAGTATTACAATAACAAGACTCTTTCTTTTAATATTCTTAACTTATTGAATGAACAGGACACAAGCCCATTGCTTCCAGTGGAAATGGTCGAGCATCTTAGAAAGGGCATTGGATCGGAGGGACAGGTCTCCTTCATATTTTATTTGTTATTTGCAAGTCTTGAGCAATGTTTTTAAAAGGTGAAAGTTTGAGGTGAGGTGTCCAGGTCTTCCGAGAAACTAGGAATAACCCTCAAGGCTTGAGGTGCTAGCCTCCTGAAATGCCTTCATAATTTCCTTGATTTCATCTAAAAGATGGAAGTGATGAAACTGGAGAAAATTAAGCTAAAAGATGGAAGTGATGAAACCGGAGAAAATTAAGAATAAATATTGTAAAAATTATATGAAAAATGTGCTTTACATGCTTTATATTTTCATACGAATTATCTATTACATATCATCCATTTAATTTTTATCACATTTATTTGACATGCCTCACTATCTGATGTATAAGCCTGATGTACGTTAAACCTCAAGTCTTTGCCTCTAGGTGTTTTCAGAGGGCCTCTCCTCGAGGCGTAAGCCTCTTGCACCTTTTAAAACATTAGTTAAAAAATCATGATGAAATAGTGGTAGTACAAGTATTAATATTGTACTTGGAATATTTTGGTTCATGCAGATTGTCCATGTTGAAGAAATTGATGCAAGAAAGGCCGTTTATGCAGAACTCCCATATGATCTCTTGGAAACAACAAAGGCAGCACTTGAAGGGATTGGTATCTCCAGGTTATACAGTCATCAGGTAAAAATTTGGTGCTATGCTGCTAGGTTGGTGTGTATCTTTGAGGATGTCCTGAGTTTTTGGTATCTGTTGCAGGCAGAGTCAATTCGGGCTTCACTCTCTGGCAAGAATGTTGTTGTCGCGACATCGACTTCCAGTGGGAAGTCTCTTTGCTACAACTTGCCAGTTTTGGAAGCACTGTCTCAGGATTCACTATGTTGTGCTCTATATTTATTTCCCACAAAGGTTGTGGCAAGAAACTACATTATTGGATCCTTGCGATATATTTGAAACTTGGAAGAAGCTTCGTTTTAGTATTCTGCTTTTGTCATGAGTGCTGCCATTTAATTAGAAATTATAGGGTCTTGATGCATCAGAACATGATCTGATCCACCTGTTCTGCACAACACAAGTAGGCCCATTGTTCGGCGATCTAGACCTTTGATCTGATGTGCCCCACCATGGATAAAAGACGTCTAAAATCTTCAAGACTAGAAGTCTATCCTCCCAATCTTTGGCCTTGGTATGGATTGCTGCTGCTTTATTATTATTATTATTTATAAACCATGGCATCTACTTTGCCAAGGTTTGAAGGTTCTGTTCTTGGACATTTTTTGGGGCAGCAGGTTAACTATGGGGCCTTAAGATCAATGATTTGAATCACCAAACATGGGCTCCATGCATCCACCTTATGGACTTGCATGTCAGGGCATTGCTAGCTTTTCGATGCATCATGGCCCTATATTTCTCATGACACAATAGCTACATTCTTGTTGCCTATCATTTTCCACTTATGGCAGCTTTGGTGAAGATTCGCATTTTCTATAGTTTCAACATGCACTTGTAATACTATTAGTTTATGCATGTAGGCTTTAGCTCAAGATCAGCTGAGAGCTTTGTTAGGGATGACAGAGAGATTGGGTATCAATTTAAATATTGGAGTCTATGACGGCGACACTTCTCAAGAAGATCGGAGGTGGCTCCGAGATAATGCTAGACTGGTATATCTGTAAGTTTAGGTTGCTTAGTACAGTACAGTGTACTGATTTTCTTGATGTGTCTGTCAAGCCTACTATATGCTGAAATTTCAGTTGGTATGCATGCAGTTGATTACAAACCCGGATATGTTACACATGTCAGTCTTGCCATATCATGGACAGTTCCAGCGGATTTTATCAAATCTCAGGTACTGTTGTATGGATTAGGGATTCCTGATTTCACTGAGAATTAATTCTTTTCAGCTGTCTCCCTCTCATTAGATGAGCTGGTAGCGACAGTGTAGTGTGCATGAGTGATCCAGGGTTCAATCCCTGGTAGTGTTACTTGAAAAAAAGAAGAAGCTTTTCAGTTCTTAATTTGTGGAACCGTTATTGTACTGCAAATCGTAATAGGGCTTGAATTGTATTGAATCACAAATCGAATCATATATCGTAATTTTTTTTTTTCTGATTTTCTTAAAACATTGAAAAAAATGGAAAAAATATTAATAAACCAGAAAAAAATCAAGAACTCATCAATCATCCATTTCCCATCAATGTGCACTTAGAAAAGTAATACATGTCATGATATTGGTAATTGAGAACTTGTATACAGTATACATATCGTAATAATATTAAAAGATTCTTGTCATTCCTTTACATTTTGTGTTCAAGAACTTCACTTCAAAAACTTACAAGATTACTTTAATAATATTACCTTTTTTTAGTGTAGAATCATGCTGGAGAAAATGACATTCAATTATTTTGATTGAAGGAAAAGACGTTGTAATGTCTCTATTTTGAGTTTTTGAATATTAAAATACCCATATCTCCTTTCTCTCTTTCACAAGAAAAAAATGAGCATTTTTAACAGGGGAGGGCGTTTTACATGCTTTACAAGCAAAAGGGTAAAATATAAGAAGAAAAAACGTATGGAAAGATAAAAATGATTCTTGTGTAACATTAGGTTCCATTTATGCAGTCCACATTTATCTTACGATTCATACAATTCAATACAATTCAGTAATGATTTTTTGGGATTTGCGATTTGACCATAGCGTTCACATCATATGTTGTGCAATGCAATATGAATCATATGATTCATACGATTCATATCACAAATGACATGATTTTGACAATATTGGACTTACTATGAATATAAATTGGTGTAGAGTTATTTGATGCAGGACAGCCTAATCTAACCTTATATGCATGTGGAAACTACAAAGGGGCGGAATGATGTAAACATTAAATAAACCATTCACCATTCACATCATAAATTAAGAATCAAATAAGAGAAACATGTAATGATTAGGGCCATTCATCACAAATAAACAGTAATGGTTTCAAATCCTGGCGTGGATTGGATCTAGCGAGAGATAGAACTCTCGGTCTTGCACGGGTTCGTCCAATCAATCATTTAGATTCTCTAATCCAGGAAAATTGGAAGTTTTCTGGATTAAGGGAATTGTCTAACTCAGGAAATCTGAAACTATTCAATTAGGGCTTGTAGGTCTAGGGCTTGCTCATCAAAATTGGGGAAAAGTTGTTTTTCATGCAGTCTGAAAATTCTTGGATGTAAATATGAAGGTTGGATTTGAAAAAAGGGTTGCAGGTTATGGGATTTATGAATATAGGGTCTTGAAGATTAAGAGAGAAAAAAAGGGATTTAGGTGAAAGAAGAAAATCGAAAGAAAAGGTTCAAAAATGACCTTGAAGAAGAGAAATAGAGAGAAAAAGAGACGAGAGAAAAAGAGAAGAAGAAGAAGCTTGAGGAGTTTTTCCACCAAGGCACCACAAGGGTTTTCTTAATTGCAATGACAATAACATTATCTCTACTAATGAGAATAAGCGAGTTCAAATACCCTAAACAACTCATGAAATCCTAAAACGTAATTAGAAAGACTCGTAAAAAAAAAGGAAACAAAACAGAAAAAATGGTGCAAATCCGCGCAATCTGTCAATAGGATTGACGAATCCGTCGATCGTACGATCGATGATGGTTCCTGAACTTTTCAGCGAGTAAACCGCAACATCGTCGATAGGATCGATGAAACGCGACAGCCCAGATTTGTTGGGAAACTGTCGGAAAGCATCGGGAATTTGAAATCTGCTGAATCTTCGACAGTTTTTCTGAATCTTCTTCTGGTCCCTTTCCTCTAGAAATTTGCTCGATCCCCACATGTGTAAGGCCTTCGTCTTCTCAAGTCTTTGATCTAGGACCATCGTCAAACCATAAGGACACGGGCATCGCTCATCTCTTACACTGGTACACTCGAAAGGGCTTGATGTCCTCATCATTATTTCTCCTTGACATGAATATATGCGTAACCATCAAATGTTTGGACTTATTGACATCATCGTCCATGCTAAAAGCATTCCATATTGACATACCTAACCATCCAAATGTTTGGACTTATTTTGATGCAGGATGCCCTGATTATGATCCATGTTCATGAACACAATTAATCCAGCGGAATAATAAAAGAATAATAATAAAAACTTCAGCATCTATCATTATAGTCTAAGAAAATCAGAAGGATCACATGCAATAATGTGGGCCATCATCACAACCATGAAGTATAGATTTCAAGTATTGCGTGGATTGGATTCGGCGAGTGATAAAACCTCCCAATCTTGCATGGTTAAGATCTAAATGAGCAATGAGGATCACTAGTCCGGGGAATTGAAGGATTTCTCGGATTAGATGATCAAAATCTGAGAATTAGGGTTGTAGAGAATGGAGAAAGTTAGGTTAAAAGGAAGAGGGAAGAAGAAGAGTACCTTTGAAGAATGTTGGAGGGGAAAGGAAGAAGAAAGAAGAAAAAGATTGGAAGAGAAAAGATGAAGTCCACAGAGAGAGAGAGAGAGAGAGAGAGAGAGAGAGAGAGAGAGAGAGCAGGCAACCAAAGTTGTTCTTTTCATTCAATAATTAAGCTGCATTCGTAATTAGGGCTAAACCCTCTTAAATAAACACTAAGAAGAAAAAGACTAAGATACCCCTAAACTTAAGTAAAAACGACTTAAAAAAAAAGTTCGTGCGGGCGTCGGGCGCCCGATCGGTCACCCGAAGGTGGCCAAAAACATCCAGCGACCAAATCATGAAAATGGATGAATTTCGGGCGCCCTATGAATAGTGGTCGGGCGCTTGGAGATAGTGAAAACTGTTTAGCAAGCCAGTCTAGTTTTCCAGTCGGTTCTTCTTCATCCTACACACGTGTCTTCCCAATGTAGGGTCTTTTATGTTACAAACCACATGTGTAGGGTCTTCAATGCTCCTCAATGATCGCCTAGCCACAAGGAAGATGGTTGTGGTCCGCGCTTCTTTGCTGATAAACTTTGAAGGGTCTGATGTCATCATCATATTTTTAATTTTTTTCCTCTTTAAGTTCATGGTATTTCTTCAGGCTATTTGGAGGCTGCCAGTCAAATGGTTAGGACTGTCTCATTGGGTTATTTTTGGGGCATATGCAATATGGAGCCCACAAGATAAATGGTGTAGACCAATTAATCACGGACTGCACTTATACAAATTGAGGACGTGAGGATGCTATACATACTCTTATGTTAAGGATCTATATGATGCATCTAAATTGATTCATGCAAGATACTGATTAATTGATTGGTGTTGCTAGTATTTTGCTTCAAGTGAATAGTTTCAATATTTCTTTCTTTCTTCCTCTTTTTTTTTTTTGCTGCAATTAGTTGCAATTTTATGTACTTTCTGAAGACTTTCTTACATTTGCTTTTTAATCAGGTTCGTCAGTCATTGACGAAGCCCATGCATATAAAGGTGCATTTGGATGTCATACTGCTCTTATAATGAGGCGGCTTCGCCGTATTTGTTGCCATGGTACATCGTTCTCGAATGGTTTAAAGATGATAACTGGGTTTTCCCTATACATATATTTCTCTCTCTCTCTCTCTCTCTCTCTCTCTCTCTCTCTCATATATATATATATATATATATATATATATATATGTATATATATGAGTAATGCTCACATACAACTAGTTGGACCCTGCATTTTGGTCCAACTAGCTGTGCATTTAATGATAAAAATTTCCTCTTGAATACAATATACACACCTACATTGAGAGAATTTGAAGTATATATTATGTTTATGTAAAGTGGCATACGTGTCAAAGATCCAAGCCATTCATCAATTGAGGCCCCACCATAGAGAAATTATGTGCCAAAAAACTAATAAATTGCACTTATGAGGTAAGCATACATGCATGTTGAATTCAGATCATTAGATTATTATTAACTACCCACTCTTTTTACAAGTGTTTGACATGCTTTATCATAAAAACTTTTTTGTCCCTAACATATTGACAATGTACTCTATCTAATGAATTAATTTGACCTCTAATACATGAGTTGTGTGGCCAAAATCATTAAAAGGTGCATAGCCCACACACAACAAGTTGGTTGTCCAACAACCTACCCTAATTTAAGGATTATTTAATTTACCATACATGCTCTTGCAAAAGTCCCTTTTCACCGTAAGTTTAAAAGATGGCTCATGACTGGGCTCACAATGATGTTAATGTGTAATCTACATCAACCATCAGGTGTGTCATCCTATATTGGATCTCGGGATGAAAAATTATCTCCATTTGTTGTTCAGGTAGACCACACAATTGGAAACTATAAAGGAAAAAAGTTCACCTTTCAAAATGTTTCCCTTAGTGTATTCCACTTGAATCATGTATGGGACTGATTCTTTGGGTCCAAGCCTACATTTTGGTTTGACATCTAATTGTTGGAATGGATTTCACATATTCATCACGGTGGGCACTGTAGAAATCAAGGGTGGATGTCTCTCTCAATTGTTGCCATTAGCGTGGCCCGCCTAAATCACATGTCACCCTGATTTTTTAGCTCTAGGCGCAACATGGTATTATACATCTATTGGTCATACCGGATCTCATCTACGCATCATGGTGGAAATATAAAAATTCAAAGGTGGTTGTCCATCTCCCACCTTAGTACTCGTAATTCAAGGGAGTAATTAATGTCATTAAATGTTGGCAGAGTGGAGAGATATCTTATTTAAATGTAACTTGGGAAAAGGGGTAGCAACTTGGGTGGGCCCCACCATGGTAATAATGTTACATCCACCCCGACCGTCAGGTGTGTAGCCCCATGGTACACCAATGGCCTGAAAATTACTGCCATCTGTGATTCAGGTAGACCACACTATTGGGAATAGTGTCAGTAAAAAGCTCACCCTTTAAACTTTTTCCCTTGAATCATGGATGAACCTAAATTTTGGGCGCTAAGCCTACATTTCAGTGTGGCATCTAGTGGATGGAATGGATTTTGTATAATCATCACGGTGGACTCTGTAAAAATCAACAATGGATGTCTCTTCGAATTGTTTTCCTTGAAGTGGCCCACGTGAATCATAGGTCATCTTTTGCTTTTAACTATGGGCCCAAAATTGGATTACACATCTAATGGTCTGAGTGGATCTTACATACACATCATAGTTTGCCAAATAAAAAATTAAGGGAGAGCTTCCGTTAAAATTTCTTTTTGTCAACTAGAAGGTCTCAGGTCCAATGTGTTGGACTAAGTTTAATGATCCATTAGTAAATAAAGTCCAAAATGTCTATGTGTATATGATATCCAACTCAGCCCATTCTTAGTATCAATTTCTACAAAATACCCGACAACCATCATGAGTATACACATTAGTGGGCATCACACATTTAGATGACTTTAATGGTGGGAATTACCATCTTAACTATTTTCTCATCGTATAGCTACCCAAGCACTGATTTAGCCTGATATTTTAGCCCCAATCCAAACACAAGGTGGCACACATGATGGATGGTGTGGATCTATTCCATAAGAAATATTTCCTTCTAAATCGGTAAATGTAATGCCACTTCTCTGTATAGGAAAGCCATGCAACTATTGTCCGGAGATATTTGGTAAGGGAGACACCACCAATAGAGAATAAACTTTAGATAGGCTATGCACTTGTTATTGATTTTGGCCATGTAACTCATGCATTAAGGATCAGATCCGTTCAATAGATAGAGTATATTGTAAACATGTTAGGGACAAAAAAAAAGAAAGAAAGATGGATCCTATGATTAAGCATGTCGAACACTTAAAAAAAGAGTGGTTAGTTAATAAAACAATTCAATGATCCATATTCAACATGCATTTGTGCTTACCTCCTACAGTGTAATTTAGTAATTTTTGTCACATAACTTTTCTTTGGTGGGCCTCAATTGATGAATGGCTTGGATCTTTGAAATGTGTGCCACTTTACATAACTATGATATGTGTTCTAAAATCTCTCCTTGTAGGTGTATATGTTGTAGTTAAGAGGGAGCTTTTTCTCATTAAATGCCCAACTAGTTGGACCAAAATGTAGTGTCCAACTAGTTGTGTGTGAGCATCTCTCTCTCTCTCTCTCTCTCTCTCTCTCTCTCTCTCTCTCTATATATATATATATATATATATATATATATATTATAAATAAATAATGCACTTCTTCGCTTGCATGTGCAGTGTACAGTAGTGATCCGTCCTTTGTATTTTCTACTGCAACCTCTGCAAATCCTTGCGAGCATGCAATGGTATGATTTGTAAAATGAAAGTTTATTTATTTTTTGTTTGTTTTTATCTGTAGTCCAAGTCTTGCCTCTTAAGGAAACAGGTAGCAAACGGATACGAAATACATTAGCATTTAGCAAAAGCAATCTAAGATGTTCTAATGAAGAGCTCGTGAGGGTTTCCTTCTATTGAAGATTAGGAAAAGCTGAATGAGCCAATAGGAAAAAGATAAAGGAAATTGCTGATAGTGACCCATCTAGTGGAAACAAGTGAATTGGAGAAATGAAAATCAAGAAACCTTTGACATAGTATCTAGTGTCTACCCTTGCTAGTCTGGTTGATTATGGACTTGAGATTTCTCTACTTGTAGGTGCAATTTTTTATGAACAGCCATAGATTCCTGTGCTCACATGTAGAAATCATGTTCATCTGATAGCATTTGTTATTTAGAATCAACTTCTATTTTTCAAAAATTTCAGGAGCTTGCCAACCTCCAGACATTGGAACTGATTGAGAATGATGGAAGTCCTTGTGGTCCAAAGATCTTTCTCCTGTGGAATCCTCCACTATGTTTGAAGAGTGTAGGTTACCTTCTCTCTGAATCTTGTTCCTTCCATTTAGCTTTTACTTCTGAATGCTGTCTTAACTCACAGGCATTGAAGTTTCCTAGCAGCATGAATGGAAGCAAATCTGCAGATACAGAAGCTGTTGCCAGACGTTCAAGGTAGACAATTCTTAACTCTGTTTTTAACCATGAATGATGATGTTTCCCCTTTTCCCATGCGTTTCATGATATAATTGATGCTCGGTGATCAAGGAACTTTTGTAAGTCTGTACGATAACTTCTATTAGGCAATTTTCAATATTGTGCTGAAGTGGACCATTGGGAAACAATAGTGTTTGCAGTTCGTTAACCAGCGAGGCATACCGGTAGCAGTACATAGTGCATTATGTACTTGAAACAACTCGATGGAGAAGTCTAAATTCTTGGTAAGGAAGCATCTAGGTATTGTCCTCGGCAGCGAGGCTAAGTGGGACTTTTGGTTATCCCTTGCCACACCCATCAATGTATATGTTGAACCTTTGACCATTGCTTGACTAGATTTTAAAAACAGACAAATAAATGCTTTTATAACCTCCACAGAAAGAAGAGCACTTAAAATAGCCTTTTGTTCTCATTTGGTTAAAGAAGAGACATTTCAACTCAATCACATCTGTACAACATACACGATATAACATGAATAGCTTTTGGACATTTTTACCCCTGTAGTTAGTCATGGGAAGGGGAAAAAACCTTCGGCGTTTTCATTCATGTAGCCCTTGAACCCAAGGGTAGTTTTGTCCTTTCAAATCCTTGGGAGTAGCCTGCACCCGCTTCTCTTCTTTCTGTGTAGCCTACATGGAAGACATAGCATGAGGGAGCCTATGCAACAAAGGCTCTGTGGGGCCCACTGTGATGAATTTGCAACATCCACACCGTACATCTGTTGCAGCATCTCATATTAGGATCTCGGCGAAAAAAACGTGGTAGGTATATCTAAAGCTCGAGTGGGTCACAACACCGGAAAGAGTAGGCATGGGTTGCCCACTGTCAAAACTCTTCCGTCTTTCTCCGTGTTTAGCCACACGCTTTCCCTTCGTCTCTCTCTCTCTCTCTCTCCGTTTTCTCTCCCCTACTCTCTCCACATGTGTTGCACGTGTCATGCTCCTAGTGTGTTTAAAGTAGATATTTAGGATTACCCATTTTTAACAACCCTTAATTTGTTATGTTTCAAATTCAGAGAACAATGGTGGATTTTGGTGATTATGCTTGAGTCATTAATTTAGTTGGTGCAAAATCCAGCACTTCCCCCCCCCCCCCCCCCAAAAAAAAAAAAAAAAAAAAGAAAAAAGAAAAAGAAAAAGAAGAAAAGGGAGATATTCGAAGGCACCATTGTGGGAAAACAACAATGAGAATATTTGTAGCTTCATTGTCTTCATCGTCATTACTCATTATAGCTTTGTCCCAGCTGTTTAGGGTTGGCTTTATGAATCCTATTTTAACAATCACATCTGAAAATGAATCATCCTCTTAATAGAAATGTGCAGATTCAGGCATTTGAACGTTTACGTAGAGCCCATCTTTCCTGCTGATGGGCATTTGTGTAGAATATCTGAGCCGTGTAAGAGGTGGTCCACACCATGAATATCTCCTAGGGCTATAACCAGTCACTCATCAGGTGGCCACTCTGTTGAAATGAATGGAAAGCCGATGGTTTGACTCATTTTACTGGTGTAACCCACCTATGAGTAGTATGGCCTGTTGTTCATGACAGGCAGTCTTCATTGTGGTGATCCTTCTTTTGCACAACATGGATGTCCTACACACATGACATGCTGGAGAGAAAGATGGTGGGGTGCATGTGAAAGTTCACAGACAATACTTGTATGCGAACAGTTCTCTCCTCTTAATATGATGAATCATTTACTTTAAGCATGACTTCGCATTTTATGTGGAATCAATGCCCCTATGGCTAATGTTTTGTTTCTGTTTTGTAGTCCGATTTTGGAAGCTTCTTGCCTCTTTGCAGAAATGATTCAGCATGGACTCCGTTGCATTGCTTTTTGTAAAACACGCAAGCTCAGTGAGCTTGTTCTATGCTACACGTACGTTACCACTATAAGCAAATGCATATTGATCCATATGCTTGTCGTGCTCCACTTTTTTGTGTCTACATTTATCTTATCACAGCCTTTTAGTGTTGTTGGCAAAAGTTGACATTTGGCAATTTCTTCATTTTGTTGTAGGCGTGAGATTCTTCAGGAGACCGCACCCCATTTGATTGATTCTGTTTGTGCCTATCGTGCTGGCTACACTGCTCAGGTAATTTTTTCACTTTATTTTGTATATATATAAATGGGAAAGTTGGATGACCTCTCTGAACATTCAAAAACAAAAAAAGAAAGAAGAAAAAAGGAAAAAGACTTCGCTGTGTGACAGAGAATGTAGTAAAATAGTAGAATTTATCCATTTTCACTAGAAGAGATTTGGAGAGAAAAAATTCTTTCCTTTTATCCACCAAACTTGATTTCAGTGTTTGCGTTGATGATAGTGTCTCTTGACTTGATTATTTTGGCATAAATGTTTGGTGATTCTTTTAATATATAAGTAAACCTCTCATTATTTAACCTGATGCTGTATCTTAGCCATTCAAGTAGTAAAAAGATTTTGTTTTCCTTCAAACTTCATTAATGTTTCATATGTTTCTTTTTAGCATCTCTCTTACCTCATCAATTAGATGTAGATCGGCATCATTGAACAATAAAGCCGTGTTGCTTTTCTATTCTTTTTTTTCTTGTTTTGGGAAAGGTGGACAGTACCATCAGCAATTTTATTAATGGAAAACATTAAATACAACCAAAAAGGAGGGGATAGAAGGCCTACCTCCATAAAAGAAACTCTTACAAAAAAACCCCAATTAACATCTAAGCTGTACACCCCCACCTTATCAAGAAAGACATGGAATTTGGCCACAGACGGCAACTTCTCCTTACAATGGTAGAAAGAGTCATCTTGAGCATTACTGGCCCAATTAGCCTAACAATCTGCAACAAAATTGGCCTCTCAAAAACATTAGAAACTGTATGACCAATGTTCCCGTGTAAACATCTGATTTCCTTCTACCAACTCTAGGTGCTCCACATTTCTCATACAATCACGGAGCATGCCACCACCACCAGACACTCCCGGGTCGCCTTGAGATGCCCAATTGACACTCAACTTGAAAACCCCCATGGTGGTTTTTAACCATTTCAGTGGCAACAGAATTTTACATATCAGCCTATAGATACCAATATTACAGCTTGACAACTCTGACTTTCACAACAGGTTACATTCTTTGCTGAAATTGTGCCCCTCAGTTACCTGCTTCAACCAATCCAGGATGTTTCGAATAACCTTTCAGCCTTCCACTATCTTATCCTTATATTTCAACGAGTTCCTAGCCTTCCAAATCTCCCAAAAGGTAAATACTGGGGTCTATCACTAAGGGCCTGTTTGATTTTTAAAATCCTTGGTAAATACCCTGTAAATGGGTAATTATGACTCTTTTACCTTGTTTGAAAATTCATGAAATTTCTGCTTCGAAAACTGGTCCAAAAGCACTAGTTTAAATTTGTGGGCCCCACTGTGATGTATATGGCATATCCGTTTTACCAGAACATTTTCAGGCATTGGCCGAAAATTGAAGCCAAATCCAACACTAAAGTGGCCCACCCCAAAACGAAATAGTGGCCCCAAGAAGTTTTTAATGGTAGGTGTTAGTTTCCTTTTCTCTTGTGGTGTGGTCCACTTGAGCTTTGGATATGCCTCATTTTAAAGTTCATGACATAAATTCAGTTGGCCTAACGGATGGATGGTGTGGATATGTGATATACATCATGGTGGGACCCACAAATATTTTGCAGCATCCTCAGTTTTAACATCTAAAAAGTAGCGGTCAAATCATGCATCGGGAAAAATGAGGTAAATACTAAAGGAAATAATCATTACCCATTTGTAGGGTATTTACACCAGAATTGAAAAATCAAACAGGCCCCAAAGAAGTATGGGACTGTTTACCAAAGGATGCGTCAAACACCCAATGATCAAATTGTTGTTCTATTGAATTCGAGCTGAAAGTCTAGACATTAAACATCTGCTCAAAGAAACCCCAGACCTATGGAGCAAGGTCAGACTCGCAGAACAAGTGATAAGGGCTCTCACAATAGTAGGTTAGTCTCGCAGAACAGGTAACAAGGACTCATAATAGTTTGATGATCTGCAACAAAGACATTTAGAAGCAAGCTGCACACCAAACTTCCACAACATTTTGGGTAATTTCCACTGTAACAGTCTCCACATAAAAATAGAGAATTTTAAAGGGCTAACTTATCCACAATCAATTACTCGATTCTGGGATATACCTTTTTTCCTGAAAACATTCCCATGCTGATTTGAGTGATAAAATACCATTTGAAGAAGGCTTCCAAATAAACATATTTGAATGTGAGGACAAGATGATGCGGCTTGAAGGGAGGCCATCAATCACCACCCAAGGAATAATACTTCCAACCTAGAAAGCTCCCAAGGCTCATCATCCATGAGAACAACCTTCAGACAAATTTTCATCAATTAAATTCCTTTCATCAACATTTCAACAAGAGGCATATTTACCCACCAAGCATAGAACTATAAATTCAAACCGTCCATGCCAACCAACCACTTGGTTTTTCAAGGAAAACCCCTTTTGGCTTTAACGTAGATCTCCAAAGAGTAGACGAACATCTACACGAACGTTCTGGCGATATCTTGCTCTAATGTATGTTGCCCAGATCCAAACGATTCCAAAGCATCTTTAGTCAGAAGCTCTTCTGAGCATCTTGTAGGCATCTAATGACTTGGCCACCACCCTGAACAGGCTCAAATTTTCTTCCAAAACAATTGATGACGATTTCCAGAGTCTGATTCAACCCAGAAGAAATTTGCGAGCTTAGCCTCAATCTTTTTTGACTATCGAATTTGTAAACTCCATTGCAGAGAGAAGATGAACCGGCATAGAATTTAAAACGCTGATCTATACTGGAGCATCCGATTCTGGGCTTATTAAACATGCACATAGAAAAACAGATTCTTGGAAATCCTTACCATTCCCAAGATAGTGGATATGTCAAATGCATCCATATCTTGTCATTTTAGCAATGCATGCTCAGGCACATTCCTTCAAAACCTACATATCCTGAGGGGTATGGACATGGGTAGGCACCAGGCAGATATAATGCCTTGATGTTTCTATAGTTTCACAGATGTCTACTTAATGTGTGAATCACATTTTGGAATCTCTCAAAATTTGAAACTTCAACTCATAAAAACATCGTTTTTCTACTTCTGTTGCCACTTAAGCTTTTGGATCTTTGGGAAACTAAGGATATTCCTGTAATTGTGTGCCCTCGGCTCCTTCATTTTGCAAATATATTTTGATAATCTTCATTATTTTAATTGCGCTTTTCATGTGCTAGATGCACCATTTAATTTGTATTGTGGTTTTCTTTTTCCCAAAATTTGCATGTATCTTTACGTTGCACATCATACCTTTACCTGTAGCCAGTGTTTTGAATAGCGAATAGTGTGTAGCGTAGCGTTCACCTCTTTGAATAGCGAGGCATAAGCTACATAGCATGTAGTGTAAGCTACACACTATTCTTATATTTTTAATCTAGGTTTTATTTGCTTGCACTAATTCATGATATTTTGCACAAAATTAGACCGATTAATAATAAATAAATTTCATGATATTTGGTGCAACCAAATGCAACCTAAAGTTATAGGAAATGGCAATGATTTGGTATAAACATAAAGAAAGAGCAACGAAACTGATTTACTACAATTGCTTATAGTATTTGACTAAAAGCATTGAAAAGATTAACTAATTTTTATTAAAAATAGAAAAATGTAACAAATCATTGAAAACATTAATTGATTTTAATGTTATAATGAAAAATAACTTGTAATGTGAGCTACGTAGTGTGTAGCATAGTGTATGTAGTGTGTAGTGTAGTCTATGTAGCGTGTAGCGTATGCAAATTATCATGTAGTGTAGGCTACACGCGACTGAAGCTATTTTCATGAGCTACATAGCATTAAGGCTATAAAACACTACTTGTAGCCTTGGTAATATATGTTCTACATTTTATACTCTATGGCATGAGTCGACCTACATTTCGCTTTATTTCATATGCCTAGTTTTATGTTTATTTATGTAATTATGCAATACTATTGTCTTATTCAGTCAGCTTTTTAGGAAGTTGTCTGATTATATAAAAGACTATTCATTGCATTTTTCTAAACCTTGCAACGTGTGTTTTGTTTTGCTTGTGGCATCTTCCCTTTATTATGTATGATGTTAATATTCATTGGCTTATGGGTTACATGATAGAGCAGGATAGGAGGAGAATAGAGGCTGATTTTTTCGGTGGAAAGCTTCGAGGGGTTGCTGCAACAAATGCACTTGAACTCGGGATTGATGTTGGACATATTGATGCAACTCTGCATCTTGGTTTTCCTGGCAGCATTGCCAGGTACTTCGTTTATTCATTTTGATTTGATTTATCTTACATTTTTGCTCTTACCATTTGGCTTTATCTTTTTACTTGGGGCTGTTTTTATTTTTGACATGCAGCTTGTGGCAGCAAGCTGGGAGAGCTGGGAGAAGAGAAAGACCGTCCTTGGCAGTATATGTTGCGTTTGAAGGACCGCTGGATCAGTATTTCATGAAATTTCCACAGAAACTCTTCAAGAGCCCAATTGAGAGTTGTCAAGTTGATTCTCATAATCAGCAGGTTTTGTTGATTCTGTGTACTTGGCACTTTTTATTTTATCAGGAGTTACATTGCAAAGACATGCAAAAAGTTCGCTACTACTCATCCACCATACACGTGATGAAGTAATGGATGGCCCCACCCAATCACGGTAGTCATGGGGACCCCCATTACCGTTCTTTGTGAAAAGAGGCGTGCTACAGGAATACTACAGTAACAAACTGCAAATTACAGTACATGCTACAATACTTATCTTACTTGGGACTTAAGTTTTTCTTTTTAGAAATATATGGTTGTATTATAATAAAATAAGTGCCAATATTGGGTTTTAGTGATGCAGGACAAATGAATCAAAGCATCCTGGCTACTTTAATACCTAATTTGAAGTCTCAGGTGTGAAGTTGCATGATAGTTGATGATGCGGGATGACCTAATTATGATGCATGTTTATAGACACAATTATTCAGCGGAAAGAAAAAGGCAATAATAATCCAAAATTCTAGCATTAATCATCATAACTGAGAAAATCATAAAGGAAACATGCAATGGAGTGGGCCATCATCACAACCATGGAGTATGGAATTCAATTATTACTTAGGTTGGATCCGGCGACGGATGAGACCTCCCGATCTTGCATGGTCATACCCAATCGATCAATGAAGATCACTAGTCCGAAGAATCAGGAAGTTTCTCGGATTAGGGATTTGAGAATTTGGATGTTTAGGGTTTAGATTGATTCTCAAAGTTTGATCGAGGAAAGATTAGGGCTGTAAATGGGTCAGCGGACCCGATGGGGTACCCGGACCCAACCCATTTAGACCCGACCCAGACCCGACCCATTTGTTAAATGGTACGGGTCTGGGTCCAAGAACAGACCCGGTTGCTAAACGGGTCTGGGTCTGGTTTCCTTTATATTAGGCCCGACCCGACCCGACCTGAACCCATTTAGTAAGTGGGCGGGTTTGGTCTATGTTTTAAGGGACCCGTCTAGCCCAGACCCGTCCAGACCCGGTTTTAAAGCCTTGTAAAATGCTTGCATACTTGATCCAGACCCGGACCCATTAGACCCGACCCATTTATAAATGGGTCTGGGTGGATCTCCCTCTACCAGACTCGGACCCATTATAAATGGGTCTAATGGGTTGACTCGGACCCGACCTGGACCCGCCCATTTAGTAAAAGGGTCTGGGTCTAAAATTTGGACCCTAGACCCGTTTAGTAAATGGGCGGGTCTGGTTTTGGATAAACCCGCCCCGAACCCGACCATTTACAGCCCTAGGAAGGATTAGCAAAACTAGAAAATAGAACGAAGAAGGTAATTACCTTGAAGAATTTGGAGGGGCACAAGAATAAATTAGAAGAAGAAGATCAAGGAAAGAGAAGAAGCACCATGAGAGAGAGAGAGAAGAGAGAAGCCACCAAAGAGGTTTGCTTTTTCATTAACAATAAACTAAAAACGTTATTAGGGCTTAGCCCACTTAAATAAGCAAAAGAAAACATAGAAGTATCAAAATACCCCTAAAATATTTGTAAAAAACAAATAAATTTCGTACGTTGGCCGGGCGCCCGGTGACCAATTTGGCCGGGCGCCCGGCTAAGACAAAAACTGTCCAGCAAGAAAACTGCAAAATTGCAGAATTTCGGGCGCCCGGTGACAAATTTGGCCGGGCGCCCGACCACCTTCAGAAAGGCATTCTTCTATTCTTTCAGTTGGGTCTTCTTCCATCATACACACGTGTTTTCTATGTGTCAATTCACGTGCGTAGGGTCTTCAATGCTCCTCAATCATCGCCTAACCACAAGGAAGGTGTTAGTGGTGGGCGCTTTCTTCATTGGTAAACTTGAAATGATCTTGTGTCCTCATCAGCTGAACTTTCTAGTTGAATCACACCCCCAAAATTCAAATATGGGATTAGAGAAAAAAACAAGACAATTGACTATTCACCAATCACCATTCTTTCATAAAAGCCTTCATACACGGACAAACTCACTTTTCCTAAAGCACAAAAAAAAAAAAAAAAAAAAAAAAAAAAAAAAAAAAAAAAAAAACTGAAGTCTAATCCTATGCATCATTGTTTCTAATTCCAGTCATCTATTTTAATATACTATTATTATTATTGACAACACAGGGTGTCCCCACCCCATTTTGAGGTGAGACTATTCCTCGCGGATGCACGCAATCACCCGCAACCATGTGCATCATGTTTAATAAACTATTAATAATGAGTGAAATATCAAGAAATCCTATGAACCTTTCAATCCTTCTGTAAATCAGCCATAACTTACTAAATTCATGTCAAATCGCATGATCTTTGGCTCCTTTGGAGGATAAAATTGCTTTCAAACGGGAGCGATTTCATATCATTCAGATTTCTTTTAGTATTTGAAAGGTGGCCTAGGAATAAGTCATGAGAATAAGAGTACCTATAGACAGTTTCTAAATGATATATGTTTTTCTCTATAAAACCTACTAAATGTATGAAATAATCCAATTGCATGGACTATATGGGAGTGGGACTGGGACCACAAATCCATCAGGCCATCTTGTGTGAGACCCAATTGTATTCCTTCTATAGTTTCACTTCTCTTGGACTCAGTTGCACATGACATGACCAAATCATCTAAGTCTACTTTCCATCATCTTGTTACATATAGTTGCTACTCCTAAATTCCCTTAAACGCATTCATCTCTAAATCTATCCTTGTCTTGCCAGTTATCCATCTCAACATCCTCATTTTAGCTACATCATCCTATGGACGTTCTTCCTTTAACTGCCTGAAATTCTGTCCCATAAAGCATGGCTGGTCTTATAGCCATCCTATAAAATTTCCCTTTCAGTTAAGTGGTACATGAAGATCACACAAAACTCCACTGGCACATCTCCATTTCTTCCACTCCGCTTGACTACTATTTTTTTTGAAGGATGACAATTTATTGAAAAAGTGACAAGGCTGAAAGAAAACAAAGCCAAAAGAAAAAAAAAACCAAAAACAGCAAAAGCCAACCCAACAAGCATAAAAATCCAACCCCCACCCGCTAACTACGCACTAAGAACAATACACCCTCCACTCAACCACCAAAGATTGAGCATAACAAAAAACCCCCACTGGGTTGCCGAAGATGTCCCTAAAGCACCTGCGATTTCTTTCCTTCCAAATGGCCTACAATCCAGCTAAGAAAAATAGTCTCCATATCCTTCTCAATCTCTCCACTCCCATGAATTATTAACCCAAGATATTGAAAGAGGTCATTTCGGGAAACTTCTTGGCCAGTAATCTTTACCAATTCATCATTCCCACTCCTATTGATATTAAAATTACACTCTATATACTTTGTTTTCTTCTGACTAATTTTAAATACTTTAGATTCCAAAGTACCTTTTCATAAATCTAGCTTTATGTTTACACCCTTTGTCTTCTTGTCAATCAAAATTGTCATTTGCAAACAACATACACCATGGGATCTCTTCCTGTAAGTTAATAACTCTTTGTACATAGTCATTCCACTGCTAAGTTTCCTTATATGATTGACTTTTCCCTCTAGATACACTTAAAACATCTTTTGCCACTTTCCTATTGCACTCTGCCATCTCATTTCACATAACGATTGCTTCTTCCTCGACATTCCACTTTCCTCTTCCATCAACTTATTTATGAATAACATTGTTTTCTCCCCTTTTAAATTCCACCACCTAGTTTTTGGACATCTATTAATTTCATTACCTTTCTTCCATCTCTCAGTCTAAACATTCATAACCATTAAGCTACGTTGCACGGTCAAATTCTTTCTAGGTTTCACCTTGTAGTCCTTACATATTGATCATTCTGTCTTCCTAAGCAGAAAGAAAAATAATTGGCTTGTATATGATGCACTTTTGAAAGTTATTAAATGTTCATCTCTTTTTAAAGTAGTGTGTCAAATGGATAGTTAAGAAGAAAATTGTTAACGGTGCAAATTCGATGGCACATTCAGATGGTTAAGATCATCTAAATAGTGTGATATTCGGGCTCTGCTCCATCTTGAATGAACCCCACAACTTGGATGATTAGAATCACCATGCACATATGCCACGTGTACGGTGGATGAACTGCAGCATGTGAGTGGTATCTGGCAGTGAAGGATACCACTTGGAACCTTGAAACGTGTGGATGCTAGTTTGTAGGCATATTTATATTTTATAGCAAGGCCCACCTAATGCTTCCAGACCTGACAATTTAAATGAGACATCAAATGCCGCTTACCTTACACTGCTTCGCTTTCATCTTCTAGGTGCTCGAACAGCACATTGCATGTGCCGCTCTTGAACACCCACTGAGTTTGGTATATGATGAGAAGTATTTTGGTTCTGGCCTGGATAGTGCAATAAAGTCCTTGAAGGATAAAGGACAACTGGGGTGTGATCCATCCCGTGTTTCTTCTGCCAGAATATGGAGCTATATTGGGCATGAGGTATGTTGTTTGTGCATATGGGATAAATTTTCCTTTTTTTTTTGTTAATGATTTCTGTTAACATTCATGAGTTTGTACATGACTTCTGATTTGCTTTTTCTTGTTTGCTTTAATCAGAAAAGTCCTTCACATGCTATTAGCATTCGAGCAATAGAGACCGAGAAATACAAAGTAATAGACAAAGGCAAAGATGAAATCCTTGAGGAGATTGAGGAAAGCAAGGCCTTCTTTCAGGTAGTATGTTTGGAACTTATAATTGCTTTTGCAAACTGAAAGTATTTATTTGGTTGCTTTTTTAAGAGTAACATCAGCTATGCCAAATTTGCATTACGTAACCTAGTGTGTTTGTCATGACTCTGGTAATAAGTATCGTTGTTGGGATGGTATTCTCTTGTCTGCAAGAAAAAAACTTTGGAGTGAGCGAATTCTTAATTTAAATAAGAGGTCTCAAGTCTGATCAGTTGGATCACAAGTTACGGTCCACCAGCAAATAACTTCCAATATGTTCAGCACATGAAACATCCAATCCTTCCAATATGTTGGACCCACCATGGTGATCTCCTAGTGCAAAATCATCTCCATCCACTCATAAGGGCACACCATAGAAAACTATGTCCATCCACTGATAAGTATCAAAATATAAGTGTGGTGACTCGACAAGTGGATGTGGCTGATTTTTGCACAAGGTAATCCTCATGAAGGGGCCAACCTATTGGACGTGTTGACATGAAAGGTTGGAAGATATACCCTGGGACCTGGGTGGACTGTTAACTTATAGTCCAACTGGTTGGATTTGGGACCTTCTCTTTAAATATTACATCTTGCATCTACAAATCAATTTCCTGCATTTTTTCCTTGTTGTAAAATAGTCATATATGGTTTGTTTATGCAGCCAATCTTGTTCCTTAGGCTATGTCTGGATGCCTTATTGAATTGAATTGCAATAATTAGGTCAATAGGGGAAATGACCAAATTGTAAGTACCTTCCTTTTGTATTCATTTATAGGTACTGTGCTCCAAATCAAAATTTGTTACTTCCAAGTTAGGCTTGAAATGCTACAAATCAGGGACTACTTACTTCATTGTTAATACTGTACACCTTGAAGATTATCAAGTTCCTCTTGAGTGAAGTGAATGTTGCAATTCAGTTTTGTTGTGACCACCTTAGTTTTTCAACATATATTGGATAATACACTTCTTCTTCCTGATTCAGGTCTATGAAGGTGCTGTGTATATGCATCAAGGGAAAACCTATCTGGTAAAGGATTTAGATTTATCCACGAAGATTGCTTTATGCCAAGTAGCCGACTTGAAGTATTACACAAAGACGCGCGATTACACGGATATTCATGTCATTGGTGGTGATCTTGTAAGTCTAGCTCTCAATTGAAGTTTCAATACTTACTACATGGCTTTTGTCTGCCATATGCCCATTCTCGTATTGCATGTTGAGATCATGGCATGGTTCAAAGGAAGCTTTAAGCTGTCCTGAGGATACATGATGTTCTACAGCACCTAAACTTTTCTATTCAATTTGTTGTGAAATTCATACAAGAAGCTGTTAGAATGGTTTTAATCTGCTACATTCTTTTTTCTGCAGTGATTAGTATATGGTAGAAATGATCGCTTGTTACTTATATGTAATTATGAAATCTACACAGCTACGGCATACATAGTTATTAAGGATTCTCCATGTAGGGTTTAGTTCAATCATATTGCTTCTACAATTTTCCTAATAAATCCAAGTGTTTAGGGCAGTAATTTGGGCAGTGATTGATGACTCATTTTCTCTTAGATGTGAGAATACACATGTTAGATTGATGATTTGTCACAACACAAGTGAATTGTCCTTTTTTGTTTTACTATAAACGTTTCTTACTTAGATCACTGTGTGAGTGAACAAGCTTGCAAGAGCAAATTGTGAGGCCAAGGTTGCCATTTCATGTTGGAAACCAAAAGCTGCCACTTGCCACTAAGCCTCTCTTTTGCATTTCCATCCCTCCTATCTGCTATCTTTATTTATTCCCATGTTTTATTCCATCAAGTGTTTCTCCGATTTATTCTATTTGCTCAGCATTTATGCTTTTCATACTATCGTTTGGCATCACTACCCCAAATAGACCAGCTGATGAGGACATCGGGCCCTTTCGAGTGTACCAGTGCAGAAAACGAGCAATTTCCATGTCCATATGGTTTGACAATGGACACGGATCAAAAACTTGAGAAGAATGAAGGCCTTACACATGTGGGAAGAAAATGATCGGAAAAAGATCCATAAAAAAGACTGCCCCAAATTCAGCAGATTTCGGATTCTCGACGGCTTTTCGACATTTTTCCGACGGGTCTGGGCCGTCACGTTTTGTAGATCCTATTGACGGTTTCGTCGATCTTATTAATGATGTGCAGTTTGCTCGCTGGACAGTCCAGGGACCATCGTAAATCCTATCGATGGATCGGTAGATCCTATTGACAGGCCTTGTACCAGTTTTGCGGAAAACGCAAATTTTCGACTTATTTAGGGTCTTAGGGTAGTTTTGTCATTTTTTTAATTTCGGGATTATTAACAGGGTGAAGCACTAACTCTCTCATATTACTATTGTTATTAAAAATTAAGAAAACCTTTTGTGGTGCTTTTTGTGGAGAAAATCCCCAATTCTCTTCCTCCTCTCTTCGCGATTCATATGCTCCTACCCATCTCTCCCGTTCTCTCTTCTGAAGGTAATCTCTAACCTTTTCTTCTAACCTTCTTCCTTCACCAAATCTCTTTTGTTTAATCTCAAAAGCCTAGATCTACAATCCTGAATCGACTAGTTTCAGATTTCCTAAGTTTTACCATTCCCTTAATCCAGAAAACTCACAATTTTCTTGGATTAGAGAATCTATGTGATTGATTGGATGAACCCGTGCAAGATCGAGAGTTCTATCTCTCACCAGATCCAATCCACACCAGGATTTGAAACCCATACTGCTTGATTGTGATGAATGACCCTAATCATTACTTGTTTCTCTTAATTAATTCTTAGTTTATTATGTACATGATGAATGATTTATCTCATTGTTTACATGATTCTGCCCTTCTATAGTTTTCGCATGCATCTAGGGTTAGATTAGGTCATCCTGCATCAAATTTTGGTATCAGAGCTTTGGTTCTTGCATGAGTTCGTTCTAGATCGAGTTACCAAGTCTTATGTTTTCTTTTTGGTTAATCTGAAATCTTTCGGTTGCATCCAACATTGATTTCACATCTGAATTTTCAAATTTGCAGTCTTCTTCAGATCTAAAGCTGAAATTTTTAGAATTTTGTCTCATTTAGAGCATAAATCTGGATTTTCTAGATTTGCATCTTCTTTGATCAAAATCTGAAATTTTCATATTCATATTTTGGTTAGCATCCAAATCTGAATTTACAGAAATTTTGCATCATACTAGAACTAGTTCATCTTGTTCTATGTTTTAGTGTTAATCGGTCCATAGAGTCATGTGCTAGGTAAACCAGGATCAAGTTCCACGTATATGCCCACGAGAATCGGTAGATGTTTTGGATTACATCCAATCATGAACGACGGACAACTTTCCGAGACTCTGAATCAACTTGTCCAATGTTTGGCCGCCCTTAAGGTGCAAAACAAGAATTCTTTAGCCCAACTTGGCACCCAAGTCATCACCGCCATTAATTGTCTAGAGCGTCCAGAAGAGTCTCAGAGAGAGAACCTCGACTTTTGGGGCGATGATCAGTCCCAAGTGGGAGGAACCGTCGAGGAAGATGTCCTTATGCATGGTAGGGGTCGTGGAGGGGCGCGAGATCCGCAACCCGCATATGAATATCAGGACCGCTACGATCCCGATGAGCGAGTTCTGAAGAGTGTCAAGGTAGAAGCCCCTAGTTTCGATGGGCGTCTTGACCCCAAGGCATTCCTTGATTGGTTAGCAGACATGAACCATTGCTTTGAATGGTACGAGATGTCTAAAAATCGACAAGTGCGCTTTGCCAAGATGAAGCTTGTGGGTCAAGCCAAGTTATTTTGGGCGAATATGGAGCACAAATTTGAGAGGGATGGAGGGGCCCCAGTCACACATTGGGAGGAGATGAAGGTAATGTTGAAGAAGAAGTACCTTCCTCTCTCCTACCGACAAAAGCTCCTTGATTAGTGGCAGTCTTTATGCCAATGATCAATGTCAATCGCTGAATATAGTGTCAAATTTGAAGAGTATATGATGCGATGTGATATTCAGGAAGATCCTTTGGTGACGCTATCGCATTTCAAAATGGGTCTTTGCATGGATCTGCAGCCTAAGCTTCTGACTCGCCCAGTTATTGACTTGGGCGATGCATACCAAGTTGTACAAGAGTTAGAGCAATACCTGAAGTCTCCTGTTACACGATGCTTTGAGTCCCGAGACTCTAAAGTTAGAACAAGTTTCTAGGGAACCAAGTCTAACGTTGACAGTCAGCCTAGGGTGCAGGCGAATGTGCCTCCTAAACCAAGGGATGATAAGGGCAAAGGAGTCCTTGGTGTTGGTCCTAGTGGGGGAAGTCAGTTGCGATGTTTTGAATGTGGACATGTTGGTCACTTTGCACATCAGTGCATATAGAAGAACCGTGGAAAAGCCTTGGTCATATGCAAATCCAATGAGAATGCGAATGACCAGGGTGATTACGAAGTGGAAAAATATCACCTTGAAGGAGGTACTAGTGACGAAGAGGAGGCAATTGATGATCCGACACTTGCAGTTGTCAAATGTGCTCTAGCATAGACTAAGGGTAATGCTGATTGGTGTCGAAACATGATTTCTATACTTCCGCCAAATGTGGAGATAAGAATTGTAAGGCGATCGTGGATAGTGGAAGCTGTCAAAATGCGATTTCCGCTAACACCTTGGATCGCCTAAAGTTGAAGGCTACCCCCTCATCTTGACCCTTATAAAGTTTCTTGCGTTGACAAGACTTCACTCCCAGTCACCCATCAATGTTTGGTTCACATCGAGTATGGATCATATAAGGAATCACTGTGGTGTGATGTTTTACCTATGGACATAGGTCACATCATTCTAGGTAGGCCGTGGTTGTTTAATAGAGATGTTAAGATTTATGGTTGCTCAAATGTATGTACTTTCATGCATGAGGGCAAGAAGATCAAAATCAACCTATTGCCACCTAAGAGCACCCTAGACAGGGTTAAGAATGAGAGGGAAAGTGAACCTAAAGAAGGGAGGAAATCCAATCATAAGTCTTTGCATATAATAAATGCAAAAGAGTTTAAGAAAGAGACTGATGAGGATTCGACGGTGTACGCCCCAGTGGCTAGAGAGGTTACACCCGAGGTTCCTGTAGAGTTACCCCTAGAAGTAGTGTCAGTTTTAGGGGAGTACAAAGATGTGTTCCCCGAGGACTTACCGGATGAGTTGCCATTTATGCGGGACATTGAGCGTGCCATTGATCTCGTCCCAAGGTCTACTCTACCGAACCTTCCTCATTACAGAATGAACCCTGCAGAGCATGTAAAACTGAAGAGGCAGGTAGATGAGCTTTTGCACAAGAGTTTCATCCAAAAGAGTATGAGTCTGTGTGTTGTACCATCATTGTTAACGCAAAAAAAAAAAAAAAAAAAAAAAAAGTTACGTGGTAGATGTGTGTGGACAGCCGAGCCATAAACAAGATCACGGTCAAGTATATGTTTCCGATACCTAGGCTTGATGATATGCTAGAGATGATGGTCAGGTCCACCATCTTCTCGAAAATAAGTCTCAAAAGTGGCTATCACCAGATTTGCATACGCCTAGGTGATGAATGGAAGACGTCCTTCAAGACGAAGGATGGGCTGTATGAATGGCTGGTCATGCCTTTTGGCTTGACTAATGCACCCAGTACCTTTATGCAGGTGATGACACAAGTTTTGAGACCTTTCATGGGCAGGTTCTTAGTGGTACACTTCGATGACATTTTGATCTATAACACTACTAAAGAATTGCACCTTGATCATCTGAAGCAGGTCTTTAGCGTTCTTAGACAGAGAATTTATACGCCAACCTTAAGAAGTGTTCCTTTATGTTAGATCGAGTCGTGTGTTTAGGGTTTATTGTATTGTCCATTGGGATGCGTGCAAACCCATAAAAAGTCAAGGCCATAGTTGATTGGCCTAAACCGAAGAACATCCACAAAGTGCGAAGCTTTCACAACTTAGCAACTTTGTATCGTCCGTTCGTCAAAGGGTTTAGCACAATCATGGCTCTCATCACTGATTGCATAAAAAAGGGAGAGTTTGTGTGGTCCAAAGCCGCATCTAAGGCTTTCAAGGAGATAAGGGGCAGAATAGTAAAAGCTCCCATTATGCGTCTTCCTGACTTTTCAAAAGTCTTCGAAGTAGCGTGCAATGCGTCGAGCATTGGTATAGGAGGCGTTTTGAGTCAAAAAGGTCATCCAGTATCCCATTTCAGTGAAAAACTGGATGAGGCGAAGCAGAGATTCTCCACCCGTGACAAAGAGTTCTATGTGGTAGTGCAGTCTTTGAGACATTGGCGTCACTATCTCCTACCATAGGAATTCGTATTGTTTTTAGATCATGAGGCCTTGAGATATCTAAGGTCCCAGAAGAAGCTCAACCCAAGGCATGCTAAGTGGGTAGCGTTTCTTCAGGAATATTTGTTTGTCTTGAAACATGAGAGCGGGATCGAGAACAAACCAACCGATGCCGTTAGTTGAAGAGAATAGCCTTGCTCAGTTCTTTGAGTGTAGCTGTCGTCGGATTTGAGCAATTGAAAGATGAGTACCTCGTGTTCTCGAATTTTGGGGATACATATATGTTACTCTCTAGTGACTATCATAGTGGGTGAATTTGTTGTTAAAGATGGTTTCCTTTTTAAAGGAAATCACCTTTGTGTTCCCCGCACTTCCCTCGGGGATTTCCTCATTTGAGAGTTTCATTTTGGAGGTATATCTAACCATTTTGGTCGGGATAAGACCATTGCCCCTCATCGAGTACTGCTTTTATTGGCCAAGTCTCAAGCAAGACGTCGCGAAGATTTCAGGGCAGTGTCGTACATGTCAACTGGCAAAACAGAGAAAGCAGAACACCGGTTTGTACACGCCATTGTCAGTGCCATATGCGTCGTGGAAAGACATTAAGATGGATTTCGTGCTTGGGCTTCCCAAGTCAATAAAAAAGCATGATTCCATCTTTGTAGTTGTCGATCGTTTTTCCAAGATGGCACACTTCCTTCCCTGTTAAAAAACATCAGATGCATCTAATATCGCTCGAGTCTTCTTTGATGGTGTGGTTCACTTGCATGGGTTGTCTAAGACCATAGTGTCTAATCAAGATGCGAGGTTTACCAGTTATTTTTGGAAGACATTGTGGTACATAATGAGCACCAGGTTGCAATTTTCTACTGCATACCACCCTCAGACGGATGGTTAGACTAAAGTGGTTAATCGGAGTCTTGGAAACTTATTATGATACCTTGTGGGTGAACATGTCAAGACTTGGGACTTAATTTTACTTATTGCCCAATTTTCTTATAATAGTTCAGTTAATAGGTCTACGGGTATGAGTCCTTTTGAAATAGTTAGTGGTTACAAGCCTAAAATGCCCATAAATTTATTACCAATAAACTTATTACGATACCTTGTGGATGAACATGTCAAGACTTGGAACTTAGTTTTACCTATTGCTGAGTTTGCTTATAATAGTTCAGTTAATAGGTCTATGGGTATGAGTCCTTTTGAATAGTTAACGGTTACAAGCCTAGAATGCCCATAAATTTATTACCAATGTCAGTTATCCAGAGGTCGTCAAAGTCAGCCGATGCATTTTCCCGTCACATTCATGAATTGCATTTAGACATTAGGAGGCAGATAAATGTAAGCAATGAAAATTATAAACATTCAACTGACCTGCATTGTAAGATTCAAGAGTTTCATTAGGGAGACTGTAATGGTTCGGATGAGGTCAAAACGGTTCTCCCAGGGTGCCATGCGAAAATTACAAGCGCGCAGTGCTGGGCGATTCAAAGTCTTGCTGAAAATTGGGTCCAATGCGTACATGATAGAACTTCCACCTAGCATGAGAATTAATCCAACATTCAATGTGGAAGATCTAGTCCTTTATCCAAACCCTCACATAGACCCTACTCCCCTTACTTGGCTATATTAAGAGTTTTCTTCCCAGCCTACACCACATATCCCAACTTTACCTGAGAAGCGAGAAGAAATTGAAGGGATTGTGGATGAGGAGATTGTTTCCACAAGAGATGGAATTTTCCAGAGGTACTTGGTTAAATGGAAGAATAGGCTAACATCAGACTGTACATCGCTTACGGAAGAAGATTTGTTGCGAAGTGATCCGGATCTTCTTGAACGGCACAAATTTTTTATCTCGCCGTAGTCGAGCTCTTCTCAGCCGAGGGGAATTGATGAGGACATTAGGCCCTTTCGAGTGTACCAGCGCAGGTTTGACATGGACTTGGATCAAAGACTTGAGAAGAATGAAGGCCTTACACATGTAGGGAAGAAAATGACCTGGAAGATGATCCAGAAAAAACTGCCCAAAATTCAGCAAATTTCGAATTCCTGACGGCTTTTCGACAGTTTCTCGACGGGTCTGGGCCGTCGCATTTCGTCTATCCTATCGACGATGTGCAGTTTGCTCGCTGGACAGTTAATGGACCATCGTAGATCCTATTGATAGGCCTTGCACTAGTTTTGCGGAAAATGCGAATTTCCGACTTATTTAGGGGTTTTAGGGGTAGTTTTGTCATTTTTTTTTAAATTTGGGATTATTAATAGGGTGAAGCCCTAACTCTCTCATAATGCTATTGTTATTAAAATATTAAGAAAACCTTTTGTGGTGTTTTTCTTGGAAGAAATTCTCGAATCTCTTCCTCCTCTCTTCGTGATTCATCTACTCCTTCCCATCTCCTCTCTCTTTCTCTCCTGAAGGTAATCTCTAACCTTTTCTTCCAACCTTCTTCCTTCACCAAATCTCTTTTGTTTAATCTCAAAAGCCTATATCTACAAACCTTAATCGACTAGTTTCAGATTTCCTGAGTTTTACCATTCCCTTAATCAGAAAACTCACAATTTTCTTGGATTAGAGAATTTACGTGATTGATTAAACGAACCCGTGTAAGATCGAGAGTTCTATCTCTTGCCGAATCCAATCCATGCCAGGATTTTAAACTCGTACTGCTTGTTTATGATGAATGGCCCTAATCATTACTTGTTTCTCTTAATTAATTCTTAGTTTATGATGTACATGATGAATGATTTATCTCATTGTTTACATGATTCCGCTCTTCTATAGTTTTCACATGCATCTAGGGTTAGATTAGGCCATCCTACATCACTCGCCTTTCTTCAAACCACACATGTTTAAATTGTTCTTAAATCCTTGGCTTGTTGTCGATTACCTTTTTTGTCAGAACCACCAATCGTAACTATTCAACTGCCTCAAGAAATGCCATGTTATATGATTGCCCAAATTTACCAAAGCCAATGCCAATTCTCGACAATGTTCTTAGATCACATTATTCTCTCACAACGTTCTTCTTTTCCACCTTCAATCCTTCTTCTTCTTCTTCTTTTTTACACATACACCCTCACACCCACACACACCACAATGGGTACTCGAACCCATGACCTTAGTGTTGAAACTCTTGTGAGTCTACCACTAAGCCATGAGTAGGGACCCACCTTCAATCCTTCTAGTTGCCACTACTTATGTCGAAAATCTACGTTTCTCAAGATGCCTTTTCAAGCCCTTAATGCCTCATACGTTGACCAATGCTTTGCACCATTCGCATTTAGCATGCCTGGTATGCCCTTGACTAAACCTCAATAGCTTCTGTCAAAACTTTTTTCTCTTTATCCCTTTTATTCTAATCTACATCATGTCTGCATAATCTTCGCAAAACAATCAGTATCCTACTCACTAGTCACTTGAGAGGAAAATTCTTTGCTTGATATTGACTTCGATCCGAAACCTAATTGGTGTTATTAGATGTCCTTTCTCAAAGGAGTTTAGAGAACACGGACGGGCTTTCAACAGAGGCCCCTTTAGGAATTTTGCCCTAGTTAGCCAGATTGTTCTTCGGTTTTGGGTGGGGTGTTGCGCTGTTTTAGTTTTGATCTGTAAGGGATTTGGTAATAGGTCTCCATCTTCCCCAAACACAAGTATTGGATGGCATTGCTGAGATGGTGGGGGAATTTGGCTCATTTTCTAAAGATTTTCGTGGGATATGGGTGCAGACCTCCATCTGAGACGATGAGGCCTCTTGAAAGTTCTGAAACATGCACCAACCACGAGTCCAGCTCCGAGTGATGCTCTACCTAAATCACCAAACCCCTACATTTCATGTTCTGAACACAATCTGGATTACGGGTCATTTGCAATCCAGATGGTAATTATTACGGACCCAAAATTTTGGTTCTATACTCTTAGTTTTGATTAAGTTATAATGTACATTTATATTTAGAATGTAGGGATTTGTACTCTAGTTTATTTGATAGCATGCATATAATATAATACTATGGATGTAGGATCTATAATAATACCATTCATTTTTTCATTTATATATTACATTATCAATTCATATATATATATATATATATATATATATATGGGAAATATATATATATATGGGAAAAGGTACTATGCACTCGAGCTGTGTGGGCCCCACTGTGATGTGTGAAGGGCATCCACCCCATCAGTCAGATGCACCATTCCATGGTGGGCCATGGGCCTAAAACTCAGGCCAATCCATGACTTGGGTGGGCCACACCATATACAACAGAGAAGAGTGGATATCCACCTATTGAAACCTTTATGATCGTTTATAGGATCGACTGAGATGTGGTTGAGAAATCCAGCCCATCCATTGTGTGTGTCCCACTTAAACAAGAGGTCATACCAAGTTTCAACCGTATCCAAAACTCAGGTGGGCCCCAACAGTGCTTTTAGATGTTGTAGGCATGATTTTACACTGTTTCAGTTGGTATGGCCCTGTTGAGTTCTGGATACAGCTGATTTTTGGGATATCCCATAAACAACAGGGGAACCACCAAATGCATGGTATGGATGTCTAATGCACATCACAGTGCGTCCCACACAGCTCGACCTCATGGGAACTTCCCATGAGCTCGAGCGCATAGTACATTTTCCCTATATGCACGTGCACACACACACACAACTATATTTAATGTACTTTGTGTATGTAATGGAGCAACCCTATGCGATCCTACTCCTAGCTTACTACGTGTTGGTGGAAGTAGCACACTATGTATTCGTTCCCATACCAGTATCACGTTCTAGGGTGACCCAAGTTCCGCTTGGATTGTAGTTATTGTGACGCAGGATGACCTAATTATAATTCATGTTTATAGACACAATTATTCAACGGAAATAAAAGGCAATAATAATCTAAAATTCTAACATTAATCATCATAACTGAGAAAATCATAAAGGAAACATGCAATGGAGCGGGCCATCATCACAACCATAGAGTATGGAATTCAATTATTACTTAGGTTGGATCCGGCGAGGGATGAGACCTCCCGATCTTGCATGGTTATACCCAATCGATCAATGAAGATCACTAGTCCGAAGAATTAGGAAGTTTCTCGGATTAGGGATTTGAGAATTTGGGGGTTTAGGGTTTAGATTGGTTCTCAAGGTTTGATCGAGAAAGGATTAGCAAAACTGGAAAATAGAAAGAAGAAAATAATTACCTTGAAGAATTTGGAGGGGCACAAGAAGAAGTTAGAAGAAGAAGATCAAGGAGAGGGAAGAAGCACCATGAGAGAGAGAGAAGAGAGAGGCCACCAAAGAGGTTTGTCTTTTCATTAATAATCAACTAATCCCGTTATTAGGGCTTAGCTCACTTAAATAAGTAAGAAGAAAACATAAAAGTACCAAAATATCCATAAAATATTGGTAAAAAACAACTAAAAAAAAAACAAACAGTTCGTACGTTGGCCGGGCGCCCGGCTAAGATAAAAACTGTCCAGCAAGAAAAACTGCAAAATTGCAGAATTTCTAGCGCCCGGTGACAAATTTGGCCGGGTGCCCGACCACCTTCAGAAATGCATTCTTCTATTTCTTCAGCCGGGTCTTCTTCCATCCTACACACGTGTCTTTTATATGCCAAATCACGTGTGTAAGGTCTTCAATGCTCCTCAATCATCGCCTAACCACGAGGAAGGTGTTAGTGGTGGGCGCTTTCTTTGTTGGTAAACTTGAAATGATCTTGTATCCTCATTATATTGCCCAGGAGTTCCAACTGTTTCATGGTAATGTCTCTCGTGCTAGCCTCAACCCAACTATTTAAATATCATTACGGATTTATTGGATAATCTTACTTTCAAAAGCCACTGTGTCTGACACCCACATCTGTGTCCTTTCAAAGCGATAGTGTTTACAACTCCAGGCATTTTAGCAGTCTGCAGCTAGGCTACTATTACACATTAATAATTGGGGCATTCCCATTTTTGGTGTCATCGGGCCAGGTTAGCTCATAATCCCATCAGGCATGGCCGGACATATGCTGGGCATCTGCTAGTTAGGTTGTGTTGGGCAAGACACGGATCCAAATTAGGCCTCATGGACAATTGTGCTGGATTGGGCTTCAGTTTTATGGCTTTTAGATTCATGCCCAACCTGAACCCAAGCGTGGGCCTGTTTTATGACTGTCATGGGCGGGGCTTGGGCTTATCCAGTTCCAATCCGAGCCTAGCCACTTAGTGCCTTTCTTAGTATATATGGGTACAGGTGTGTAAGAGCATGTACTCTTTGCACTTTATTCATTTCTTGTTGAAATCTTGTTACTAACCGTAGGAGCTATAAGTATCTGTTTCACAAATTGATCCTTTTCTTTGATTTGTGTATTCCAAGGAATTTTGAATGTTTGAGATGCTTGCCGAGATCTATTGGCCAATTCTTTCTCGTGGCATGAAGGCGGGAAGGGGAATGTGAGCCGGAGAGTGTGGTGGCTCATGTTGTTAATAGAACCTCAGAAATTGTTTGGGTTGTGTGGAGTTAGTGTTTTCAGCAGCAAAATTCCATGTTATAGAATGGGCGGTGGCTGCAAAGGTTTTAGTGCAGTTTCCGGTCGATTGGGTGGAGCTATAATTAGCTCCAGGGTGTTTTGTATTGTCTTTCTTGCGTTATATTCTGGCTTCCGCCTTTTTCTTTATAAATTTGATTCTTATCGTTCAAAAAAAAAGAAGTCATGAGCTTCCTATAGTAACTAGACCCCTGAAGGCTATTTACGGTGGGAGCATGGTTGAAGGACCAAGGTTTGAAAAGTCAAGATCCCATTCTGATTTGGGTTGGTCCTAACTAACCAAGATGGCCTCGGCAAGTTCCACTCAACATAGGCAGGTTGGTGAAATTTTCTTTTAGATCAATTAAAATATTGGAAACAGTCCAATGAGTTTTAAAAACTAAGGTCAGTTTGCTTTCTTGAATGAAATCAAGGTCAGTTTTGCCGTGCTTGTTGAAGTGGGTCTTATAGATTGGTGGAATAAAGAAAGTAGATTTGGAAAGGAAAACATCAAATTTGAGGGAAACTATGGATAGAAAGATTCGTGGAAAAGAATTCAAAAAACGTTGTTTGTTTTAGTTTCCGTGATTTCTAGGGAAATTCGGAATGGTCACTGGTCAAAAAGTGAAATGTCTTTCAAAAAGTGTAGAAATGAGGATTATCAAGTTTTTTTTTTTGGAGGAAAAGGAAAACACTCTTTTTTTAGCAAAACCATGGAATGTAAACAGTTTTGCACAGGTTACTTTTTTGTCGCAATCGGCGTAACATGTCACATTTGCAGAAAACGTTTTCCTCCACAGTTGCTTTTTGGATTCACTAATCCAAAAGGCTAAGTTAAATTGATTTCACTTTCTCTTAACTGTGGCAAAAAGGACCATAATACCCTTGGACAAAGTCAGTTTTCCACTTACACTTTATCCAACTGTTCCTAGTTTATTTACAGCCTGCACCACCTTATAATTTGTAAGTTAAGTAGTGTGCAGATTCATACATCCTCATGAATAGAAAATTCAGTGTGGTAGTCTTAAGTTGTCTTAAAGTGAGAAATGCTTACTAGCTACTTTCTTTCCTGTTTCTTAGGCCTATCCGGCAAAGGTGCCTCGGATCCAGCACCTGAAAACAACTGCCCAAGCACAAACTTGCAAAGTAACAACCACCTGGTTTGGCTTCTTTCGCATTCAACGAGGAAGCAATCAAATCATCGATGCAGTCGAACTTTCGCTTCCTAAATATTCATATCAATCACAGGTCTGCATTAGATGCCTGATTGATGTTCCAAGTGGATAAAAATGCATAGGTTTGATGATTCTCATGTTGTATTTTTGCTTACAAGCTTTTTCATGCTGAACTAATGAATCGTACTGCATCATAATATTGAAACAGGCAGTTTGGATTCGAGTTCCCCAATCAATAAAAATGGCAGTGGAGACTCAAAATCTCTCGTTTCGTGCCGGCCTGCATGCAGCTTCCCATGCTCTTCTGAATGCAGTACCTTTGTAGGTCCATCTGTCCATTTACTACATTTCACACAAAATGTACAAGTTATGGCCTAAAGGAGTGGCATTAGAAAATGTCAGCATTAAAATCAAGATATTACAAAATGCACTTAATATCAGTTCTGTGAAGTCTGTTCACACTATATGCGGCAAGGTGTTTGATAATCAGAACTGCTGATCTGGTGGGCCACCAAATGAATGGACCATAGGCCAACAAACACCGTGATTAACAACTCCAGCCATCCGATTATTGTGAGTTTTGCCGGTTGAATGAAGACCATTGCACATTTTTAAGTTAACCATCCCTTAACCCTTTTCACACCACTGTTTGGATGGCTACCCACAGTCTTATTGCCTTTTCTTTTGGGAATGCCGCATCCATCATTTCAGTCATCTTAATAGTGGCCCACAAAATCAACATCTCTGATCACTGTACCAAGTACCATGTGCAATAAACGTGTTTTTTTGCATGCTCCATGGAACTCCATGAAGCTCACAAATCATAGTAGCATGTAGTCAGCCAAATCGTTCCTGCAGGAATATATTTACATCCATACCTGTAGCTTGAATTTGATAGTATGTGATATAGCATTGCATACATCCTCATGCATTTGGAAATCTTCTCTTAGAATTACAGCTGTGCATTGTTAAAGCTCTATTTTTTCAGCATGCCACCTTTTCTTTTTTAGTTACAAAAATCTAATATTGGATGCCTACCATATCATATGGGACATTAACCGATCACCAGCCTGACCACTCTATGTTTCTCACCTATAGGTTTATAATGTGTAACTCCTCAGACTTGGGTTCAGAATGTGCGAACCCACATGAAACCCGCTACTTTCCCGAAAGAATTCTATTGTATGACCAGCATCCAGGAGGCATTGGCATTTCAGCCCAAGTAAGTGACATGTGAATCTGTGATCTCATTGCTTCTATAGTTGCAACCTTGCAGCGCTTGGTTGTATTTCTAAGGCGGGATATTCATTTCAGGGCATAACACTATGATGCTCATCGATTCCGATCTTGTGAATGGTGCGGAATAATAGTTCAAGTGGAATTATATAATGCTTGGGCTGTATGTTTGTAGTATATACAGTACCCAGGGGTTTCATGGGCCAGGCAGGCCTGTTGGGCTTGGCCTGATTCTGCCCTGGCTTGGGCTGAAATATAAGGCCCGAGGCCAGGGCCGAGCCTAAAATGTAAGCCTGCTTATTTATAGGGCCAGGCATAGGATGTATAGATGAGCTCGGCAGCCTGGCCAGCCCAGCCCATTTAAGGTTTCGAGGGCAATTTCGTCAATATTTTGCATTTTGGGTACACTTGAAGAACAATTCATATCTGGCACAAAAGATATTGGCTGGACTCGGGCCCGGGCTATATGCATAATCATCACGAATCTGGATCCTCTGTTTGCTGCAAACAGGAAATCCCTGTTTGCAGCTTTTTGATTGATCCACGTCATCACATAGGTTTGCAACCACATCACATCCTCAGTGAAACCTCATCACACTGAAGCTGCAAACAGGGATTTCCTGTTTGCAGCAAACAGAGGATCCGGACTCAATCATCACAATCTGGGCTCAGGCTGTTTGTTTTGGTCCGTTATGGGTGTGGGCTGGGCTTGGGCCTGTGTTTTGCGTTGCTAGGCTTGGAAAGACCTCAGCCCAGCCCGAACACTGCTGGTGACAACCCTAAGTATCAATGATGCTATCAGTTTGCATAAGTCTGCAGTTCAGTCATCCAAATCAGTAATATGTTTGGCCAGATGATGGATGGCCTTGCACCCTAAATCTCACAGGTGGAAGGATCTAGCTCTTCAATTTGCATCCTGATGAATCAATGATTAAGAAAGAAAATACAATGACTTTTCATGTTTCAACCAGAAAACGCCAACTATTCTATTCATGAGACCTAATATGGGTGATTTTTAGTGCATGAGCCATCCAGGTTTACACCCATCATCTCAACAGTTTGGATCACTGAGATGTGGGCCCCACTTGTATGAACCGAAAGCGCAAATATACTGGACTAATTCTCGACTTCTTGGCCTAAGCATTTTATAAACCTTAAAGTTCAAGGATTGCCACGTGTCAATTTGTAGAGGACTTGTTTGTTGAAAAAATTCCACTGCCAAAAAGTGGTGTGTTAGGCTAAGTAGTCATGAAACTGTGGTAACTCATCCACTATATACAAGGTTTGAATTCATGCTAATCCAGACCGTCCGAGTTGCCAATTCCAATTGATGATGAGGCATGGCCCAAAAAGCACAATGATCCCACGTGCCTAATTATTCAATTTGTGAATTTCAACTGGGCTGTTAGAAAGAAAGTGGTCATCATCATCATTGTCATCATCTAAGCCTTATCCTAATTATTTGGGGTCAGCTACATGAATCCTCTTCTGCCATTCCACTCTATCAAGGGCCAGACCTTTAGACCATAGGCCATCAAGTCTTTTCTAATTACCTCCATCTACTTCCTTTTGGGCCTTACCCTTGCCCATTTAGAGCCCTCAACTCGTACCGATTCACTCCTAACCGGTGCGGGTTTTTGGTCTCCGTTGCACATGACAAACCATCTTAGTCTACTTTCCATCATCTTATTACCTATTGGTGCTACTCCTAAGTTCCCTCGAATGCATTCATTTTTAATTCCATTCTTCCTTGTCTTGCCACTCGTCGATCTCAACATCCTTATTTCAGCTGCACTCATCCTATAAACTTGTCGTTCCTTAAGTGCCCAACATTCTGTTCAATAAAGCATGGCTGTTCTTATAGTTGTCCTATAAAACTTTCCTTTCAGTTTGAGCAATCACATAAACTACAAAGGCAAATCTCCATTTCTTCCACCCATCTTGAATTCTATGGGAACCATCCTTCTCAATCTCTCCACTCATGAATTGTTGATCCAATATATCTGGAGTGGTCATTTGGGGAAACATCTTGCTCAACAATCTTAACTAATACCTCGTTTTCACTCCTATTGTTACTAAAATTACAATCCATAAACTCTGTTTTAGTTCAACTAGTTTTAAATCCTTTAGATTCGAAATCATCCCTCCATAGATCTAGCTTTATGTTTACGCCCTCCCTCATCTTGTTAATCAAAACTATGTCATCTGCAAACAACATACACCATGGGATCTCTTCCTCCAAATGCCTTGTTAACTCGTTCATAACCAATGCAAAAAGGTATGGGCTTAATGTTGACCCCTTGTGCAAGCCTACAATAATTGGGAACTCACTTCTCTCTCCACTTGTGGTCCTTAGTCCTCACATTTGTTATTGCTCCCTCATACATGTCCTTAATCATGTCAATTTATTCTCTTAAAACTCCTCTCTTTCCCAACATCCACCAGATTAGCTCTCTAGGGGCCCTATCATATGCTTTCTCTAGAGATCCTTCCCCCTCTCCATATATTTCTTAATCGATTGTTTAAGTAGGAAAATAGCTTCAACGGTAGACCTTGTAGGCATGAAACTAAATGGATTTCCTGATACATCTGTCTCATACCTTATTCTTTGCTCAATCACTCTCTCCTCAAGTTTCTTAGTATGGCTCATAAGTTTAATCCGACAATAGTTAGTGCAACTGTGTATGTCTCTTTTATTCTGATAAATAGGTACTCTCTTTTATTCATATAAATAGGTACCTAGGTACTTCATTCATTTGGCATTTTCTTCGATCTTACAATCTTGTTGAATAACTATGTCAACCAAAACACCCTTGTATCTCCCATGCACTTTCGAACCTCTATCAGTAAACCATATGGTCCAAGGGCCTTTCAATGATCCAAACCCTGTGAAAGTATCTATGGTCTCCTACGTCATTTGAGTTTATAGTTCCTTCTATTCCTATGTTCTTAGAGTGGTGGTCATTTAACAAGTTCTAAAAATAGCCTCTCCACCTTTCATTGATTTCAATGTCTTTTACTAGAAAGAAAGTGGTCAAAAGTGCAAATTCAAAGTGCAATACTGGCTGTCTCAGATTCTCGGTCCACATGATTCTCTAACCTAGATTGTCTATAATGGGGATCTAGACTGTCTGGACCCTAGTTAACAAAACGCCGTTTTAAACTACGTATTTTTGCAACCAAAAAAAAAAACACATAATTGATTAAACATTTAGAACTCCTTATATTCAATAAAATGCATTTTATTCCCCCCTCCCCCCCACAACACACACAAAAAGAAAAACTTAGATTGGTGGTTGCATTGAAAATTGAGTAGAAGGTGAACATTTTAATAGCACAAACTTATTTATATGTGGATTACTTGAAAAAGGAGGGATTTGAGAGAGACAAAGGGCACCACTTGACTGAAAAAAAAAAAACACCATTTGATTGTCTATTTACATGTTGTTTACACATAAAGAAACACTAGTTATTTTAAATTAAGTTTTCTATTTTAACCTTATTTGTATAATATTTGGGCACATATATGCACATATGTACCCATTTTCACTCCTTTTTTTAGTCCAAACCATATTAAACCTGAACTTTTCACTCTCCAATTTTTTTTTGGCATTTCCGTTTTTTGTCCGAATTTTTAACAATCAAGACTGAATTAAACATGAACATTTCCTGCATCGTTTTTTTGTTGTTTGCTGTTTTGCTAACTATGGTTTGGATTAGCATGGATGTATGCCGCATATTGGTGGATGAGTTGCCACAGCTTAGTGAGTTGTGTGTCAATTCAGATTGTAGTCTACCACATGCTTTAGTGTGCATTTGGTTGCACCAAACATCATGAAATTTCATGATATTTGGTACAACCAAATGCACCCTTAGATATTATCTGAATTGTGTAGTAGTAGAAGCCAGACCCAGTTTGTGTCCAATACCATATGATATATGGCTTGGCTTGTCCAAGAAGTGACCCGCTAATTGAATGGTCGGGGTACATTGACAAGTGAACCAATCAAATGAAATATTTTGAGTTCCTGAGTGCTTAGGTGCAACCGGTTTTTGGGGAAATCGTGTGATTAGGTGCAACCAGTCTTTGGGGAGCTCTTAACCGCTGCGCTGGAAATTGTCACAACATGCTCCTGTACAGGCAATGCTGGTTGCCCGAATTGTGTTCAGGTGCGTCTTGGATGGCCCACTCTTCTGACCACAAACCCCTTTCATTGCAAGAAATGCTGTGTTTCTCAGTGCATTTGCATGTTGTTGCAGAGTCTGTCTTGTGGTGAATACAATGAAGTTCTAGACAAGGGTGCCGCCATTCTGATTCTAAAGGTCCTGTCTTATTCAGTTTCTACCTACAGATCATGACCTGTCGGCTGGATTGATTTCTTTACTTGGCCAGAATTTGAATGATTTTGTGTGTGTGCAGGGTGTAATAGAAGCTGAGAAGTCACACTTTGAGGGCAGTCAGCAGTCTTCCAATGCCTCAGTGCCCGCTTGAATCCTCCGCACATGGGCGGTGGAGAGACTGATGAGATTTCTTGGCAGTTGGGAGTACAATGAAAATTCCTCTGTTGGGTCCCCATGCGGGCCCATTGGCGATCATGGTGGTGAGAAGGGCTTTGTATATTCAGCTGTAGCTTTTGAAGTGCCCACAGCTGAGGTTGGTAGTTGTATTACTGCTTTGAAAATGGGATTCCCTTTGTGCTAATGTAATCCAAGATGAATACTTACGGATACAACATGCAATGCTCAGCTGAATATTTGTGGAGAGTATGTTCAGGTCCAAAACTGTTGTCATGGTGGGCTCTACCTTGGATGGACCATGTACCGAAAATCCCCCAGATTGGAAAATCATATCTATAGAATATTTGTCCATTTTCCAATCGGATGGGAACCATTGCTGTACTTTCTTCTTAGACGTCAATTTGTTGGGCCACCTAATAATGGAGGGTTCAGATAATTCCGTCTCGAAGATTTTTTGTTGCATCCACCGTCCACTGTGGGGCCTGTAATTTTGGGTTACTGGACCATGTGCCCTGCAGGGTACAACACAGGTATTCAGCCGATCATTGTGAAAGTTGCTGATTGGTTGAACTCAGAAATGACCCACCTATGCAAGGCTGCTGGTTGTTTGCATCAATGCTGGATCGGCCCCACCTAATCAAGGGAGTCTCTTTCTTTCTTTCTTTTTATTTATTATTATTTTTTTGAATAATTTGTTATAGCCTTTGTTGGGTGAGCTGGATCTGTGCTATAATAATGTATTATGTTGCATTATTTCATAAAATCATTTTGGCCCACACGGGATTTGGGCAAACGGCCAGCATCGTGGGTGTGCTCCCTACAGACATGAGTTCGATTCCTCTCCCCAGGGTTACCTTATGCACGTGGTTTGTGAGTGATTGCATGAATCGGCAGGGAATAGTCTTGCCTTAAAATGGGCTGAACTTTTCTTCATTTTTGTTTTCCAAGAGTGGCTACCAAATGGGCCCTAATGTTATTATTTAATGACATGGATTCTTTGTTGCGTTTCTTTAATATAGATTCACCATAATACATTCCAATGCATGGCAATAGGATGCATTGGGACTTCAGCCGTTCGATTGGGGGACTCAAAACTATTTATATGATGAGCCTCACTACCCTTGAAATATTTGAACCCTTATGATTATTCAAAGGTTAATGAGACTGCCCATATTCAAAAGGAAAAGAGTCAAATGATCGGAGGGTTGAAATAGTCCAATTTAAGATTCTGTCTTCATGCTATCCTCAATTGAACATGAGGTACATCGTATAAACGGTTTGGATCACTGAAAGATGACCTCAGATTAAAAGGCTAGAGTCGGAATGTATCTTATGTGGGGATTTATTCTAGCAAATCTCTTTTACTATTCTTGATGAAAGGGTATTTGGAATCGGGCCCACTAGTTATGCTTGATATGGATTCCACTTGGGACTCATCTGGTAATTGAATGCCGGGTCATCGTCTAGATATGGTTGTGATTGGTCTGGGATGGCAAAAGAGCCGGCTGCTTCATCCGGATATGGGCCCTGGCCTAATATGAGTGGGGCTCAGGCATGTAAAAGAGACCTGTGGGTTGGGTATGGGCCTTGGATTTAAGGGCTGTCAACTGGTTGGGTCCCTCGATTGCTTAGGCCCCAGTCCTCTTGGGTTGGGTCCCACTGGGTCTAGGTACCATATTTGAAGTCCCAAACCCAGAACCATTTGGGATCAGACACCCATTAAGTCTCACAATTCCTTTTGAGTTATGATCTGGTAGATTGTGATGGTTGATACACATGCACTAATAAACCCTTCATACAGTGGTCCTAATTTAGATTGATAATAAATGGGGAAAAAAAATGGATGGTTTTATGAATGAGTAACAAATTGAGCAGAAAAATAAACAAAAAAAATAAAAATACCAAAAAATTTAGGGCCCGTTTGGTAGGTGCCCAAAAATGTGCTGATCTCCCAAACTAGTTTTCAGAAAGCTGAATGTTTGGTAGCCGATTTCAGTGATTTATATATTATTTAAAAATATAAAATCAGCATTAAAATTGGATTTTTTTTTCTAGAAAATTGTCATTTAAAGTCATGCTCATCTAATCTGAAGGTCCGTGGGGCCCACTGCGACGTTTGCAACATTTAATACGTCCATCAGTTTCTCCAGCCCATGTCAGGAAGTGAGCCCAAAGAATAGGTCGATCTTAAACTCATGTGGGCCACACCACAAGAAACAGTGGGCATTGAACACCCACCATTGAAACTTTCGTGGGCCTATTGAAGTTTTTGGATCAGGGTAATATTTGTGTTTTCCCTTCATCTTGATGAGAATTAAGTTATGAACGGATTGGATGGCATATAGAGGTTTCAATGGTGCGTGTTTCCATCCCATCCATTTCCTATGGTGTGGCCCACTTGAGGTTTGGATATCTCTTCATTAATTGATGATTATGTTTTCTCCTATTTTTCATGTGTGCATACAGATTTGTATGAATATAACATAACAAGAATAGTCTCACAAAAAAGCATTATAGTGGGCATTATATGTAATACATGAAAGGAAGTGTGCCGGTGTATGACAACCATGATTCACATTAGTGATTTTATTTAATAAGAGTATATAGACTATTAGCAAACTGAAGTTGTGATTTGGGGTGTTTTTCAAATCGTGCTTATATAAAAGTTTCTTTTAGGGCTTGTTTGGATTGTAAGTTACTTAAGATAAGCAACTTATCAGATAAGTAATAGTGGGGTTCAGAGCCTTGCCTCGTTCGTAGAATCTGCGGAGTTTCAACAGGGGTTTTGGTTTTGAAACCCATCAGTGGTGAAAATCCACACCGCTGACAGCACTAGTGGGCGCGTTGCATGACTGACAAAAAAAGAAAAAAGAAAAAAAGATAAGTAACTAATCTTTTGTTTCCAACACCATTCCTCAAGTCTGTTTGGTCCCTGCAGGGCCCACCTTTGATGTTGGTCATCCATCAAGTGGGCCCACCTAGGGCTGTAAATGGTCGGGTTCGGGGCGGGTTTAGCCAAAACCAGACCCGCCCATTTACTAAACGGGTCTGGGTCCAAATTTTAGACCCAGACCCTTTTATTAAATGGGCGAGTTCGGGTCAGGTCCGAGTCAACCCATCAGACCCATTTATAAATGGGTCCGGGTCTGGTAGAGGGAGATCCACCCAGACCCATTTATAAATGGGTCGGGTCTAATGGGTCTGAGTTTGGATCGAGTATGCAGGCATTTTACAAGGCTTAAAACCGGGTTTGGACGAATCTGGGCTGGATGGGTCCCTTGAAACATAGACCAAACCCGCCCACTTACTAAATGGGTTCGGGTCGGGTCGGGTCGGGCCTAATATAAAGGAAACCAGACCCAGACCCGTTTAACAAATGGGTCTGTTCTTGGACCCAGACCCGTACCATTTAACAAATGGGTCGGGTCTGGGTCGGGTCTAAATGGGTTGGGTCTGGGTACCCCATCGGGTCCACTGACCCATTTACAGCCCTAGGCCCACCATCAATATCCACTGCCCATCATGTGGAGCCACCTTTAATGTGGATCATCCCAAATGTGGGGCATCCATCATGTATGGCCCGCCTTGGATATGGGCCAATCATCACTAGGGCCGACCAATGGTGGGCATCAATGACCACTGTTTCCTGAGGTGCAGTCTATTTGAGATTGGATTCTGTTTCATTTCTGGGATGGACCAACAAAGGTGGGCGGCGTGGATTTCATGTGCATAGCATGTGGCCCCACTACCCACTGGGCCACTCAAAACTAGTTGGAAAAACAGATGAATGGCATAAGTAAAACACATCACCCTTGGGCCAGGGAGGTTTCAACGGTGTCATTATTATCACTGTTGCTTCCTGATGTGGGGTCCACCCAAGGTTTAGATGTGCCTCACATGCTAGCCCCACTCACATCCAAACTAAATGGACAGCGCGGGTTAAATATATCGCAGTGGGCCAGCAAATTGGATGGTCAACATGGACTAGGCGGTTGCCACGAAAATCAGCACTTTTACAACTATGGACAAGTGCCTCTTGTTTTAGTCGGAGGTGAAAAAGTAGAAAAACAAAATAAAAATGCTGAAATACTAAACTGATATTCAGCAAATAAGTTATTTATTAACCAAACTAACTTATCTCAAATAAGTTACTTAACTGCTGCCACTAGTAAAAAAAAATCAACTTATTTGGTGGTATCCAAATGGGCCCTTAGTATTGAGCCAACTGGTGTTGTTTCAAAATTAAAGATTTTTTAACTAAAATAAGTTCTTCCTAAACAATGTAGACCAAGTGAAACAATATTAGTGTGTTTTTCATTCGGTGGCCCACGTGCACATGTATTTGCCTGCAATGATATGGGCTCATTTGATTTTTTTAAACTTGGGCTCAAAGTAATATAACTTGACCATAAGAGGAAATTTCACATTGAAGTGAAGCTGAAATATATAATTAATGAAAGTCTGCATAGGACTTGTTTTGAATGGTAGGATAAAGATGTTAGAAAAACTGCAATTGGGCCGCAATGGAAGAAGTAAGAAATCAAACGAGATAATCATCGGTGGCACACGCAAAGCAATAACCGACAATCACACAAGGTAATTCAATTTTAACGTGGAAAAATACCTCACAGGCAAAAAATCAAGGCACAAAAGCGAATCAACTATATGAAATACGAAGTTATAAGAAAAGGAAGAAACAAAGACAGATCTAAGTCCACGAGAGAAATCTCAAGCTCACCAAGCTCTTTCTTTCACCCTAGAACTGACTCAACTCTCTTTATGCATCTAGGATACCCTAATTCCGGTTTACACTAACTTACATAGCAATAAATCCAAAATTAGAAACGTCTTACGCAAAAGTACACAAGATTGCGCAAATTGAATAATGTAATGACCACCATAGTCGATCGCCTAATCCGACGCATAAGCCTACTGTCGGTCGCCCAACGCCACAGGTTCGGTTGCCCGAACCCCTCAAAATAGTCGAGGAAGTTTACCATGTTAAATCCTTCATGGTTGGTCGCCCGACAATCCTGCCGTTGACCTACCTTGTCTAACATAGATTTAAGTATCCTAATTCCAACAAGAGAATTCAATTTTATAAATAAAAAATACTCTTGGCCCATTTCATGAAGCTCAAAAATGTGTGGAGCTACTTGTGTCTATCACACCGAGAATTAAAGAGAACGTAAGCTAAGAGCATCTACCGTGCAATGATGCATGGAGCGATGATTGAAGCCGTTCATCATCAAGTTTAGCCGCCTAGAAAATTGCCAGCATCATTGGATCAGCAAGGCTCAAGGCATATGGCTAACCCCACTTGTAGTTTGTGCGTTTCTAATGAATATCTTTTGTGTATTTTGCATTCGATGGTCTTAGTTGAATCATGACCTTTCAATTCGATTTCTGAGAAAATACTTTGAGCACTTGGACATTCCAATCAACATATCTGAATTGTTTATTAGCTCCAAAATACATTTCATGAACTAATTGGTCAGATGATCTAATCCATTATTGATTTGGCCTTATTTTCTCTATCCATCCATTGTCGAGCCCATGGATTGGGATGGTTATGATTGCCTAAAAAATAGAAATCCATGATGGACCCTAACAAATAGAAAATCAAATTGTTGACCATCCATATTAAAGGCCATTGATCATATGGTTAAATAACTATCAGATTGATAAAACGTTTACATGGTATCCCATGAAATGTGGTTTTGATGTAATGAACGGTCCGGATCTATGTATTGGACTGTAAAAGTGTCCCATCGCAGCTAGGAGCACTACAACGTATAGTGCTTCTCTAATAATAAAAAATAAAAATAAAAACTAATGTTAATCATACATGTTTTATGCACAAAAACTAATACAAAAATTTCAAAACAAAGAAAAAAAAATGAATAAAGAAAATAATAAATACAAAATCATTTAGATGTTTTATCAATCAGATTGCAAAATTACCAAACCGAATAAAAATATCAATTTTTTTTTTATATAATTTTACTAATTATACGTGTTCCAAATACAGAATGAAAAACAAACACACGTTATTAATAAAAACGCCAAGTAAATCTTATATATTGCAAAATTACCAAATTGAAAAGACATACATCGAATTAATTAAAAGTTAAAAAAAAATTTATACATGTCATATAAGCACAAAATATGAATACAAACACACTGAAATAAACAAAACTAAATGAAAGATACCAAAATATTTGGAAGGTTTGTTAATCATACATGTTGCAATAATAGAATCGAATAAAATTAGCCACAATTAATAAAAAAAAAAGTTAATTATCTTAATCCTACATGTTCCTAAAAAAAAGGAAAAGAATAACATGCACCAAAACTAATAAATATATCAAATTAAATAAAAATATGCCAAAATTAATAAAATAAAAACACCAAATTGATTAAAAATACATGAAAATTAATAATACATGTTTGAAAAATAACAAATTGAATAATATGCATAAAAATTAATAAATATATCAAACAAATACAAAAAATAAAAATATTGGCCCATGCAGGTCTCGAACCTGCGACCTTCGCGTTATTAGCACGACGCTCTAACCAACTGAGCTAATAGGCCAATTGTTGTTAATAATCAACTTAAAAGAATTTATATTATATTTAAACACATAAGGCTCTCGCTGGAACTCTATCATTAATCGGAACCGTTCATTCAATATTACCGCTGGGAGAAAGCCATGGTGTAAGAAAGAAGCCAATCGGATGATTTCAACCATATAGATGAGGCAAATCTGTAACAACGGCCTGATTTTTACAAGCCATAGAAGGCATAGCTAAAATCACCAAACCAAAATGATAGAATGGAATCATAAGCAATAAAAAGTGGGATCTATAGGATGGATGGTTCAAGATGATGATCGGACCTATTTTGTTTATCTGCTTAATCTTGACCGTCCATTTTCCATGCTATTGATCATACGCCTAGGATCATCTGATTGGCGTGATTTCTGTACCATGACTTTTCCTAAATTATATGAAAGAATGGACCGTTCAAATAGATGATGGGGCCCACGTATCAGTCAAAACCTTTGGGGACATTGCTAATTTCCGTAAATAGGTGGCAAAGGTTGGGCACGTTGGTAAAACCCTTCAAATATATCTGGAATTCTGGATAGACAGTGGGGTCCACCAGAAAAAACCCTTCAAATATATCTAGATAGAGAGTGGGGCCCATCAGATATTAAAATTAAGTAATCAGAGTGTGTAATTCCAGTACCTATCAGCTATACATATGTATTTTAAAACCTATTTATGGACCAGAAATCCAATGGTTAGGATCCTCCGATCAGGTGGTTTTAGGCCAGGTGCGTGCATCTGGATGGTTATGATATTAGCTAGAGATAGGCCTTGGCCGTCCAAATTGTCACTGAAAGTTACCAAATCACCAATTGAAATCTGATGGTCCCTACGTACCAAAATCTTGCAGATTGAGAGGATTCTAACCGTTCGATCTGTGACCAAAAATATAGACGGTCAATATTGGAAAGGCCAGAGATCAGATGTATCCACCATGAACTGCGAGACCCACCAATCGAAGGTCCGGATTACTAAACCGTGGGTCCCACAGAATGGGCACATCATCCTGGCCTCCGATGTATGGTGCAACTGAGAGAAATGATCAGTGCTCTAGGACCCATGTAAGTTATAGTGCTCCTAGCTGCCTTTGGATTGATTGGACAGTTTGATTGATCAATCTGAACCATCCATCATGTCCAGAAGACAGCTATGGGTTATCATGTGAAAATGAAACGGTTAGAATGATCCCAGCCATCCTTGATTTGACCTCAATTTTTCTATATTTCCCAAACCTTAGATGTGACGGTTAGTATTGAGTAACAAAATTGATTATTTAGAAGCACAGAGATTAGATTCACACACCATCCACTGTGGGACCCACCAGATCATAGGCCTAGATCACTGAACTGTGGGTCCCACTTGTGTCAAAATATGCGCATCATCCGTATGCAATCTTCTACAATGGGGCCCATCAAAATCAAGGGCGTGGATCGACGACCTTGCGATGGGCTATGCATAATCATCACCGGCCAGGATTGGGATTGTTTGGTTAGCCCATTACGGGCCAGGGTCAGGCTTGGATAGACATGGTCCAGGCCCAAGCCTATCCCGTTGATGGCCCACCTGTGGCTGGATCTGACCCACTTATAATTCATCAAGCCCAAACCCGAACCACCCGACTCATTTAATTGTAAGTGGGTTGGGCTCAACTGACCCGACCCGGTTGAGCTATGTCCAACCTAAGCCCGACCTGTTTACCTGAATGGGGGCTATATTTACTATCCCGAGCCAGCAGACATGATTTGACTAGTGACCCCTTCACCAGCCAGCTAGCTGTTGTCAGAGCTATGTGAGCCCCACCATGATGTATCAAGTGCGGGCTGTCAATAGCACGGATCATTATCTGTATCTGATCTAGATCCGCTCCGATTTAATCGGATTCGGATCAATAATTGGATCATCGGGTCGGATAATGATACCCAAAGATGATCCGTTTAATATTCGAGTCGGATTCAGATCAACCTTAATCAGGCCCGTTAACGAACCGACCCAATTAAAAAAAAAAACAGCTGTCTCCTTCGTCTCTACTCTCCATGCACGAGCATCTTCTTCTCTCTAGGATATCAAGTAAGACCATAATCGGATTGAAAACGGATTTCAAAATATTTAAACGGTTCAGGTTCGAATCATATACTTGTGATCCGAATCGGATTCAGGTCAGATATGGATCATCACTAAATCAGCCCGTATCCGACCCATTGACAGCCCTATGTGCTTTATCCACACCGTCCTTCCATTTGGCCAGCCCATTTTATGGCACGAGCAAAAAAAATGAGCCAAATCCAAATCTCAAGTGGACGACACCACAAGGAAACAGTGGGAATTAAACATCCACTATGAAAAACTTCTCAGGGCCCACCGTAATGTTTATTTTACATCCAACCTGGATGAAGGGAAATCACAAATATCAGCTTGATCCAAAACTTCTGTGGCCTCCAAAAAGTTTTGAACAGTGAGTGTTCAATCCCCACTGTTTCCTGTGGTGTGGTCCACCTGAGATCCAGATCTACATCGTTTTTGGGCGCATATATTAAAATGAGCTGAAACAATGGATGGACGGCGTGGATAAAAATACATACATCATGGTGGGGCCCACGTAGATTTGACATCAGCTAGCTGGCTGGTGTTCGTCCGGAGCCAGCCAGCCCGCCTAAAAGGCAGGTCAGGCCAATTGGCCCACAGGCCGACACGACATACTACCCTTTTGGATGGTCCCGCGGACCACCTTCCCATTTTCTTTGGACCATTCCACTCATAGATGCACAGATGTACACACGCGTTGAATGGTGGTGGACCACACAGATGTTATTACCTTCCCACAGTGCTTCCCAACAAGGAACCTTCCAATGTGGTGGGCCCCACTTGAAAAATTCAAACCCAGCCTTCCAATGTGGTGGGCCCCACTTAAAATTTCAAAATCCCCACCTCTCCTCCTTATCCGTGCGTCCATGTGCCATCCACTCACATGGAGAAAAGGCATGCATCTAATCATACGGGTTGAGAAGAATCCCACCGCTGCTTCTTAAAACACTCTACACCGCAGGTGTACAGTTCCCTATCTGCACAGCCTGCATGATTCTATCCATTTGGGGCAAATAGCTTGTCATCCACACCGTTGATCTGCTGGACCTGATAGTGGATAAGCAATGCCCAAGTCATCTTCCAGATCAGAAGATCTGATCCTTCCATATAGTGTTCTAAAATTGATGGTTAAGAGAAAAGGAATGGAGTCCCGGTCCAAATATCAAAGGGCTAGGATCTTCTGATCTGGGAGATTTCTATCTCATCCACCATCTAGATCAATACGCATCAGATCAACGGTGCAATTCACGGGACGGTGGGCCCCTCTTTTCTTATTCGTCGTTGGAGAATCGCACGTTTGCTGATGAGTGGGCCCCTACGATCCTTCCCCTGCACTGTGGTTAGTGGAGATGGACTCGGTCTTCCCACTTCCAAACCTTCTTCTCATGATTACAACGGTCAATCTAATTGATGAGACTTAGAAAAGGGGGAACCGTTGATGGGAGATGATGTGGACCAGGGTCCGGTAGAATCATCTCTCCACAGCACACGTGGCATGGTATTTATCATTTGAGACCGTCCATCTTGTTTCCCCTCCTATGGATGGAAAATAATTCGACTAGCATAGAGTTCGGATGATCCTAGCCGCCTGATCAGTGTCCTTCAAATTAACGGTAGAAAATCAAGTGATTAGCAATCAAGAAAACTGATGGATTGGGTCTTTTAAAGGTTTGATTTTTTTTTAAAATATAATCCATCCATAATCAGGTCCGTTAGAGGATGCATCATCCTGTCACGTCCGATGTGGAGAGATGGCCCTATCATACTCCTGTCTGTACCAAATCATCTCCACCGTAGATCTGTCCATTATTTTATATGGTATGGACACGAGTCTTTTAACCATCTTACACTCCTAGCCATATCTAGAAAAGCATTGCGACCAATCAAAAGGCTGGGATCATATCCAAGTGGGGCCTACGTTAGGCAAGGATCATATGCTCATCTAGAGATGCGAGTGGAGTGGATTGCTCAATCTACTTACCCCTTCTGACCCACCAAACGATGATCCGTACCGTTCATCTTGAAGTTCCCATAGTACAGGGCCCAGAGGATAAGAATTCCACTGATCGGAGATCATCAGACCGTTCGTTCCAAGCTGATTGAGAACGACTTCAATTGACCGTTGTTTTTACGTCACTTAATTTGGATAAACGAAATCCCTGATGAATGATATCTTTTCGCCACAAACCATCTCTGGTGGGTACTTTTAAATGAACGGTCTGGATAACGCGAGATTGAAAAGGATATTGGCCACACATCTGCCAACATGGAACACGTGTGAGGGAAACTGGTTGCATTGGATGGAGCCAACGTGAACATATGCCCTACCGTAAAGTTCATAAAGTTTTTCAACTCATTAAGTGGGCCCCACCTGATATGTGGCACGGATCCACTGTTTCAGCACGTATACCTTCACTCCTATTCTAAATCTCTCCTCTCACGAACCTGAGCACCTGACTCGTAAAAAGACCGGATTGCGTACTGAGTTAACTCAGCGGGGCCCACACAGGTGATTTATGTGTCTTATCCACACCGTCCATCCGTTTTACCAGCTAATTGTGGGAAATGAGATCAAAATATTGAAGCATATATAAAGCTCAAGTAGGCTACACCACAAGAAACGGGAGGGATAATGATGTCCACCGTTAAAACCTTCCTAGGGCCCACAGTAATGTTTCATCCAACCTGTTCATGAGATCACACATCCATGGATGAAGGGATATCACAAATATAAGCTTGATCCAAATCTTCTGTGGCCCCAAGAAGCTTTCAATGATATGCGTTCAATTCCAACTGTTTCCTGTGGTGTGGTCCACTTGAACTTTTTATATGCTTAAATTTTGGGCTTATGCCCTAAAATGAGATGAAAAAGCGGATGGACGGCGAGGATAAGAAACATATATGATGTTGGGCCCCACTACGCAATCCGCTCTCTAAACTTTGATGCTCTGTCAGAGCGTTATGGATGATATGCAGGACTTAGAAATTGCATACGTGGCATACAGTTGATAAAAATTAAATTGTTCAAACTATGATTCCAACTTTAGATGTATCTTGAACCAAAAATTACACTTATTTGATTTTCCGGCCATCAGATTAGAGGACATTGATTGGACGGTTATCAATCAAAATTATCCAACGGTCCAAAATTTCAACAAATAATTGTCTACAAATAATGCATTAGGATTTTTTAACAGATTTTTTATTTCTAAGTATAACTTACCGACAGTGGGTCCCACAATTTTGTCGGTTTAAATTGACTTAATGCATGCCACGTGTACAACATTTGAGTGCGTCATACGCAGCTTCTGTGTCGTCCACCTCGCAAATGACAAATACTAAGGCGATTCGCGCGGGAAGAGCTAGGAGAGGTGAATCGCGGCTACTTGGCAACAGCACAAGCTAATTGAAAATCCAGACCGTAGGTCTTGAAGTGAAAATGCCTAATCCCAAGAAGCTAGACCTGTCCACTTAATAGGTGGGCCACACATGTATGACGGATACAAACAGTTGGTGATATTCTCTCCAACCGTTTATTTTCCTTCTACAGATGGAGCCCACCCATTACCTCTACACATGCAAAACGCTACCACCTTCTAATATTAAGGTTCTGTTTGGACGGTTGGATCTTCCAAAAGCCTTAATCTTGATTTTGGTGTGCTTTATTCATTCGCGTTGGATTAGTGGCACTAAAGCAGCACTTTCCTTCCTAGATGTGTGGACTACCTATTAGTGCCGCATATCAGACATGGATGGAATTGCAATTAGTTGAACCATAAGTTACAGATCACCCAATGGATAACTTCCAACCTTTTATATACTTGTAAAATCCAATCCATCCAATAGGGTGGCCCTATCACAAGGATTTCCTTGTAGAATAATTAGCCACATCTATTAATTGAGCTGGTAGCATTTTATTTTGTTATTTATCAATGGTTAGCTATTGTTTTTTAAATATGTTTCGCTTAAAATTTGATTGTTGATATATGTGTGCAGAGTCCAGCATACCAGAGCCCGATATGAGCCCAAGCACTAAGAGTGAGATCCTAACAATTCGGCCATCTATGTTGAGATTTCACTGTCATGTGGCATCATCTATATCGCTGAATTTAACACGCTTATATCAAGCAGAAGTAAGGCTAACTTTTACACTAGCTAATATTAAAAGTGGCCCGAACTTTATTAGAAGAGTTAGATATCGAATTCACTTAATAGGTTGGAACTTATCCGCTTAGTAGACCATAACTTGTGGTGAAACCTTCTCAATTCTTAGTACACATGATCCACTACTCAAATAGATCATGTTTTTATGCTAAGGGTTTCAAACAAGCTAAAGGATATTTAGATAATTTACAAGGTGAAGTTGTACAAACTCTTATTTTTTGGAATCTAGATCATATGAACTTTTTAAAACAAAAAAAAAAAAAAAAAAATCTTAGTCATGCCACGCACCCACCTTGTTAGTTGCACAAAACACCCACATAGTTAGTCACACAATGCACCCACCTTGTTAGTTGCACAACACACCCACATGGTTAGTCACACAATGCACCCACCCACCGTGGGGTTAATGTGTCTCCTTAGCACTTGAACCTGAGACCTGCTGTTGAAACGCCTAGGCATCTTCCAGCTAGGATAGCAGGCAAGAACTATCTGATTTAAAATGTATGCTGTCCCACTTGAGGAGTGGATCAGTCTAATCATGTTGCACGGCCACCTTTATTGGGGTAGGTTGAATGTCGGACATGGTTGATACTTTGACACTTAGAGCTTGCTTGTTTATCAAGTTACAATGTATTTACATTGTTGATAAGCCATCATTACTTACAATGTATCCCGAGTTGACAACGTCAAGTATTGTGTTTGTGCACAAAATGGAAGTGGAAAAACTTAATGAATGTAAAAAGATTGTTGGGCCCACCATGATGTATATGTTATATCCATGCCATCCATCCGTTTTGTCAGCTCATTTTGAGACATAAGCTAAAAAATGAGGTAGATCCAAAGCCTAGTGAACCACACCACAGCAAATAGTTGGATTTGAATACCTACTATTAGTAACTCCTTCGATGTCAACAGAAGTCTTAGATCAAGCTAATATTTATATTTTTCCTTTATCCATGTTTGTATGATCTTATGTACAGTTTGGATGACGAATGAACATCATTGTAGTCCTTAAGACGGTTTTCGTTCAACAATTAAGGTCTGTTAAGACCACTCTTTCATGTGGTGTGGTCTATTTATGCCATAGATCTGCCTCATTTTTTTACTCATGCCCTAAATTGAGCTGGTGGATAAAATGGACAGTATGGGTGTGACATATTCATCACGCAATATAAAAACTTGTACAATTCACTGTAAAAGGGAGAGGTAGCAATTCCTCCGCCAACCAAGCACATATGAGAAATAATGATGGCCTAATGCAGATATTTACAGTGTATTTGTGAAGAGTCCGGATCCTCTGTTGGCTTCCAAGCAGGAAAACCCTGCTTGGAGCCTTCTCATTGGTCCACATCATACTGCATGATGTTAGTATGAACAAGTTGCACTGAGGTGTGACCAGGCTACAGTGAGGATGTGACAGGGTTGCAAACTTATGTGATGACGTGGTCCAATAAAAAGGCTCCAAGCAGGGTTTCTCTACTTGGAGCCAACAGAGGATCTGGATTCATTTGTGAAAATCAAACAGACCCTTCGACACCAAATGACAATAGTATCTTGTGCTAGTCAACATGACATCCATGATACTAGTCAACATGCCAAGAACATGACATCCAAACCTTCGAGGATGTTAACCAACCAACCACCCATGAAGAAACTGTGGTTCGCTCATGAGGTGGATGCCAATCTAGTCCAAACTACCACATGTGGCCCACCTGATGAGCGGATTAATCTGATTTTTTGAACTTGGGATTTGACCTTTTGGACAACTTGGGTGTTTGCAGGCATTTGACACAATGACATTATGCCTAATTAGTTGGACGGTACCACTATCTTTGAACCAGTTGTGTGTGAACTCATCAAGATGATCTTATAAAAGGCTGTAATTGCCCATTTTCAGCTCAATATCGGATTCATGACAGTGGGTTTACATTGAAAATGTGTCTATACTATATATAAAGCAAGGAATAATGGACAACTTACCGACTCAAAAATTAATAATCCCGTTAAAAGTACTGGGAACGGATTTGGGACCTGATTAGCTACTGAATGTATGTTTTGTATCCATACCGTCCATCCATTTGGAGAGATCATTTTAAGGCATGAGCCAACGAATGAGGTAGATTCAAAGCTCAAGTGGACCACAACGGAGAAAATAGTGGGGATAGTGACTCCACCGTTGAACCTTCCTAGGGCCATCATAATGCTTATTGGAAATCACACAGACATGGACAAATGAAAAGCACAAATATCAGGTTGATCAAAAAAATTTGTGAGAATCCAACAAGTAATAGAGAACAAAAACTTCAAGCAAACATTGAGAACGCTTTGAGAGCCTAGGTGAAAAACCCTCGAAGTAAAAACTATAGCACAAAGCGACAATCAATCCACTATAATAAAAAAAATTATGAGAGATGAAACAACTTATAATAAAAAAAAAACCCTAATTCCTCTTCAAAACCCTTGAATAAATGTAATAGCTCTATTTAGCCCTTACCCTAATCACACTAAGAAACCCACTTATATACCTTTTAATAAAATTAGAAAATAAAATTGCACTTATGCATCTCTTCAGTTGGACTAATTATAACCTTCAGTCAGATTGGATGGAACCGACTCAATACTTTTTTCGATGAAACCGAAAATATACAAAACATCACAACGAGCAAAAGGTTTAATTCTAAAAATCCACCCAATTTTCAATTGAACCGTGACAAGCTAAATTGCCTTCTCCATATAAGATTAAAGTCACTTGATCAACAGTTGCTGAGAAGTTTTTAAGGGTACACGTTCAATCCCCACTGTTTTCTGCAGCAGGGTCCACTTGATCTTTGGATCTGCCTCATGCTTTCGCTCATGCCCTAAAATAATCTCTCCGAATGGATGGACAGTGTGGATACAACACATACATCATGGTGGGGCTCACATAACTTAGTGACGTCACTTCAGTGGCCAGATAGCTAATGAAGTCGTCACTAGCTAATCGTTTCTATTTAGGGGAATTAGATGTTTTCGTGGAGTAACTGTCATATTCTGTATTAACCTAAACTTTTTCTAGTACAATTTTCAGTAACATGCGATCTTTCTTGACAACGAAAAATCAGTACCGTGAAAATGATAGGGCCTAGCGAAAAACAGTTTTTTAATCAAAAATGGAGTCGGTATGCCTATCAGGTGGGCCACGATGCTGGAATCAATGGACAACCGACAAGTTATGATACCTAATTGTCTGGTCAGCCTGATTTTTTTAAAGGGTCATCTTTTCAGGGTTAGGCCTAACATTTCCATGGTTTGGATTTCCCAAAGAAGGTGCATGTTGGTGGGAAAGATGGTATGGTTTCATTGCCTCAGCTGATGGCAGTTGATGTGGGCTCGTAAGGGATGTGGCCCTTGCCACTACGAGCCATTGCATCAGAAATTCAAACCTTGGGCCCACCTGATTATTGGATTTGCATGATTTACTGACCAGCTTGTGCTTGCAGTGGGCCCCACGTAATGAATGGACCTGATCATGGACAGGTATGCCACACTGGCACAGCTTCCACTCCAAGATAGCCTACCTTCGCTGACCGAGCCTCACGTGGGAAAAGCTTTCATGTGATCCACCCCGTCCATCAGGTCGAGTTCCTCATTTTCACCATGGAAACCAAAAATTATGATGATATAAATATTTGGTGAGCCATACCACATGGAAATGTTGGAATGGACACGTTCGTATCACCATTAGTTCAGAGCAGCTCCCACCGTCGTGTTTATATGTCATCCAATCCATTCATCTGATTTGAATCGCCAGAATGAAAAGGAAATATCTTAAAATAACACTATTCTAAAACTCAGGTGGGCCATACCACGTGAATTTAGAGGTATTAGGGATGATTTATACTCTTTCCCACGGGGTGGCCCACATGAGCATTTAATCAGTCTTATTTTGGGACCAGAGAACAAACACGAGATGGTGTATCTGATAGACGGGCTGGATCTCATACATGTAAAGTCGTTATTATTGGGTATTAAAGAAAAATCTGTTAAGGACACCGTCCCTATTAAAGAAAAAAGGGTTAAATGATCAAAGTGTTAAAACATTTCAACCTGGGAATTTCATTATTGGGTATACCCAATCCAAAATGGCCAATTCCTGTAGACGGTCTGGATCATGGAACATGACTACAGATTCTACGGTTATAGCTCCGATGTACCGTATATCAATACGTCCGGATGTACTGGGAAAAACGTATGATTAGTTTGCCAGTCGCGCGCGTGTATAAAGGCAACCCCCTTTTACGGGCCACCGCACGTGCTGACGTAGCAAACAGGTTCAAGATCCAATCCGTTCATATGGTGGGCCCTTCTCTAATACATACACCATCACCCGAAAAGATAGCTCATCCAACGAATTTATATGTTCTTAGCCGTCCATTTGTTTTGTTGACCATCAAGCACGTGATGACTTGATAGGTTTGAATTTTGGAACAAGACAACCAAATAATGGGGCCCACATGATGGATGGATTGGATCTTTCATAGACTCGACAGGAGAACGTGTGAAAGCATGTACACATATCTAGGATTGCAGAGGCAGGTGGGCTGGCAGACCTAATGTCCTGATTTCGTCCCATCAGCATCACACGATCAGAATTCACCTCTTTACCCCCCCACGATTTTACTACTTTTGGTTATAAAACAGTACAAAGTTGTACCGCTGTCTTAACAAACTGGGAAATAAAAGGGTTCGTTTATCAGTTAGGGTGGGTGTCAATATCAATTGCCTATCTAATACCGAAAAGAATGGATTTTCAAGAGCCTGTGCAAGGTGGGCCCCACCAAGATTTCTGTGCGACATTCACTCCGTCCATCACTCTCGTGAGCCAAAAAATGAGGCAGACGTGGGCCACACCACATGAAAGAGTGGAGATTGAACAGCCACCATTGAAACTTACTTGGGGCCCACAGAGTTTTGGATCAGGTTGATATTTGGGTTTTCGATTCATCTTGCTCATAGTCACCTTATGAACGGGTTGGATGTCATGGAAATATCACTGTAGGCCCCAGGAAGATTTCAATGGTGGGTGTTTCCATTCCTGCTGTTCCTTGTGATGTGGCCCAGTTGAGTTTTGGATCTGCCTCATTACTTGGCCCACATCCTAAGTTGAGTTGGCGAAACTGATGGACGGAGTCGATGTCACGTGGAGATTTCGGTGGGCCCCACATAAATGCTGCTCTAGTAATGTTTTATCCGTTGCCCCATGATCCAACGGCTGAGATCTTCCACCGAGTAGTTCCCTTCTAATTAGGGGCGCGGCTTCTGTGGATCACCGGAGCCACCGAAGTGGGCGGATCCCTAACTGTGGAGCCCACTGTGATTTATGTACTTTAAATCCACGCCGTCCATCCGTTTTGAAAGCTCATTTTAGGGTACTAGTATGAAAATTAAGCAGATTCGAATCTTAGATGGACCACACCACAGGAAACAGTGGTGATTGAATCCCCACTATTAAAAACTTCTTGTGGGCCACCGAAATGTTCATTTGCCATCCAACCTTTTCATAAGGTCACAAAGACCTGGATGAAGGACCCACACAAATATCAGCTTGATCCATAACTTTTGTGGCCCACAAGAAGTTTTTAACGGTCAATCACTAACATTTCCTTATGTTATGGTTCAACTGTGATTTGGATCTGCATCATTTATTGGATCATGCCCTAAAATGAGCTGTCAAAACGGTTGGATGGTGTAGATGTAAGGAACATACATCAAGGTGGACCCCACGGTATGGGATACCACCCACCTCAGTGGATTCGGGGATCCACTGAAGCCGCCCCCTTTAACTAGTGATTTTTTATTTTTTATTGTTATTATTATTATTATTTTGGCTATTAGAATCCATCTATTGGACACACACACATGTATGTTGGGCTACACTCCTGTGATGGCCAACGTGGCACTCATGCACACATCCAGACCATCCAAATGATGGGGAACGTTGTGAATGACTACGTTTCTAAAACAACATCGATCAAGCGATCACAACCATCCAATCCGTTGCAATTAAATGGATTACTAGAAATAAAACAGTAAACGGTCCAAATCCAACCGAAAAAATCACACAGCTACGATCATCTTTCGGCTATGGTCTATCTATAATCAGGCCAGCTATCTGGATGGGCCACATGTACGGTAGAATGAAAGGTCAGCACCGACGCTTATTTTTAAAAGCCTTGCTAAGCGCACACGTGTGTGCAATAAAGTTCACGAACACCCCACGCATGTGCCAGCACAGCACAATAGATCCAAGATCCAGTCCGTCCATCACAAAGGAACCACTACATTGGTCCCCTAGCCCAAGAATCACATTGATCCACAACTCAAATGGGCCACAGCTAGTATAAAAAAATGCACGGCTCTGGAGAATTTTTTTTTGAAGTTTCTGATAATGGGGCCCACATGCTGAGTGGATCAGATTTATTCTTTAGGGAAGAGAAAGGCAGTTGATGGATGGATGGATTGGATCTCACATCTATGTGCTATGCTGGCACCTGTGTGGCGTGCACTTGATCTGGCTTACACATTCCACAAAATCACAGCCCTCGACTAAAAATGAAACAACTTACATCCATAAGTATATGCATTAATCAAGCTTCCATATAAGTACAGTGACACCCGAAATTTTGGGGGTTTAAGGTCATACTCGACTCTTGAAATTTGGGCGTTACACTCATACCGAATTCGACAGCCACTGATCTGTTGACGCTAAATCACGTCAACAAATATTGATGAGGGACCAACTTGAATCCCCGTCATTTGATTGAGGATGAAAGCTATAGATACAGAATGCCTGCAAGCACCACTAAAGGTTAAGATGGCCATCGGGAGTTCTAGCTAATGACCCTCCGATGTTTAAGTTAGTGATGGTGAAGGAATAATTTCTAAGTAGATGAATATATTTGGTATATCAGGGCCTTGTATAATGTATATTGTTACCGTATTTGACTAGAATTCTGATTCTATCAAGATTTATCTCCTACACAGAATGGGTCACGATCATGGCTAGATACATGATTGTATCGAAGAGAGATGTCTTTTACGATAATTCTAGAAAGTAAATCCCATGATTTACGGATCACATCAATCAAATCTCGAGTGTTCGGAGAATAGCATTTGGCCGAGCGCTCAGTAATTGTCAATTGGTTATGAATAAAAGAAAACCGACCACTTGAGCTTGAGACGTTCGATCAAGAGCTAGAGAAAGCCGACCTCTCAAGTTTAATGTGATCATGAGACATTCGATCAAGAGCTAGAGAAAGCCGACCTCTCAAGTTTAATGTGATCAGTCGGGAGTTAGAGAACACCGACCGCTCGATCCCAATAGAAAAACGAGTGCAGAGTGCAGTGAGAAATTCTTGATTGCGTATAAATGTCATCATCGAATGCTTAAGTTGTCGAACACCAAAATGGAGATGTCAGTACACGTGCGTTGCTTTGACCGTGCATCTTTTGGGTCACTCCAGATTAACCCATGAAACATTCCACAAAATCACAGCCCTTAAAAATGAAACAACATCCATCCATCAAGGAAAAACGTGAAAAAAGAAAAGAAAAAAAATTCTAATCCGTCCATCACAAGCAAGACCCACCATCATGACCGTTGATCATGACTACCACCACCATCATCATAAAATCTATGGTACACATGCTTCCAAACCCCACCCCAGTTACAAAATTTCCCAAAACTTACATATATATCATACACATCTCCGTTTTTAATTTCTACTTTCCCTCCATGAAGGAAAAACAAAAAACAAAAACAAAAACCATGCTAGTTCACCACCATTTTAAAAGTAACTGTGACTTCCCCCACCACGTACATGATGTTATCCGGCCATCCAGACTGTCCAAATCGAGATAGTAAGTACCATCGCTACAATCTGGATGGTATGGGTAGCCACACGTGTAAGGGAGGACGAATCAAATGATCATGACTAGATACATGATTGTCTCGGAGAGAGATGTCTTTTACGATAATTCTAGAAAGTAAATCCCATGATTTACGGATCACATCAATCAAATATCGAGTGTTCAGAGAATAGCATTTGGCCGAGTGCTCAGTAATTGTTAATTGGTTATGAATAAAAGAAAGCCGACCACTTGAGCTTGAGACGTTCGATCAAGAGCTAGAGAAAGCCGACCTCTCAAGTTTAATGTGATCACAAGACATTCAATCAAGAGTTAGAGAAAGCCGACCTCTCAAGTTTGATGTGATCAGTCGGGAGTTAGAGAACACCGACCGCTCAATCCCAATAAAAAAACGAGTGCAGAGTGCAGTGAGATATTCTTGATAGCGTATAAATGTCATCATCTGAATGCTTAAGTTGTCGAACACCAAAATGGAGATGTCAGTAGACGTGCGTTGCTTTGACCGTGCATCTTTTGGGTCGCTCCAGATTAACCCATAACACATTTTACAAAATCACAGCCCCTAAAAATGAAACAACATACATCCATCAAGGAAAAATGTGAAAAAAGAAAAGAAAAAAAATTCTAATCCATCCATCACAAGCAAGACCCACCATCATGACCGTTGATCATGACTACCACCACCATCATCATAAAATCTATGGTACACATGCTTCCAAACCCCACCCCAGTTACAAAACTTCCAAAAACTTACATATATATCATACACATCTCCGTTTTTAATTTCTACTTTCCCTCCATGAAAGAAAAAACAAAAAACAAAAACAAAAACCATGCTAGTTCACCACCATTTTAAAAGTAACCGGGACTTCCCCCACCACGTACATGATGTTATCCGACCATCCAGACCGTCCAAATCGAGATAGCAAGTACCATCGCTACAATCTGGATGGTATGGGTAGCCACACGTGTAAGGGAGGACGAATCAAACGGTGGTGAATTACAGGATAAGTTGGCTATCCCCTCCCTTGCCGTGCCTGGCCTGAAGTACCCGCAGCACCACCCGAACTGGTGCTCTTCCCACCCACAACCATCTGATGGTGGTGATAAGATGGTGCTGCTGGTGAACCATACATCTGTCCTTGATGGCCCATCATCATCATATTCATGGCCCCACCACCACCACCACCACCGTACATCCCTCCACCATCATAACCACCCCCACTATTCCCCGAAATTACACCATTGCCACTCCCTCCACCACCACCACCACCACCACCACCAACGCCGCCGCCGCCTCCTAATCCTCCTTCCTTGGAGGTTTTCTCTCCCTCCATCTCTCTAAATTTCTGCAAGTACACTTTCAGCGGCTCGACGTACTCTTCAAACCCCAGCGTCGTCATGGCCCACAGCAAATCGTCACCGTTGATCGTCTTCCGCTTCTCGCGCTGGCACTTATCGGACGCTTCCCCTGTGATGAAGCTGATGAATTCCGACACACACTCCTGGACCGTCTCTTTCGCGTCCTTCGAGATCTTCGCGTTCGCTGGGAGGGCCTTCTTCATGATCCGGCTCACGTTAGCGATGGGCAGGAACCTGTCCTGCTCCCGCGGCGACGACTCGCTGTTCGCGTTGCCGCCACCTGCGTACCCGCCGCCACCCGACTCGTTGTCCGAGTCCGCCATCGGAGGTAATTCCGGCCTTTCTCAAGGGTATTTCAGGAAGCAAAAAACGGCTGAATTTGGGTCCTCTGCAGTGGAATTCAAGAAGAAATAATGGTTTCCGCCGTTGAAGAAGCAGGTCGAAATGTGAGGGGTATTTTGGTAATTTCACTTTCTGGGTGTCTTTTTTCGGAATTCAAGAGAAATTACGGTTTCTGCCACTGAAGAGGAACGAAATGCAGGGGTATTTCCGGAATTCAAGAAGGATTTTTTTATATAAGATGGAAGGAAAAAAATCAAAATTTCTTAGGGTTTTTGGGAAATTTCGCCAGAAACGCCTGAATTGAAGGTTATTCCCGGGAAGAAAGAGAACGAAATCAGGGGTATTTTCGGCAGAAAGGAAATTGAGTTTTTAAGCAACAAAAGAGAAAATTCGGGAGATTTTCTGCAAAAAGTAGAAAGAAATTTGGGATTTTCGGCAAATTGAAGAAAGAAGCTGACGGCTTTGTCGGAGAATTTCAGGGGTTTTCAGAAACGAAAAGGAGAATTCAAGGGTCTTTCAGGAAATTCGAGAAATATAGAAAGAAACAGAGGAAAATAAGCTACGGAAAGAGGGGTATTCTGGGAAACCCCAGAATTTTGAAGTTCCCTTCTTCTCTGCCGGGATTAGGGCTTTTCTTGAGAGAGATGCCTGTGATGGGGAAGAGAATGCCGCGTCCGTTGGATCTTTCTTCTATTATCGCATCGTGGACGACACGTGGCACTTTATGGGCCGTTTGTTTCTCGATAAGTTTCCGCCTTGGTGTATTCTTCTGTGACGTCGGATGGTTCTTGGAGGCAGAAGATCTGGACCGTTAAGATCGCTCGCGCCACGTCGTCGGTGAAAAGCGGATGTCTGGGAAACTTCATTCGGATTAAGAGATTTCCGAGCCGGCTTCCCGGCTCGCGCCGCACTGAGCTAGAATAGACGAGCAAACGGTACATGAACGCGCGTCTTTGGATGTATACACGAGCTTTTAATTCTGGAAAGTGGGCCCAGTATTCCGATAATCCAGACCGTTAGTATGTTATGTAACACCATGATGTACAATCTTTCAGAAAAAAAACATGGATTAGGAATCCATACGACTAAGACATTAGATTTTTCTTAGATGATGTGGACCGTTCAAATCAAAAGATTAACATTGTCGTGAAATGCAGGAAGTTTTCGAAGCTAAGTGGGGCCCACCTTGACTTTTGTGAGAAATCCACCTCGTCCATCCGTTTTTTATATATAATATTAGGTTCTAACCCAAAAAATGAGGCAGATCCAAAACTCAGCACGTTGGGAAACAGTGAGGATTGAATGTACACCGTTGAAACATTCGTGGGGCCATTAAAGTTTTGGATCGAGCTAATGCTTTTGTGTTTTCATTCCATCCTAGTACGAATAATCTTATGAACGGCTTGGATGGCATATAAACATCACCGGTGGACTCTGGAGTTTTCAACGGTAGACATTTCCTTACGAACTTTTTTCCTGTCGTGCAGCCCACTTGATTTTTGGGTATCCCTCATTTTCTGGCTCATGTCCAAACATGATCTGGAAAAACAGATGGACGGAGTAGATTTTTTCATAAACCTCACGGTGGGCCCCACCTCCGCAGGAGTTTGCTATGCAAAAGGTTGTGTACCATATCATGGCTCGACCCGACTCTTTTGCGCACACGATGCTCCAATGTTTTTAAGTTCTGACAAGTGGGGCCCACGGTTCGGTACTACGGACCGTTGGTCGGTTGTATCCCACCGTTGATGGACCACATGCCAAGATCTACCAAACTGAAAGATACTGACCAGTAATGAGACTTTTCATGGTTGAAGATGGAAATATCTGTTATTAGTAGGCCCAAAAATGGGAAGGTTAGGATCTTTCCAGATCAACGGTCCTGATTACAGAAATGAGGGCTGATTGAAAACCCAACCATACCGTACAATTTTAGATATTTGTGTGGCTGATATTCCCAATTTTATCTGAACCGTAGATGGTTTGTGTCTCCATCACGTCCTGTAGATGTAAGGATGATCAAACCAACGACGCCAGAGGGCGGCCAAACACATCAGGGCCATTCAAATGAACGGTGCAGATTTCTTGCTGGGTTTCAATTGTACGGATGTTTATGATAAGAAAATAGTAGTTATATTCCACTACCGAAACGATTTTTTGTCGTTTATGGACGAGTGCTTTTAAATTATTAATTAATTTAATTAATTATCGAGCTTTGTAAGTCACTCGCGTATACATCATCTAATGCACACGCCACTACATGTGCCAGCGTGGCAGATTGGAGAAGTATCCAAGCCGTCCATCAGACAGGTACAACTATAAATATTCTTTACCACAAGAATCAGATCGGAATACTAGTATGGTGGGGCACATTTAACTGAATAAATGTACGGTTGTAAAATACCATCCCAAGTTTTATAGGCCGTTCATTCGAGTACTAGGTATACCAAATTTATTTTTGGAAAATAAAATAAAAATAGTGGGTCCAACCTGATGGATGGCTTCGATATCTCAATGTCTGCCACGCTGGCACATTTGGTGGCGTGTGCATTACCTGACTTCTACACGCGTGTAGTCTAAGCAAAAGCTCTTAAATTTAACTATTTAGGGAGAAACCCGCGAGTAAGAAAAAGTAATTTTAAGAGGAGAAATGATCCAGTGCTCTCAGAACTATAAAAGTTACAGTGCTCCTAGTTAAATTCTGACATTTACACAAACCAATCCGCTGATCTAGACTGTTCATTATGTTAGAAAACTATTTAATGGGCCATGAAGTAAATATCATGCCGATCCACTTAATACTAACCGTTGGATTGGCCGTTAATATGGATGATCAAGATGGTGTGTACAAAATGGGTTCAATGTACAATTTGATCCGTCTGATTGCTAGGATCATCATATCAGTGAGATTTTAAGTGATAGAAATTGGAATGTGATTTTGAACTTCATGGACGGTTCAGATCGATTGATTGGACTGCTCAAGTGAACTGATGCGAGCATATATCTTTTTAAGAATTAATAAATTGGGTTTGGCCCCATGGAACGGTTGTAAAGTTAGTTCTACAGTGTTTTTAGGTAAAAATTGACTAAAATGCCGTCGTCTTTTTTTATTGGAAATTTTTAAAAAAATAAAAAACAGAATTTACTTTCTAGTACCATTTTCGATGGGAGCAGATTAGGTGTTACCCTTCCCGAGTGGGGCCCACCTGATAATTTTATTATATATCCACACCGTCCATCTTTTTTCAATCTTATTTTAGGATGGTAAACAAAATTTTAAGTACATACAAATCTCCGGTGGGCCACACCACTAGAAAAGTTGGTGAATTACCATTAAAAACTTTTTGTGGGTCACGAAAGATTTGAATCAATCTGATATATTTGTATTTTCCCTTCATCCAGGTCTGGTTGACCTTATCAACAGGTTCGATGGCAAATAAACATTAAATATCACCTTACGGTGGGCCCAAGGTGGTTTGTAATTGTAATGGTGAGTGTTCAATCACCACTGTTTTCTTTGGTGTGGTCCACCTGAGATCTGGATCTGCTTAATTTTTTAGACGAAATCCTAAAATTGGCTGAAAAAATAGATAGACAGCGTGGATGTACAACCATCATCAAGGTGGGCCACACATTAAGGGTAACACCCCAGTTAACACCTAATCCGACTCACTATACGAGTAGATTTCATATAAAATCACGGTGGGGCCCACCTAGCTGCTGACCCCTTTCTCCACACGAGTGCACCTTTATTAGAAACTTTTTTTTTTTTTAAAAGATACTTAGAATGTAAATCCTATATTAAGCAGTAAAGTACCCTTTTTGTGATATGTTGTATATCCACACCTTTCAATTCGTTTTTTTCATCCTATTTTTGGACGTGATCCAAAACATTTAAGCACATCCGAATCGCAGGTGGACAACACGACAAGAAACAGTAATGAATGAACGCTCACTCACCATTAAAAACTTCCCAAGGCCCACTGTAAGCAAATCTGTAACATTTATTTGTCATCCAACCCGTTGATAAGGTCAACCAGAACTGGATGAAGGGAAAATATAAAGATTAGCTTGATCCAAAACTTTTGTGGTCTAAAATAGCTTTTAATGGTTAGTTACTACTTTTTCATATAGTGTGGTCCACCCGAGATTTGGATCTACTTAAGTTTTGGTATAACATCTTTACTTGAGCTGAAAAAAAGGATGGGTGGCGTGGATATGAAACACAGTCATTAAGGTGGGGCCCATACGGTAAGGGTAACACCCACTAAAGTGTTACCCGGGCAGCAGCAGCTAATCCGCTCCCCATCAAGTGGGCCAAACAGAGAAAAAATTCTACACCACCCAAAAACCTTCCAAATTCAAGTGTGGCCCATCTAACGATTGGATGGGCCTGATTTTTTGTTCATCTGATCATGGTAAGAGGGTGCACATGTTGGACGTGTTGGATGAAATACAGATACCAACGTGAACCCCACAACACCCGACTCTACCACTTAAAAATAAAATATAAAGCAAAGCAATGCCACTACGGCCATTTTGGCACGTTTTCAGAAAAAAAAAAAAAAAATTCAATTAAATTAAAAGAACCTTCAAGATTGTAAGATCTTAGCCATCCATTCTTTTCCCTGAACATTCAAACTGTAATCCAACGTTCAGATGGTTGCGATCTTTATTCTACTAGCAATATGCGGGTCACCCAGATGAGTGGACCTCCCTTGTTTTTAAGCGAAGACATCCACCGTTGGAGAAAAAAAGGAGCATATATGACGTAATGGCTTCAGTTTTGCACCATTTATAAATCCCGGCAAATCCGGTGACTCATCCTCCCCACAGGTTGGCACTGACGTACGGCTATCCAGACCATCCAAATTGTGGGTCCCATTTGTAGATCAAGAATATATTTTAAATCACTACTAAGGTATCCTATCCATTGGATTAGTGACTATCAAGTGGATGGTTAAAAGCAAAACAGTTATTACAAATTCCAAGGGAGACGTCAAATAATTATTATCAGTGCAATTTTTTCATATTTGGGCCTATGATTTGGATGGTCTGGATTGTCTTGCAACCATGAAGAGTTACCACCATTTCTCAAATGCTCGCAAACACAGTAAGTCCAGATGATGAATCAATGCACCTCGATGCATTTCTATTTTTTACACTGGGACTGTAGCCGTTGGATCTGGGGTCATGTTGACACATCCAAACCATTTATGTAATGGATCTCACCATAGAGCTGAGAAAAAAAATTCTCCCCATTTTCTAATGACCATCTGGGGTCATGTTGACATATCCAAACCATTTATGTAATGGACCTCACCATAGAGCTGAGAAAAAAAATTCTCCCCATTTTCTAATCAACAGGTCACGCCTCTAAAATGGACCATCTCACTAATCAAGAGATCCTAGCCATCCAATCAAATATCATATTTGTTCCCAAAATCATCAACAGTATCACTTAATTGAGCATCTAAAAGATGGTAACTTATTATAGGATTACGAACATCTAACCATTCAGAATGTGGCCACAAAAATAATCAGGATGATCAGAGACGGCTAACCTACAACATAGCCAGTTTCAAGGATGCGTTAGCTTTTCTTTCATTTATCCCATGAATTTTTCCATTGATATACAGTTGAAGAGCTTTGCAAAGCTCTCGTGAATGTACAAGGCAGCCCCTCTACATGCTACGTGTACCGCCTTGGCACACAGCTACACGATCCAAGCCGTCCATCAGCTGGGTCCCACTGCTTACAAAATAAATGAATGGCTGCAGAACACACACACACACACACAAAAACACTAGGTGATGTTTTTCTAGGCCATCAGCCTGTTCACAACATAGATGCCAACAGGAAGGGTGGAACTTCCTTTTTTTTTTGCACCAAATCTTTTACATGGCCAGAAACGCCTGATGGACGACATGGATCTAGCTCCAGCATCTCTGGTACAGGCATGTGGACTTGGCAAAACCTAATAAATGAAACTTCAGTGTGCGAAAGAATTATCTGGCATTGCAATATATATTGGTCCACATTGACTTGCTATCAAAATGCCACAAATGATTAAATAGCCATTAGAAATGCCATGAATGCAACCCGCTTTAGGACCAAAACCGGTACGACTATCTGACTAGTGACTCCTTCCTTTGCAGATTAAAAAAAAACTGTCTGAGAGTTCAATATTTCATAACATGACCTGGGCTACAACCAGAAAACACCAGCTGCTAGAGCATACCTACATGTCAGATAAATTAACAGAAGAAAATTGGTCTAGTGACCCATTTAGTCAGTAGTTCAAAAACCCAATAACTCACCAAGTCGAGTTGACTCGGCCGAGTTTTTAGTCGAGTCAGTGAGCTTAAGAAATGTGGTTTAGCTGCGAACCAAAACAGGTGTGAATCAGCACGATATTTCAAATCATGACACGAGCTAGGAGGAGAAACACCAGCTGCTAGCCAATATCTATGGGTCAGATAAATTAATAGAAGAAAAATTCCTACATATGTTACTCATACATAACACGTCGCTATCCGCACCACGAGCAACCACTGCCCGTTGGTGCCGGAAAACCCATCTTCGGTTGCTGGCAATAAGCCCACTCTGCAGTGAATATTACTTCTGGGGTCCCACATTCGCTTAGTGGTGGATATCAAAGGTTGGAATATTTTAGAATCAAAACAAAGTACCATTTTTCTGCGTGGTTCTGTCTATCAAGCCTCCACTTCTTGGGCAGCAGCTTCCTTAACTTTCTTCCTTCTCAGCATCGTCTTCATCGTCTTCATCATCTTCCTCTTCCTCCGCCGCCGCAGCTAGCTTGGTCAGCTCATTTTGGATCATCTGCTTGATAGCTGATTTTCTCGGTGTAAAGTCAGTATCAAAATGCCGAGCTGCAGCAGCGGCAGTTTCATCAATGATTTTTGTCGACCACCAAAATATTTCCAGTGGCATAAAAAGAAGCAATATATAACACTCAATCAGCCTCATGCCTGGCGCATGAAAACCACAGGTGGAGAAATCCATATCGCTCATTTGGTGGGAACCACTGATGTTTTGGACATGCCAAAAGATATGCCCCATCAGATGATTCTTGCTGCCCAATTTGGCCCCACTTAAATGTGGAAAACTGGGTAGGAGAGAGTCAAGGGCATGGCACATCCCAGGATGATCTCAATCAGATCAGTGGTGCAGGTTACAACTAGGTCCTAAATTTAGCAATTCTGGCTTGAAAATAAATAAAATAGTCGCTACTCACCAGATGAACATCATTTAACACCTTAAAGAAAAAATAACAAGGGATGGTACATACCAAGTTTCTTGAGAATGTCGGTGAAAGTGGCCTGAAAATAAGAAAGAGAAACACACAATCAGGAACATCTCCATTAAAAAGTGATCAACCCTACATATTTTCAAGCACCCCTGCCATGCAGCATACCACATTGAAATCGACTTCTTTGAGAATTTCACAGATCGCCTTCCTCAATTCCTCATCGCTTGGACCGGATTCCTTTGATTTGGATTTATCCCTCCCTCTTGACACCCTTTGACCTTCAAAGAAACACGAACACTTCTAGATCATACAGTCAACCAGGATGGTTGTTGAAAAGCCCAAAAACTCGACCGCCAGCCAGAATAAATCAACTCGAGGACTCAATCAGGTCTTCACTTCAAATCGATTCGGTATTTTATAGTTACATCAGACATTTAAAATACTTTTAAACAGTTATGAAAAATAGCAATAATGTGGCTAGCAGAATGGTGGTTCAGGAAAATCACTCTTGAATAGCACCATGGGTTTGGAACTTAATAAGCTTATTAAAGCTTCTACTAACAAATAATAAACAGACTGACTTGGTTCATTTAACTGAGTCAAATTGAGCCTATCGAGTCAACAAGTTGACTCGATGAGCCTTGGTGATTTAGGACCGAGTCACAGTTAGCTGAGAGTTCCCTAATGACACGACTCAAAATCTTGTTGGATAAATGAGACTTGGCTGAGTTTCAAATCAAATCAACAAGTTCTAGGGATGCACTGGTTAATCAAATTGCAATGACTAATTATATAAAAGAGAAATGACCAATTTCCAATTAGGTTCTTCAGTCTCCACATAGACCAAGCTCCGAATCAGAATTGAGTTGCTTTCAAGTTGGACTTAAAACAAGGGTAAATGTAGTTTGAGGGTTATAAGGTAATTACAATTTGGTCATTTCCATCTTCATTTAACTATTTTTTTTCAATTCAATTCAATAGTTCACCCAAACAGTCCAATGAGTTCTCTTACTTGCCCTAACTTCTAAAACTGACATTAACCAAAAGCATTGTTTTCAGAACCCCAGATGTTCTAGTTTCAGCTTTTACTTTACGAGAGAAGTAACAATGAACATTGAATCCTCCTCTCAGTAAGGTGAAATGAGAAGCTTGAATCAAAACATTCTTTCCATTTAATATTTCAATAATCAGCGCATGCATTCAGTAAAGAAGTAAAAAAAGAAATAAAATGACCATTACCAATTTTTGCCTTGGGAGCAGATTTTGGAGTTGATGATTTCTTTGGGGGCGTCTCTTCAGTTTTCTTCTTCCTCGAAAAGACCTTTGGGCTTGTATCACGCTCATCATCAACCTTAGACCTCTTGGAAGATGTCCTGGCAGAGCTTTTGGTCGGCGTTGCAGGAGTGGCTTTGTTTGGTGTTGTTGCTTTCTTAGCGTTAGCTTTTCCAGCAGACCCTCTCCTCGATGACTCCTTCGAGCTGTGTTTGCCTTTTCCCGTGTATTCTTCATCATCCTCTTCCTCTTCTTCTGACTCATCCACTTTTTTCGCATTTCGAGAATTCACTTTCTTGGTTTTATCTTTGCCAACAGAGCCTCCCTTCAATGACTTCTTCGAGGCATGTTTGCTTTTTCCTGATTCTTCTTCATGCTCTTCTTCAGACTCTTCTTCTTTCTTTTCACTTTCGGAATGCTCGGATGCATCGTCCTCATATGCATCGGGAAGGCCATTTTCCTCGTCCTCTTCATCTTCGTCTTCATCTTCCATCTCCAGTGCCCTCTTCCTCTCCTTTGATTTTGGTGTTCCCTCAATCTTTCTTCTTTTCTGCAGAATAGAGAAATAGACACCAAGGAAGACAAATAATGTCAATGACAAAGATAAATTTTTGTTTCTGGATCATTGGTTCTTGGTCTAATTTACAAGATCAGAAACTCCAACTGGTATCATTTTATCAAAGAGAAAATATAGTGTTAAAAACACATGAAAACAGCACTTCCCGTTCTGCCAAAAATTACAGAGGTTGGCCTCACATTTCTGCTATCAAGAACATTCATTTTGTGGGGCACATCATGAAGGGGACGTCCCAAATACCTCACCATCTGGAAAATTATCCATAAGAACGAAGGATCGCCTGTTTGACGCAGATAATTAGAAAAAAAAATGTGCACATACACCGTTGTACTGGAACTTTCACCTACAACTTTCGCCCTCCAACATGTCACTTTTCTGTAACATTCGAGCCATGAGACACTTAGATAAAGAGAAATGCTCACATGCAACATTTTATAGGAACATACAAAACTTTATTTCCCACCAATTTATCACTTGCTATGACATCAGAGCTATGAAAATGGAAGGACACATCATGAAGATCACCCGGGGCAAAAACTAGGAGTCTATTCATCAGGCGGGCTAAACCATCAAAATCAATAGACAGCCAACGGCCCAAAACAATTAAGGTGTGGCCCACTTAATGAGTAGATTGTTCCAATTTTTGTTCAAGGTGATCTTCATGATACAGCCCACCATTCTTTTTAATAAAAATGTTTTATGTGAAGTTCCCAAAAAAATGTGTCAATTTGCAGTTGCAGGGGACCTGTCACCTGTCGGACAGTTATGATTGCCTGATGGAGGAGTTTTTGTAGCATGACCCATCCATAATTAGGCCCAAATTATCTGTATCCCCTAAAGGACGGCCCATCCTCTACATCTGGGCTGAAGAAACAACACCATTTGGTTCATCCAAGCATCATATCATCCCTCTTCATAACTGATGTAGAACAGTTGCAGAAACTGCATGATTCCAGAAAGCATGGAAGAAAGAGGATAGAAGGAAAGAATGATAGTTAAATCTCTTCAGATCATTGTTATGGAAACTCACCAGACAATCTAGGAGAGCCACAGTACTAGCAAATGCATCATATTCTACCAAAACCATTGCATGTTTAAAGAAGAACTGCACTAGCCTAACCCGTGTAGGTATGTCGCAGACATACCTACCGCTAACCGAATTGCGTGTGGGGGACAAGCATAAAATCCACCCGGTCCGTTAGCTCCACTGCCTCATATTCACCATGGAACCCAAAACTCAGGTTGGCCACACTGTAGGGAAGTCCTTAGTTGCAGGATCCTTCCAACTAGGTGTTGGTCTTCTTCACTTTGCCTCCAACTTGTGTTCCCGCTCCGCTTCTAGCCCTTTTTTATACTTGATAATGTTACAGACACTTCCGCACACCTGAAGCCGTTGCCACTTCCCTTCACACTTTGTGCAACTATAGAAGGAACACTTGACATGCAACTATATAGGTTCGCCCACAGTTATCAGTGGAGCTCACCATAGCATTTATATGCCATCAAATCAATTCATCTGATACTCCTTATCAAGATGATAGAACGCACCAAAAGTCACACTATTTCTAAACTCAGGTGGGCCATAGCACACGATTTTAGAGTTTTCAGCCTTGATTTTATACTATCCCTCGTGGCGTGGCCCACCTGAGTTTTGGATCTTCCAGACTTTTGGGACCAGTGACAAAGACGTAGTCACACACCTGATGGACAGGGTGGATAGACTTACATAAAGTAATTCCCCCCACGTTAGGGATAGGTATGCACCCTAGGTATCCACATGAGTCCCACTCACGTTTTCATTTAAAATGACAGCTAAAATTTCATTCACTAGCATCGCTTGCCATATGGCATCTACAAGGATAATATATAAAGACTGAAGAACCTAATCTAATCCTAGTCATTCACTAAATCTTGATCCCAACCATCTATTCTAATCAAATGTTAGAAATGACTAAAATATCCCTAATTCCTGTCAACCATACAGCCCTTCCATAAATCAGCCATAAGTCAAATGATCTCAGACACGAATGGGGAGTGCCGTTTTCCTTTGTGGAGCTCACATATCAATCTGCCCCCATCAGGAACCCAAAGTCTGACCAGACTGTGAGGCTAGAAAACTGATCGAACAGGTTGTGGGCCCAATTCTTTGATCAAACAGTTCACAGGGCCCACATTATTGATAGGATTAGATCGCAGAGCGCACTGAATGGGGACCTTGTGGATCCCCCCCCCCCCCCCCTAGGAAGCATCGCTAGTGCAACCACTTAAATAGTCACATTCCCAGTGTCACATATAAGACATCCATGACTCCCAGAAAACAACACATGTAGAGATGGTACTTAGGGACTGAACAGGGTATATAAATCCAGTATGATGTTAAGAAAAGACCAATACCCTTGGTGAGCGCTTTCCTGAGGTGCTTCCAGACCTTGATGCACCAGTGACCCTCGCCCGTTTTTTTGTTTTGCCCGACTGCCACACACAAGAGACATGAGCAAGCACTTTCTTCCAAATAGAGCTCATGAGTTTAAAAGATTCTAAGCTAATGCAAACCTGCTCCTTTGCTGCAAGTAAGACATCAGTTGTAGGATGAGGGGCAACCAGAAAGTCTATTAACTTCGTCACAACGTCTTCCTGCACATTCATCATGAGTTGGGATCACCATCAGTAATGTTGCAATGACAACTTGTTAAACATTTAATTATAGAGCTGAACTGTGGCCTACTTGCAAAAGTAGGATCCCAGATCCCACTTGACCCACATGGGCCAATAGCACTTGGTGTGCAAGATCCAGCCTGTTTTGGACCATCAGTTCCTTTTAACCACGCCCACCAGAAGCAGATCACCCCAATTTTCAGGTCATGACATGCAGTGGAGCCCACCCCATCCAATAAAACAGCATGGATCTCACACTTACGCACTTGGGAGAATAGGATGTGAAATCCTATTCCCACCAGTATCCTCAATTTAAGCTACATGGTCGTAGTCAACAGAAAACAAGAATAAGAAAACCACCTTTTTCATTGAGTTTGGAACAGGCATGTCAAGCACATCGCAGAAATCCAACAACTTATCTTTGACACATTTGTCGAGCTTCTCTTTGATCTTACTTCGTTGCTTTTCCTGTAAGTTAAATCTGAACTATGAAGCATATATCATGCATGCAGACATACCACTCATCACATTCATTCCATAAAGTTTGGGGTATCAAATTAAACATGCAATAAGAAACTTCGCCAATGGAGAAAATGCTTGAAGCAGACTCCCTATTTATATGGCAAAAGCTAAAGACTAGAGAACATAGAAATAGAAACAAGACCAGGGGCAATCCCAGAGTGTGCGCTTCTTACCTCATTATCATGCCACACAAAGCCAGAGAATTGGGAGATATTACTCTTGACATGAAGTGCCTGCAAACCATATCCACCAATTATCTTCCATCATGGAAATGGTGACAGTGAAAGAAACATTTTGAATCATTGTTGTATCACAAGAAGCAAGTTAGAAACTAATGCTGCAATTTGATGCAAAACAGATTCAGGGCTTTCAAGGGAAGTGGAAGCCGATTCAGGTGGGAGAGCAGGGAGGCATCTGTTTCAAAATGCATATAAATAGCTAGGAAGCAGGTGCCGGCATGTGAATCCGAAGTGTGATTCAAGGTAGTAGCAAGACCTAGGTAGAAGATTTGTGCAACTAAGGTTTTAAAGGCATGGAGCACATGTAAGCCACTCCACCCTCTAGTGAAGAGATGTGTAAGCCTCAGGCATAAGAAATTAGCCAAATTTATTTATATTTTTCCAAACTACAAACAAAGAAAAACAATCCATAATTGTAGAAATGATGACAATTTTAAAATTAAAAGGAAAAACTTCCCGCTTTCATTAGAACTTCAAAAAGAAGTCACTGCCAATTTAGAAAGGGAGGGGGGGAACCAAAAAAATGCTCCCTCTTCAAAGACACCAGAGGGAAAAGACCACTTCAATTTTGTTGGTTGTCGGTCTCAACAATTGTTGCCTGGTTGTCACTGCTCAACGCACATTGGACGAAGTTGGGCAGTGGCGCAGTGCGTGATGGTTGAATGAAGTTGGATGAAAGAATGAATTTATATTTATTTCGTTAGTTCTAAAGAAAAATGTAAGTTCGATGGAAAAGACAGTATTAGCATACCCACTTTAAGATTTCTTTCTCCTTTTAAATACATTAAGGGCCTGTTTGTTTCGCCAATTACCCCCGTAATGTAAAGGAAATGAGTCATCATTATGATTTTACCACTGCCAAACAAAACACCGGAATCGTTGGTCAAATGCAGATGTATTTAGGAGATAGTAAAGGAAATTGTAATCATTGCACTTTTTCATTGCATTACCATGAATCTCTAATCCAAACAACAACATCAGTTTATTTTTATGATGATTTGACATTGAAGTAATGTAGAAAATGCAATCATCATGATTTTATTGCGGACAAACCATATGCAGAAATCAGCGGCCAAACGCAACTATTGTCAAGAGACAGGTAAAGAAATTTGTAACCATTGCCCATTTCCTTTACATTACGCTAGTAATTGGTGAAACAAACGGACCCTAAAGCATCATGAACACAATTCATATATATATATATATATATATATATATATATATATATATATATATATAGGGAAATGGTACTATGAGGTCGAGCTGTGTGGGCCTCACTGTGATGTGTGTCGGACATCAACACCGTGCATTTGATGGGTCCCCTTTAGGTTATGGGATACCCCAAAAATCAGCCGTATAGGGAACTCAGGTGGGCCATACCATCTAAAACCATGTGAAGACATGACTAAAATATCTAAAATCACTTCGTGGGGCCCACCTGAGTATTGGATGTGCCTGAAACCTGGTCCGAACCCTCGTAGAAGTGGAACACACATAATGGATGGGCTGGATTCGTGAACCACATCTCGGTGGGCCCAATCAACGATCATGAAGTTTTTAATGGGCGGATAACCCCTCCCAACTGTTGTTTGTGGTGTGGCCCATCTAACTCATAGATTGATCTGAATTTTTAGCCTGTGGCCCACCATTGAATGGTGCATCTATCTGATGGAGTAGATGTCTGACACACATCACAGTGGGGCCCACACAGCTCGACCTCATGGGAAGTTCCCATGAGGTTGACCTCATAGTACCATTCCGCCCCCCCCCCCAACACACAGGTGAGGGTGTGTAAGTGTTGGTGTGTGTGAACAGGCGTGCACACACACTGGTGTGGGTGTGTGCATGTGTGTGTGTGTGTGGACAGATGTGAACATAGATGACAGGTTGGATGTTGCACAAACATGACAGATTGGAATGTATCCACTCAATTGGACATGAGCATTTCTCATACATATAGACAGACAGACACGCTGCCCACGCACATACACAAGTAAATCGATACATGGGTGTTAGGGAATGATCCAATACAATCCACTTGGTGGTAACTTACCATACTGTCAAGCTTTGTGGGGGGCCACCGTGATGTGTGTGACATCCACCCTGCCCATCGGGTGGCCCTAAGGCCAAAAATCAGGCCTATCCAAAACACAGGTGAGCTAAAGCACAGGAACAGTGGGGAGTGTAATATCCACCATAAAAACCTTCCAGATTTTTTTGTTGGGTCCTTCGTAGTAGCATATGCCATCCAAGCAATTCATTAGGTGCGCCTCACCAAGATAAAGGGTCAACCCAAAAATCAGGCCAAACCAAAACCTAGGTGGGCTATACCACATGATGTTGAAGGTCCTAGGAATTTCACATGGTCTCCTATGGTGTATGCACTTGAGTTTTGGATCAGCCTTATCTTTGAGCTCATGGCACAGCGCCTGATGCACAGTTTAGATGACACAAACACACTACACAATCAACTACGTTGCAGCATCCCCCCACCCACACCAAGAGAGAGAGCGCAAAACCCACAAGCACAAATAGACAGGTACATACATACATATGGGGAAATGCTAACACCCCGACTTCATGGGGACTTTAGCAATGCCCAAAAGCTTTTAAACAACACATGGGACAGCCAATCATCGATTTGGACCATCCATTCATCCATCCATTCATTGATACAACTGATACCTTTCAAAAAAAAAAAAAAAAACTCATTGATACAACTGATAGCACTCTAATAACTCATGTTAGGAAGAAAAAATCTAGATAGAGCTCTAATAGCTCACGAATGTATTGACTCGCAATATAAGTCAGGTGAAGCCGGCATTATTTGCAAGTTAGACATGGAAAAAGCTTACGACGTGATGGTATACCTCTCAAAGATGCAATATCCTGACACAATGTGTACCATAAATAAGAGGAGAATGGGGCCTTTAGATTGAGGGAATGAAGCAAAGGAGAGAATAATGAGAGCTTGAAGAGAATGACCTTCATTACAGAAAAAGGCAGACATTCCCTTATTGAAAAGAATACATTTAACTATAGCCTCTTGCAGTTGCTACATAAATACAAAACTTATCTCTTAGCATGGTAGTCACTAGTCCTTGGGTACACTGATTTGCATAGCTTAGGAGTGCGATAAGGTAAACTGCAGGAGATAAGAATCATGGTACACTTTCTCACCAACAAGGCCTGGGCCAAGGTATCTACTCATGGCTCCGGTTCAGGCTTAGATTTCAGGTTATGCACTAGACAGATTGGCTTCAAGGTAAACATGACCTGCTCCCAAACCCATTTCCACCCTACTTGTCCTATTTGGGATACCACAAAAGGATTTTGAGACAATATATCATCTGCTGAGTAATGCTACAACGATTGATTTGCCTTGTACTTACAACATGCATCCCTCCTGCATTACGATGCCGCAAAACAAAAGGCTCCAGGCATGGGGCTCGCCCTAATGTTTGTGTAACATCCACCCCGTCAATCATTTGCACCTGATCATGTTAGGAAATCCATGCCGATCCAAAGCTTAAAATGGGACACCACAAGAATAGCAAGGGTGGAGACACATAATCGAAACCTTCTTGGGGCCCACCTAAGTTTTGACCAGGCTGACATTTGATTTTTCCCTTCATCCTGGTTGTACTCCTTTACAAACAGATTGGATGGCATAAAAACATCACAGCGGGCCCCAAAATGGTTTGAATGGAGGGCATCCTCATCACAGTTCCTTGTGGTGCGGCCCACTTGAGTTTTATATCAACCTGAGTTCTGAGCTCACCTCCTAATATGAGCTGGCTGAGCTGATGGATGGAGTGGATGTCACACACGCATCATCGTGTGTCCAACGGAGCTTTTTGTAGAAGCGAATCACTCAAGCTAACTCTATACCATTACCCATCAGTTGTTATATCACCGATATAAAGACCACGGTTCTAGGCTGAATTTTCTATTTTCTAATCACTGAAAAATTTACACAGATTTCAAAAAGGAGAATTGAAGAATCTTCACAGAAGTGACCGATAAGCAATACATATTATAAATAAATAAATAAATGCTCTTATGCAAGTGATAACTTAATCCGAATTACCTTTCCCCTCCTTCCAAAAAGGATCACATGAAGCATCTTCAAATTATCATCAATTTTCCTCTTTGATAGTTTGTATGCCACTGAAACAGCACAAAAATAGTTCAGGAAATGATAAACAAAATCAACAATCAAACTTAATGGTTGTTATACCAAGAGGGCAGACAAAAAAATGCAGATTACCATTTCTAATATGAAAAAAAATAAACAAAAATCCAACAATTACAAACAAGAAAGGATGACTAGAAATTTTGTGAAGCTCCATCATTAGAAGCCTCCAACTACATAAGAAAACACAAAAATAATGAGCATAAGAATGGCACAGCAAGGTACATTGCATGAACTAAAAAGTTCAAGAAAATGCTTGCTAAAACCAAGTTGCCAGCATAAGAATTTAACTAAGAAAATGCTGGCTACCGCTAGAAATTTAGATCCTGTGGGATAATATCATTAGAAAAATAAACATTTTGGAAACCAGCAAAAACTAACAGAATTGCTGTATGTATAGTATGCCAACCTCACAGAAGAGGCTCTAATGATTGATTTTTAATACATCTCTACAACACAAGGCAAGTAGCAATGGACAATTCTACCCATTAACTAGTCTTCGGAGAGTCGTGAACTTTGGGGTTTAAAAGGACAGTGATTTCAAACATGGGGAAGGGTATTTAGGTAACTTGGAGGTATTGGCTTCTTAACAACCAACGGTTCAGATTTTATCTGCTCTTGAGTAGTCATGACTCCTAAGTCCTAACTCCTTTCTCCCCCTCTCTTTATGCATGCACAACCCCCCCCCCCCCCCCACAATAGTTAGATTCAAACCACCGCACTATATTAAGGGTCAAAAGGTTGGACTAGTCATTACACAACTTTAAGATCATTGATTGATTGTTGAGATAACCAAATATGTCAAATGGGAACACAACCAAGCATTTCAATAAAAACATATAGTTGAAAGCTGTGAAAACCTCTGCAGAAGCACCAAAATTTGCATGGAATGGAGAGAGGAATTGCCAAACGTAGGGTAGCCAGGATGATGCAGGGGCATGCGATGACCTAACCCTAAATGCATGTATATTCAGTTGGAAGATATTCAAATAATAGAATTACGAAACTAACTACTTTCAATCAGAGGAAACTAACAAATCTCAACACGAAGATGAGATCCGTCCGTCCGGATCATGCCCCTTTGCATAAAACCATGTAAAATTGTAAAACAGGGAGGATCTAGGGATATGAGGATATCCCAGATCTAGCATAGACCAGTCCACAGTCAAGTTTAGATCCGGTTATCGTGACTAGGCATCCCTCTTTTCGATCATACCAAAGGGGCGGGGGTTTCAAAAAAGGACGAGGGATGTCGAAAAGCAATGGGTTCTCATGAAGCACGAATTAAGAATCAAAAGAGCTTACCTTTCCTTGCACCTTGAAGAAATAGAGAAGAGAAAAATGGAAACTCCGGGGCGAAATCCTCAACACCCGAGGGCCAATCCTGAAACCCTAATCTCTCAAACAAAGAGGAAGAAACTCACGAATTTTCTATTCATTCAATAATTCGAAATAGGGTTTCTCACAGTATATATAAGCTACGAAAATAAAAAAAAGTGCACTAAAGTGCCTGAAAACCAAAGAAATAACATCAAAACGCCTAAAGTAAGTAACGACACTAAAGCGCCTAAAAACAAGGAAATAAATAGAAAAGCACCTAAACGTAAATCCGCTCCATGGTCCAACGGTCATGATACTCCTGCGCGATCCTGCATCTCACGTACTCGTAACACGTAAGAAAATGGACCCGACGTCCATCCACATCAACTCGTCTGCTCCAACACTCGATCTGCGACGTCGCCTCCTCTGTTACACTCTAAAGGGTGCACCACTGATGTCCGCATCACAGGAGTAGCATATGCAAAGAATAAATCACAAAGAAAAGTTGCTAGAGAAGCAATGAAGCAATGAAAGCCAACCTCATAAGGTCATGCCATAGTTCTGAGGAGCCCTTGATGGTGTTCACTTATGAAGCCATCAGCCCATCACCAACACACACCTAACTACCTAAGCAAGAAGGATCATAGATAAGCAGTCGTCCAGTTGATACGATGAGACTAAAATGAAATACATGATCCTGCCACAAACACAGGCCCACACCCTGCTTCCACCTCTGACTCCCACCACCTCCAACATCTGTTTCACTACTGAAGAATGGTAACTTCTTCCGCTTGGCTGTCAAATCCACTAATCATTTCTCATACATCTATCAAACACAACATCAATTTCTCAAACACTGAGTCTTCCAGGATTAAGCTTACGCTGAAGTGATTTCTGTAGATGTATATGGTGATTCCAGAACACCTGCTGTGCACAGGCATCACTCCAATTGCTTGCCTTGATTTAAATGGGCACACGTCCAAGTATGATTGAGGCATTTTTTAACATTTTTACATAGACCAGATCACATTGATCCAGTAGTATCTTGGCACAGTTCATTTACCATTTTCATCCAAGCACACCTCTGAAAATCAAGACATGATTATATCACAATTTCATTGAAACTAACTCTTCGATGACACTATGGAACTTTTGTTGAGTTGCACCAGATGAAACAAATTTCAGGATGAGAGAAGGGGGGGCGGCTTCCTGTTCCTGTAAATCAGGAGACCAAAACCTCCCACTTTCTCTAAGAAAATTGGAAATTTTGCCCAATACTTCTATAAATCACTGTGACATAGTGACTGGATAATGCCTTGCCTAGTGACATATAGTCTCTCATTCAAGCTTCAAATCCGCTTCTCATTAGCAGTAGAGAGCATGAATTCTATCATGAACTTCTACTCTGATTTTGGAGGTTATGATTTGATTGTTCAAGCAATCTGATTTTGGAAAGTAACATAGCGAGTGATTTTGGAAAGCAATCTGGATCATTTACAGCAGCTTGCACCTCTTTTATTAGCCTAACTTATCATGTTTTTCTAAGTGTTCTAAGGCTAATAATGATGACTAAAGATTTTCCTAATTAGTCCAAGTCATCCAGAGGTTTAGGTTGTTTTGGTTCTAAGGGTTAGGGTCACCAAGGCATCTCATTTACCTGTTTCTTCTTCTTCCTTAATAATGCTTGTCCACTTGAATCTTCGATCTTCAGCTTGTCAAGACTCAACTGACGTTACAACATATGGACGCACGTGATTGACAAAAAAGGTACACTAGTATGCCATAGAAAAGTGCACTAACAATATCCACCTCACCTGCACCCAAGGTGAGATGCCAACCTGGGGTTGCGGCTCACGCCTAGGTGCAAATATCCCAGGCATGCGCCCATGTGCAACCCTAAAGGGAGATTTTGGGCATTTAAAACCCATTAAGGTGGAGAACAGTTTAGGAGGCTCAGTTAAACACCATTAAAAGCTACTCCACCCTTTATTTTAGATCAAAGCTAGGGTTTATGGAAATCTCTTCTTCCGAAACTTCTTCGATTTGCATTCAGTAGTGAAATCTTTCCTTCCACAGGTGTTGAAAGACCACCCCATTAAATGGATTGATGGATAGTATGATGAATAAATGGTCGAATTTGTTACTCGCTTAATAGCCTCTACCTCTAGTTTTCTACAATATTTGAGTGGTTATGAAATATAATTTGATTCATTGGAATGGTCATGGACTCATAATCATGATTTGATCCATTTGAATTGTTTTCAATTATGATTTAACAGCTTTCAGTGCTTTTTGAATTTGTATGGTTTGATTGGAATGATTAATTGATTTGATATGTTTGAGTTGATTGAATTTCAGGGAGCATGTCTAATTCAGTGTCTAACATACGCCAAAACTTTGAAGTTAAATCCAATTCATCATGATAAAATTAGTCTAGAGCTAGAACTATTAAAAGAAATCAATATGTATCAGCTACATGATATATGCTGTAAAATACACCAAAAAAGAGGCTTCGCCTGGTTCCTCTGGTGTTATAGAGGCCCGTGTATGTGTGTGCCTAATACATTTAGCTGCTATGCTCAGCACAGGGATTATATAATACCACAAACTTATATCCCCTATATGATAGACTAGAAATCTCCTACAAATTTTTCATGCACCAGAAAACCTAGAATAAGTATCTGACCTGCATGCACTTGCAATGAATCTGAAAGGAAAATCTAAGTTATCATGATTTAAGAAGACATGGGATGATGGGAATTCCATTCAGTGATCTATGTCAGTAATTTTGTATAGGAAGTCTAAAAAGCTCAACGGGAATTTAGCTGACAAGCAATATTTGAAAGCCATCAAAATCTAGCATCACATTGCACCCAGACTCAATAACCTATCATGCTATTCAGAGGACACAATAAATTAGGAAGATATATTCCTTCTATTTGCATTCCAGAGATGTCAAAGATAAGAAAGACACAGTTGCTGCTCTTTTCACCCTACACATCTACAACATCCAACAGACAGAAGAGAGCATATATTGCTTGCTTTCAGGCATCACATTTCACCTTAATTATTGCATCCTGAATCCAAGAAACATGTGTGACCCTTCAACTACATGCCAGAGTAAGGAAACCACATCTTGCTGATTGCCAATATTCATCTTTCTTCCCATGTCTGTTTATGAAATCAGGTCCAATTTTATAGCACAAAAATCCAGTCACATGTTCTACAATAAATAATATTCGACAATAGGTAGGCGGCTACGATTAGTAGGGTTGCAATTTGGTTGGATCAACCCAACCAATGGACCTAAACCAATGATAAACAAGTCTGGATCTAAATTTGGACCATGGGTGAGCAATGGGTCCAAAACATTGCCCCAAATATCAAACTGGCCAGGTTTAGAAACTCTAAAAGTCAACCCAAGCCGGCCCATAATTGACTTTTAAATGTGCCGGATTTGGATCAACCAAAGATATGGATGCACCAAACTTTCATGTTGGTCGGTTTTAGACCACCCAAAACCTTACCTGGCCAAGACCCAACCCATACTCTCTCTCGGACCGACCTGGACTGGACCCAACTCAAGCTCAGGCCCAACCACTTAAATTCCAATGCATTCCTGACTTTATCACCATAAATTGTATCCCATTTTCGCAAACACGTGTTCTAATATAGCGGGTTTTGTTTTATGTAGTTTCCATTTTTCAATAATGCTTAAAAACTTAAGCTCAGGCCGACCTAGACCAGACCCAACTCAAGCTCAGGCCGACCTAGATAGGACCCAACTCAAGCTCAGGCCCAACCATTTAAATTCCAATACATTCTTGACTTTATCATCATAAATTGCATCCCATTTTCGCAGACTCATGTTCTAAAATAGCAGGTTTTGTTTTATGCAGTTTCCATTTTTCAATAATGCTTAAAAACTTACAGAAGATGAATGTGTGGTAGATGCTTCATAGGAAGGTACATCTGAAATAGGGAAGTAGAGATCAGGCAAACCCTATGCAAACCCAACCCTTAGATAAGTGGGTCAGGTCTGGATCCCCTCTAGTTCAAACTTGACAGTTGACACTAACTTATGTCAACTTGGACCCTACCCGAATCCAGCACAGATTTTAAAAGGTCAGATCTGGGCTGAAACCTATATCATATTATTAAATGGGCTGGTATGGAACTCCACTTCACCCAACCCAACTCCATTGCATGACTAGGCAATTAGATAAAATCAGAACATTGAACAACGAACTGTGTATGAAAGAAAAAATAACCAAAAATGTGATTTGTTTCAAATTAAGGATCAAGCCAAATGGATCCCTACCGAGAAAACATATTTGGATACAGATTTACATGAAAGATATAAAATTAAATACATACAAGATAAAGAAACTCAAAACCAACTAGCAAAATTGTATGATGCCCAACTTTAAGCCAAAAGCATTCTGTAAGAAAAATTACATCGTGCTATAAGTTTGATAAAAAAAATCATTGGAGATCCCGTGAATTCACCTAGTTTGGTAATAATTACAAAGAGCATCTATCTGAAGGCATCATATGTGATAATCCTTAGATTATTGCCATTAAAAAGGGAAGGTGAGTATATAACTTCAACTTCTTTCAGCTTTCTTAGTAGCCATCCTGCATCTAGCTTTCACAATCAAAACACTTATTATTGTTAAATACTATATATTGCATCATTTGAGCTTCAACATCTGGGTCCTTTATATTGACCAAAAGAAACCTGGCTCTTTATGGGTAACCCTTGTGTGAGAGAAGTTTCCAGAAGAAAACAAATGGGAAGAGGATACCAATCCCAAAGCAACATACCTATACCAAGCTTAAGCTTTTCAACTCTTTGGGTCTATAATGAACTGCTTTTCAACTCTTTGCGTCTATAATGAACCACTGGCACCAAGGCCTCTCTCTCTCTCTCTCTCTCTCTCTCTCTCTCTCTCTCTCTCTCTCTCTCTCTCTCTCTCTCTCTCTCTCTCTCTCTCAAACAGGGTTTAGAAGTTTCCAGAAGAAAACAAATGGGAAGAAGAAGATACCAATCCCAAAGTAAGATGTTTATCCAAGGCTTAAGCTTTTCAACTCATTGGGTCTAAAATGAACCATTGGCACCAAGACATCTCTGACAAAGGATCTTTAATTGGGTTGAGCTTCTTTCAATTTCAAGACCTTAATTTCAGGCACTCATATGTTAATGTACGCATATTTCACTTCACCACCTGTTCAATTCTTTCCCATTAACATAGTCACCTTGCATCATATGTGATAGTTTTATGTGCATATAGGAATTATTAAGCACAAAACCCTTCCAACCTCTAATGAAGCTTCATTATTTGCTCTAAAGAAATCAACCTCAAAACCTTGATTGAGAACTGTTATATGTAACTATGTAACTATCATCAAACAACATTCCTGCATATAAAATATTTCCTGAGTATGGACCAAAACAAATGTTGCAAAATGAGGCAATGATGTAATGAAGTACGTAACAAATAGAACAAAGAAAGGATGTCGCTTCAGGTTCCTGCCATCACGCATGTCATAGTCAACAGCAAGCATGAAATCTACTTTAACCATCATGCAGTAGGCTAATGGAAGCAGTTAACTAGCAGAGGCATTCTTGTCCCTTCCTAAGTAATTAAGTGCTAGTATTTTCCAAAGAAATCACTCTGCTAAAGCTTCACTTCTTCTTCTTCTTCTTCTTTTATGGCAATTTAACAACTAAGTTAGCTAGAGCAAGATCCAAAATGGCTAACGAAAAAGGTGTGCAGATAAAATGTATGATTTCCTACAATGTTAATACTTGATGAGCCATTACTAGAAGGTCAAAAAAAGAAGAAAATGATAGAAAGAACATCAGATGAGAACCATACCATTGGGTATATCTTTTAGTGCAGTACCTTGGCCCTGCAATTTATAGAGGAAAAGAAGCAAATTAAATATCAGTGAAGTAAGCATTCATAACTCAACAACAACCAAAAGGACAAAAAAACACCTTTTCAATGAGGAACTCCTTCTCCTTAACTGATTCTTTCTCAAGAGCAACCACCAACCTCTCAACCGACTTTCTCTCACGCACAGGGCGATCAACAGAAGAAGCCACAGGAGAACTCAAGTCCTTGGCCTTTTCCTCATCCGCATCCTTTTTCTTCACCTCGCTTTTCTCCTCATTAGCCTTCTTTTGCTTCTTCTCCTTATCCACCTCTTTTTTCTTCACTTTCCCTTGCTCCTCTTCCACCACTTTCCTTGCTTTCCCTCTCTCCTCATCCACCTCTTGCTTCGCTTCCTCTTTCTTCCCATCCACCTCTTTCTTCACTTTTGTTTTCTCCCCTTTCTCCTTTTTCTTTACCTCACCTTTTCCCGCAGCTTTTGCTCCCCTTTGACGTTTCTTCGAGCCCTTTTCCTCCTTAATCTTTTCATCTGTCTCATCAACCTTCTCACGATCATTATCTTCCTTCAAATCCCCTGCTTCATCCATTTCCACATCCCTCGCTTCTTCTACTTGTTCATTTTTACTTTCCTTCTCTTCCTTCATATCACTTTCTTCCTCCATTTTCTCATCTGCAGCTTTCTCCTCCTGTTCTTTATTTGTTTCTTCTACTCCACTTTTCTCCTCATTTCCTTCTTTCCGTACTTCAACTCCATTTTTCTCCTCCACATTTCCACCCTTTACTTCTTCAACTCCACTCTTCTCCTCCTCATATCCTTCTTTCCTTAACACGCCGATTCTATTTTTCTCCTCCTCATTTCCATCTTTCTTTACCTCGTCAATTCCACTTTTATCCTCCTCAGTTCCTGCTTCATTTTTCTCTGCCTCATTTCCTTCTTCCTTTAATTCTTCCACTCCACTTTTCTCCTCCTCATTTCCTCCTTTATTTACATCTTCAACTCCATTTTTTTCCTCCTCAGTTCCTTCCTTCTTTACATCTTCAACTCCAATTTTCTCCTCCTCATTTCCTTCCTTCTTTACATCTTCAACTCCATTTTTCTCATCCTCTTTGCCTGCCGTTACTTCTTCGCCTTCTTTTTTTTCCACTTTTCCTTCTTTTTTTACTTCTTCAACTCCAATTTTCTCCTCCTTTTTCATTTCGACAACAGTTTTCCCTACATCCTCAGGCGGTCCAGTCCCATTATCCAATACTGCCACAGCAGCTTCGGACCCTACCTCTGGCTCGCCCATTTTTAGCCTGAGGCTTCAAAAGAAAATAGCGTCACCTGAAATTTCAAATGCCTAGATAGCTCAGACAGCAATGTTCCGAAGCGTTTTGTCCATGCATCACAATAAAAAAAGACAGAAGATCTTTTCTTTAACAAAAATCAAGATACTAAAACAGGAAAACATACAGTACTCAATGGAATTAAGAGGCAGCATTTGTCTGACCCAACAGCAATTTAGACAGGGCATGCCCCCATCTTTCCGTAATCCAGGCCGTTCATTGGGTGGGGCCTGTTGTAAATAAGTCAGGACACAATAAACACCCCCCCACCACAAAATCTTACCTATAAAATTAATGGAATTCTTCGTGCGAATGCAAACCGTTGGATCAACTTCCCAACATCAGGCCACCTTTCATACAATCGTGATCATCCAATGGAGGAGATTCCTGAGGCATCAGTCATCCATACTACGCCCCACGAGATTAACGGTTTAGATAGCCAAGGTGGGCCCCACCATACAGTTACAGGGCCAGACGAAAGAAGAAGAAAAAACACCATTTTAATGGGAGCTACAAATAACACTTACCAACAAAAGCAATACAAGTGAAATTTAAAGGTCAAAAGAAGCACAGAAAAAAATAAACAGAAATCGCCACAAAAAAAAAAAAGCATTTCAGCACAAATTGAAGAAAAATCACGCAGAAAAAATGCAGCTCATAAAATGAAAAGTAATACGAAAAGGAAATTAATTTCAAAGAGAAAAGCTGCAATTTTTCAGCAGCAAACGCGTTGGAATTCCACAAACCCAACCAAACAAAGCGAAAATCGAAGCTGGAACTCAAGAAATCAAAGAATAGAAGCTTAAAAAGCCATTAAAAACCCAAAAAAAATAGCTAAATAAAAGAAATTTCAAAGACCTAAGCACTTTCTCCACCATTGCAAGCTCAGCGAAGAATCAAAAACCAAAACAGAAGAAAATGAAGAAAATTCCATACATAACGAACTTCACCACAAAAATTCAAAACCCTAACCAAACGGAAGCAGAAAAAATGCAGAAAAAAATACGTGTGGCAGTAAAATGCAAAGAAAATCAACTTACAGAAGAATTTCAGCTCTGATTGAATTGAAAATCCAAGAGATTTCTGCAAAAGCTCTCTCTCCCCCTCTATATCTCTCCTCTCTCCCTATCTCTCTCTCTCTCTCTCTGCTGAAAAAAAAAATGGGAGGGCTTTTTTCCCTCGAACGGAAAAGATGGTTTATTTTCGGGACTGAATTACGTATACAATTACGATGCTCCGGCGGTGTACGGTAGAATCATACACAAGTACGCATCTGCCGTACACGTGGACGGTTCAGGTTTCCAGTCTGCCTGTCCAACTATGGATGAGAGTATAGCGTGCACAGCTTCACACATGGAAGCTACTTTTATTTCAGGATAGCAATCTGTAACTATCCTGTCCGTTCAGTTGAGCTCAGATCCTCACCGTTGACTTTCATGGGTCCCATCTTCGAAATGGCACTTGTAAACGATTATCTGCATTAGCAGCAGACAGATCTATGCGTAAGATTTGCAAGAGTGTGGTAGAATTTGGCCCGAAAAATACCATCAGAACCAATGGTGGAGATTCGGAGGTTGGATGTCCACTGATTCAACGGCTGGGAGTGATTGATCGGTATTGGTTTTTTGATTGATGGCGTATCTTGCTTGGGGAGTAGGATTTGGACGGTGTAGATGGTGACTGGTTTGGGTTTGTGTGTGAGTTTAGTATAGAATACTCTGACGGAGTATCGTACAAGTTACTTCCTTTTTTTCTGTCTGTGTTTTATACTTCGGACATGAAACGCGGATTTTAAAGGTGTTTTAAGTTTGGTGTCAGAACTCCGTTTGAAATAAAGAAAGAAAATGGTCGAGATTTCGCGGTCACGCGGAATCGGCTCTCGAGTGGACGGCTGAGATTTCACCTTTGTCTGTTTCTCTTGGATGGGGCTTCCGCCACGTGCTCGCGTTTGAAATTTTCACCTCGGGAGGCAAATTGGACGGCTGGCACTTCGTCTCTTTCTCCTGTTGGAGATCATCTTGGCCGTTCAAATCACCGTTTATTGAAATTGGGCCTGGACGTGGTTTGGCCGGTGACCCGAACAGCAACCAGCTTGCTGGTGTGTGGGCCCCACCATGATGTGTGTGTTTTATCCACTCCGTCCATTCATTTTTACGGATGATTTTAGGACATGGGCCTAAAAATGAGGCAGATCCAACACTCTGTTAAAATACGTAAATTATGGTGGGCCCCACAGAGCTTACTCAATACGCAATCCACTTCCATAAGGTACATGAAGGGTGGGGATCACCACCACATAAAGATCTTACATTCTAAACACATGTGCCACGTTGGCACTGTGGTGTACTTGTGCTTGGGACTTTGGATATGAAGATGGGCGTCTAGGATTTGAGATTCCTCACTGGGAATGCTTGTTAGGTGGGGCCCACCTAATCCAGGCCCAATTTATTGTAATTGATCTACAACGAGCAGGCTGTGATTGATCTGAATATCTTTTATAACAAATTTGATAGAATGAAGGGTTGTATTTATGTTTAGGTAGTAACATAGAATATAGAAAATTAATTAAAATTTATGGCACAAAAAACAGCACAAGAACAGGATTTTCAGAAGCTCTATTTTATAGAGAATTAAGTTGGTATTGGTGGGGAAAGCATGTCTTTAAACCCCAAAAGCATCGTCTGCATCTTATATCAAGACCGTTCATTAAGTCCAGTACACTTTTCTCGTGTTGCCTTGAAAGTTTCGTTTGGCTCAGGTGGTATCCACGTCAGCTACACAGCCTATACGTCGGTCCGATGAACTCTTCTCATATTGTCTTGAAAATTTTAATATTGATTAGGTGATCTAAGCCGTTCATTCAATGGGGTGCAGAATGTGTTGGGAGTGGGACCATGGAAGCAGCTTGAAGTGGAATTAAATAAAGTAATTACAATCACACCAAGCAAATCAATAACAAAAGACAAATGAATTTTTTTCAAGAAGCATAAAGCAAATCACTATAAATCATGAATGCACAAGAGATGAAGAATACTTACAAATCAACCCTAGAGAGAAAATCTTTGTTTTTTATCCCCTAAAATCCTATAAGCACGTTTTGAAATAAGTATTTTAATCTTAATTTCAATTACACCCACTTATACATCATTAAACTGGAAATATAAACAAAATGTGCAAAGCAGCACTAAATAGCACGTAGTAGTCAGTCGATCGGCCTGAAAGTTCGATCAATTGAACTTGGCTCAAATGGTTTATTGTGCAGCTAACTAATATGAGAGAGTTTCGATCTACCGAGCCAAAGACCCCTTAGGCGGAAATTGAAGACATCTCTAACAAAATCGATATAAAAGAGTCTTGTTGAAAGATGAGCTTAATTGAGGATGTTTGGAACTGATTCATTGTGTGGAATTTTGGTAAGTGGTGGAAGAAGATGAGACAACCTAATGGATGATTTTAATAGGTGTTTGCTGGTGTGGGTTCACTTGTTTATTTAAATCTAAAAAAAGTTGTTGAGACCTACTATTGGCAGCTCAGGGTTGAAAAGCTAATTAAGATAGTCCAAACCCATAATTAATAAACATTTTCTTGTGGCATATGGTATGCTTACTATTTTTTTTTTTTTTTTAGATGTCAACCTCATAGCCAAGTAGGATATCCGCCTGTTGGTCATAGACCACACGGGCAAGCAAATTTCTAATGCACGTGAATAAACCATTATGCTTTCCAAAAGTAGCTAGGTTCACCTCCGACAATAGCTACTATTGTTCCAAATAAATTTGAAAACCTACAGTTGTCAAGCTATTCTTACCAGGAGCCGGATTGCATCATTCCTTAGTATGGATGCAAAGCGTCCAAATCAAGCTGTGGAGGGGCCCACTATGATGCATCTGTTTATTCACTCCGTCCACGCATTTTATAAGATCATTTTAAGGTATGACTCTAAAAAAGAGGAAGATTCAAAGCTCAAGTAGGCTACATCAAATAGTGATCAGAACTTGGTGACATCATCACTATAGTAGTGGCCATACTGTAGCGATGATGTCACCAGGTTTAACTCACCATTTGGTTTGGCTCATCCTGAGCATTAGATCTGCCTCGTTTTTTGGCCCCTAACCTAGTATGATCTTATAAAATGGATGGACGAAATGGATAAACAAATACATCACAGTGGGCCCATCCACAGTTCAATTTGGACACTTTGTGTCTATACATCCGCTTCCTCCTTACCATATAACTAATGGTTAGAAAATCGATGACTAAGAGTAAGGTAGTCAATCCTAGTTTTGAGGAAAAATAAAACATTGCCATCATAATTGATATGTGTGTTCATAACCATCCCATTGATGGTTAATACATTGATGACTAAAGGTAGAATAGTCAATCTAAGTTTCAAAGAATAAAACATTGATATCATGTAATTAATGCAATTTTCACTCCAACTAGATGATTCAAGAGAGCCCATCTCATGAGGTTGTGAGTGCTAATACAACACCCATCTTGAGAGAGAATCACATTTGTACCACGACTTTTAATATTTACATGTACAATAACTTTATGTATGATTGGCAAGGCAATTGTTTAGACTGCATTGTTCTCCTTCATGCATTGTATCATACATATGCGACAACAATTGTAGCTCGTCGTCACAAAGAAGTTAACTTTTTGTGACGAATTGAAAAGTCGTTATGAATAGTTGATTATTTGCGACGAGTTTTGAACTTGTCGTAAAAAATCAGCTTTTGGTGACGAAATTTAGCTCGTTGCTAAAAAAGTCACAGCAAAAAGGTTGATTTGTTGTGGTGCGAGCCAAAGACCCCTTAGGCAGAAATTGAAGACATCTCTGACAAGATAGATGAAAAGAGTCTTATCAGAAGATGAGCCTAGTTGAGGATGTTTAGAACTGATTCATTGTAAGGAATTTTGGTAAGTGGTGGAAGAAGATGAGACAACCTAATGGATGATTTTAGTAGGTGTTTGCTACTGTGGGGTTCGCTTGTTCTTATTTAAATCTTAAAAAAATTGTTGGGACCCACTATTAAAAATCTTATTAAGATAGTCCAAATCCATAATTAATAAACATTTTCTTGTGATGTATGGAATGCTTTACTTTTTTTTTTTTTTTTTTTAACCGTTAGATGTCGACCTCACAGCCAAGCAAGACATATGCCAATTAGTCATGGACCACATGGGCAAGCAATTTCTAATGCACGTGAACAAACTATTATACTTTCTCAAAGTAGCTATGTCCACCTCCGATAATGGCTACTTGTCGTTCTGAATGAATTTGAAAACCTACAGCTGTCAAGCAATCCTTACCAGGAGTTGGATTGCGTCCTTCCACAGTATGGACGCAAAGCGTCCAAACCGAGCTGTGGAGGGGCCCACCATGATGTATTTGTTTATCCACTTCATCCATTCATTTTATAAGATCATGCTAGGATATTGGCCCAAAAACGAGGCAGATCTAACATTGGGCCACACCAAACAGTGAAATGAACCTGATAACATCACTACTACAGATAATTAAAAAATTGATGACCAAGAGTAAAGTAGTCAATCCTATCTAACTTCGAGGAAAAATAAAACATTGCCATCATTTAATTGATATGTGTATTCATAACCATCCCATTGATGGTTAATACACTGATGACTAAAGGTAGAATAGTCAATATAAGTTTCAAAGAATAAAACATTGATATCATGTAATTGATGTAATTTTCACTCCAACAAGATGATTAAAGAGAACCCATCTCATGAGGTTGCGAGTGCTAATACAACACCCACCTCGAGAGAGAATCACATTTGTACCACCACTTGTGATATTTACATGTACCATAACTCTATGTATGATCTGCAAGGCATTTGTTTAGACTATATTGTTATCCCTCATGCATTGTATCATACATATGCGTATGCAATTAGGGAACATTTGATGTTTAATAAGGCCTTGGGATACCATACAAATCACATTTACCGGTTCAACATGCACAGGTCACAAAGTCCGCATGAACATCGTCGTATGCACAACAAAGGTTAACTTGTCAAAAACCTATAATCAAATTTTCCATAAATCAATTTGAACCATTGGATGTATTATACACTCACTATTATCTAAATTGGGCGCGTCTCAACCCAATCAATACTAAAAAAAGAATGAGATCCATCTAAAAAAGTGGATCCGACAATCCAGACTAAGTCCAACATAGATCTTATCATCATACAATAGATCCATAATGATTAATCTTGTGAAAAGATGCTTTCACATTAAAATTCATTTTATCAAACTCAAGTCAAGTGGAATCCAACCTAACTAAGCTGGAGGCATTACTATTGCCTAATGTGTGCAATGTTTGCCAAAAATAAACTATCCAATGTACTTCGCATGTACGGCCTGTTTGATTTTTTGCCTCAACTGTAATTACCTTGTAAATGGGTAATGATTATTTACCTAGGTAATTACTACATCTTTCCCCATGAAGACAATGACGGCTACTTTTCTTATTTGAAAAATCAAGAAATTTGTACAATAAATGTGGGGCCCACTGTGATGTATGTGGCTTATCCACACCACCCATTCGTTATGCCAGTTGAATTTAGGACGTGGACCAAAAAATGAGGCAGATCCAAAGCTCAAGTGGACCACACCAAAGGAAACAGTGGGAATCGAGTGCGTACCATTAAAAACTTCTTGGGGGCCCTAAAAGATTTGGATCACGCTGAAATTTATGTTTTCCCTTTATCCATGTCTATCTGACCATATGAACCGGTTAGATGATGAATAAACCTCAATGCGGCCCAATGAAAGAAATAACTTTCAATGGTGGACGAATTAAGACCACTGTTTCCTTTCGTACGGGCCATTTGAGTGTTAGAATTGCCTCACTTTTTTGCTCAATTCCCAAAATGTGTTAATAAAATATATGAACGGCGCTGATATATCATATACATTATGGTGGGGCCCACGGGTTTGAGTCAACACTTTTGGACCGATTTTCGAGGTGGAATTACGTGTATCATGGAAAATCAAACAGGCCCGTAGTGTCCAATGTTAGATCATACGAATGCAATGAGTCATACCGTGGGGTATGATCGTACGAATGCATGGGCATAATCATTGAGACGAGTATATATATATAGCGCCACAACCCACCATGCATGGGTGGGTCCCACACGTTCAGATGTCCAATCCAGCAAGCCGCATAAAGTGGGCTCCACATACACACAAAATCACATCAACGGGGCTATGAAGAATTTGGACAAAAAAAGGATGAATCTACGTCATAATTTTTAAAATATAAATTTTGCAAATATATTGAAAATTTTAAAATAGAAATTAAATCATGATCGTGGGGCCCACCTTAATGTGTATGTATTAAATATCCACATCGTCCATTCGTCTCGTGAGCTAATTTCAGGCCATTGGTCTGAAAATGAAGCAGATCTAAATCTCAGGTGGACCACACAACAAGAAACCTTCTGGTGGGCCATGGAAGTTTTGGATTAAGCTAATATTTGTGTTTTCTCATTATTACAGGCATGCGTGACCTTATCAACAGGTTGTATACCAAATAAACATCACGGTGGGACCCAGGAAGATTTCAACGGTGGGCGTTCAATCACACTCTTTCTTGTGGTGTGATAAACGAATTAAAAACAGACGGCCACGATAAGATGGCCTGCGTTTAGAGGGTTAAGATCATCCGACCAGTGTGATTTTTTCAGCATCACATTCCCTCGGTGGCATGGAATGAATGGACGGTCCAGATTGATGGTAGATTGTTCCAGGTATCAATTTACCACCCTTGTATATGTTTTCTGAAAAAGAATCTGGTCCACTCAGCAGTAGGTCCCAGTATTGGATGGATTTCTAGAGCCGTACATTTGTTTTGCTAGCTGCAGCCCACCTGATGAGTGGATCAACTTGATTCTTGGGCCAGAGCATCAATATGGTGGTGCCATTCTGATGGATGGATTGAATCTCACACCCATCTTGCTATGCCGGGCTGGGCTAGGACCTGGGCCAACCCGGTTCTAAAAGGTCCAATGCTTGAACTCCTGAGCCCAAAAATTGTTCGGGCCGGGTCTGACCCAAGCTAGCCCAAAAATTGATCAACCCCTATTTCCCGCGAAAATGTACCTCATCTGTCCATTCATCAAGTGGGCCCCCCACACACACATCAGTAGATATTTAGAAGAATGAAACCAGGAGGTTACATGCAAGAACAAGCAACATGTATGTGTTGCGTAGCCGATAGTGTCGGTCAGAACACGTGTATAAATGAAGTCGGGTCATGCTGGGTCTGTCTTGGTCCATGTTGGGTTAAACTACATGAGCCCAAGTCCAGCATGAAATTCGATTGGGTCATATATTCCAGGCAGAAGCCCGGCCATGGGCCAAGCTAACAAGTCCACGCCCGGTTCAGGGTCCTCGTGTCGGGTTTTCAACCGGTTTGAAACCGGGTTGGGCTTGGATTCAGCAAATTCATGTCGGGTTAGGTCAGGTTGGGAATAATGCATTTGGGTCGGATTCGGTTCATTACCATTGAGTATAGAGGAATTCGGGTTGAGTTAGGGTTGTACGCATCGGGTTGGAATTGGGTTTGGGTCAAGTTGCAGGTTGGGTCCCTAATAGGCCAACCCATGACCCGGTCAACCCAATCTGGTCGAGTTGCACTGCTACTTATAAGAACTAGGGCAATCACCAAGCTGGGTCCAGCCCGTATTTGAAATCTTGAATTCTCTCAGCCCCGCATGGCCCACAGATAATCGTAATAAGATATGATTTATGTAATTAATAGATAATCTAGCATTCTTATATCTTAGAGTTTTAGTGCCTAAATACACCTGACTGAGGTCGCAGTTGGGCTGATGAGTTAAGGGTCCGAGTCCAATTCCAGTCAGGCCTACAATCCAATGGACTGGATTTGATTGGTTGGGCCCAATATTAGGTGGGTCCCATTATTCTAAGCAGATGTTTATTCCAGATAGGAGCATGTCGGGCCCACTTGATGGATGGCTCGGATATTGCACCCGTCTGCCTTGCTGGCACAGAGGGTTGCAACTGGGCTTGGCTGGTGTGTGCCGTAAGACCCGATCCGGATTTGGGCCCGGCCTCGATGCCCATGAGTTGGATTAGGCCTGAGCTTTAGGTCTGACAACTGACTGCCACCACTGACATCCATAGTGACCTGACGTGGTGGGATTTTATTGGCCACGTGTTTCAGTGGTAAGTTGGTAGCCCTTCTTAGACTTAAATCTTGGTACTAGTCGGTGCTGTGGGCCTCTCAATGCGGTATATGTTTCATCCATGCCGTCCATCCATTTTTTTCAGCTAATTTTAGGGCATGGGCCTAAAAAATAAGGTAGATCTAATTAGTACTTGAACCACACCATAAGAAACAAAAGTGATTAAACGGCTACCATTTAAAATTTCTTAGGGCCCACCGTAATGTTTATAGGCCATCTAACCGGTTGATTATATCACACAAACCTGGAGAAAGGGAAAACATAAATATCAGCTTGATCAAAAACTTTTATGGCCTGGGAAGTTTTTAATGGTGGGCGTTCAATCATCGCTGTTCCTGTCTTAGAGTCCACCTAAGAATTGGATCAGCCTCATTTTTGAGCCAGTGCCCTAAAAAGAGCTGGAAAAATGAATGGACCATATGGATAAAACACATACATCATGGCGGGGCCCACAGCACCCTCTAATACCGCACCTACTTGCTGGAGGGGTTGGTACCAAAATCAAGTCCACATCTTTTCTTTGGAAGCGGATTTCAGAGACATACCTGTGCATGGGGGAGCTGTCCGTGACAAATCCAGTCCGTCCCTCTGTTTTGAAATGCCACAATATGATAGGATTCTAAAAATGAGACAGATCCAAAACTCATGTGGGCCACACCAATGAAATAGTGAGAATAGAAACGTCCACAGCCTGAAACCTTCCTGGAGCTGACCATGATGTTTATATGCTATCCAAACCGTTTATATGGTTATCACCACTCAGATACACAGCTCCAGGTATTTGGTGGAGCCCACCTTGATGTTTGTTAGAAATTCCACCCATTCACCCTTTTGAGAGCTCAGTTTAGGACGTATGAGAAAAAATCAGCTTGGATCAAAAGCTCAAGAAGGCCATACGGACCGTTGAAATCTTCCTAGGCTCTATATGTCATCTAGATTGTATATAAGGTTATGCCCATTGGGATGAACTGAATACACAAAAAGCTTGATCTGATACAAAACTTTTGTAGCCATATGAATATTTCAATGGTGATCCATCAATCCCAGTCATTTCCTCTCATGTGGCCCACTTGAGACCTGGATCGGTCTCATTTTTTTTTTATGGCATGTTTTAAAATGAGCTCCCAAAATGGATGAATGGAGTAGATTTCTCACAAGCATCACAGTCAGCCTTAGATCCTGCAAAAGGCTACACATGGACATGACCCAATCAAATCCCGCCACGTTGGGTAATCAAGGACGTTGGTGGTTACTGAATCACGACGCAATCAGTGTCCCGCAAGTGGGCCCATTCCAGCTAGATTTGTTTAACATTGGTGGGTCGACCATTGGACTTGTGGTCCTAGCCCAACCAACGACAGGTCCTGCGCTTGTGGGCCCAGGCTAACCCTAGCCGCATTTGACTAAACCCGTTTGAGGTTTTATGCGCTTCCATGTACCACCATGGGTTTATGACTCGGATAAGCCGTGTGATTCATCTGAGTCGACTCGGACGTGGTTGGGGTGTGACTCATCCAAGTCGACTCGGATGTGGTTGGGCCCGGTCTTGTTTGACACCATGAGTTACCCTCAACTCAGCCAATTTGCCCTGGCTAGGCCGAGTCACGACCAGATGAGTCTGTCTAAGTCATCGAGTCTTGAAACCATGATCCAAAAATATTAACCATTCGATCAATGGCCTTAAAAACAACGGTCAAGATCATTTACACAAAATAGGTCTATTAACAATTTGATTCATTTCTTAGGCAGGAATGGATTGCTTATGATTCTGAAGAGTCACTTCTGTTAGGCAATCATTACCATCTCATCTACGGCTTGGAAAAGGGATGGCTATAGAAAATAAGGTCAACTTATGGATGGATCAGATTACCCATTGAATATGATTTTTTCATGGTTCCCCAAAAAACTTGTTCTGAACTTAATGGACGGTTCAGATCAAGCGATTGGATTGTCCAAGTGAACTGATGCAACTAGGAGCACTATAACTTATAGTGATATGAGAGCACTGGATTTCCTACAACTAAAAGCTTCATATTTTTCAAGGGCTAATTGTTGCAGAAACTAGCAACCGTCGGATGGGAGGCGTTCCAACATGGACCACACATGGCCCAAGAATTCTCCTAATTAGATGGTTGTAGTAGTTCGAATCCAGGGCCCGGCAAAATGGACGGCTAGAATATTAAACATGATCTAGCCGTCTGTTTTTCAGGACTTATCCGATGGATGTGATTATTCCATCTGGGTATCTTTTGGTCATGGTGGACCCCTCTATTCGATATCCCAAAGCATAGTTTAAACTCTCAAGAAAACTCGATCCAACGCGATCAGATTTCCAATCAACTGATCTGGAACGTCCATTGGGTCCAACATACACTTCATGGACCACCATCTAAAAATCACACGTCTATGTCATGATCAAGAAAAAAATGTGCCTAATCAACAATTTGAGCCGTCTATCTATTGGGCCATTATTCATTGCTCACAATTCTAAAGAATCTTAACAATAAATGGATCTGATCATCCAATCAATGTGATTTTCACAATGGCGCCCATAAAATCTATGTTGAACCCAATAGAGGGTTCAGATCGATTGTTGAATTCAACCCATTGATTCATGTTGACCATCCATCAGATACCAAATAATCGTCCAGTGAAGGCATTAACTCCGTCTAATTATTGTTTTATAAACCATCAAAAGCAAGGCCCACTATTTGGACGGTTGAACTTAAGCTAACATATGGCATATATATAATTTCTGAGTGCTCGTGTATCATCTACCAAACTCCATAAGAGTATTAATTCTCCATTATTTCCACAACCTGATAATTGCTAACCACCATAAATGGCAGACCAAAATAATGCGCTTGGGCTTTCGGCAAAGGAAGTTATTTGATACTCTGGCTAGCTATGACACTTCATACTCAGGCACTTAGAAATGGTACACATGGAATATATATTAACTCAAAGTAAACTGGCCAAATAGTTACACATTCAAAAAATCGATTTGGTTGAATAATCTCGATCTATGATTAGTGGACACTTATTTGTTGAAATAAGGCCATTGGATTTATTTCATTTTCAGCCGTCCAATAAATGTCCACCAATCTGGTACCCATATAATTAAATAAGAGTAAATTTTACTCATGGTGCATTTAAAATAGGATTTATTATTTGGATGGTTTAATTTGAATTATTTGTATGTCACATATACAAAATTTCTAAGTGCCTGTGTATGATCCATCACACTCTGCTAGAGTAAGTATTAAAGTTTTTAAAGTAAGATTGCCAATGGCCACTGAGACCCACGGTAGCTCATGGACCCGGCCCGATTTTAATGGGTCCTTGTCTTACCTTTAGACCCGTCAGGATATCAGGTTAGGTTCGGGTCTGAACTTTTGGAGACAGTTAAAAACCTGGTGTAGGTGGGTTTGAGGTTGGGCATGTTTGGGACTTGGACTAAGGACAGGTTGGGTCTAGTCACATTCAGGTTAGGTCCATTACATGGACCTGGTTAAATTAAGGTCGGGTCTACTTGGATCCGATGGGTTTTGAAAATACAATCATTGCACACACAATAAGTGGACCGCACCACAGGAAAGAGCAATGATAATAAAACCCACCATTGAAACCTTCCAAGGGCCTGCCATTATGGTTAATGGCCACTTAACCTCTTCGTAAGGTCATAAAGAGAACTGAATAAAGGGAAAACGCAGATATCAGCTTGATCTAAAACTTATGTGGCCCCCATAAAGCTTTCAATGGTAGGTGTTCAATCTCTTTTGTATGGTCCACGTGAGGGTTTTTATCCTTGCCTCGGTGGTAGACTTCAAGGAGTTTCAACACCAGGTCTCAAGTCCCATAGGTGGTGAAAATCCACCACGGCATGGGTTTAGGTAGGTGGGTGTGGGGTGCGAGTGTAGGAAAAAAAGGGTCCACTTGAGCATTGTATCTTGCTCATTTTTAGGCTTGTACCCTAAAAAGATAGGGCAAAATGGACCGAAACATATACATCACAGTGGCTCCCTCAGAGCTCATGTCCATTCTTAACTAGGATGACAGAGGGTAGTACCTAATCTGTATTTGATTTGTTGGGGCACTGTTCCAACCTCCTACTCTAAAAGCTTGAACTGATAGTGAGATGCGAAACAAATCCTATAGCTCATATCCTATGTATGGGACTTGACAGTCAGTTCGATGGGAATCTTACGGTACTCAGAGCTTCGATGGGAATCTTACGGTATAACACGCATGGGGTGCCCCCCACACGTTGGATTGTGGCTCCATAAATCCACCCAATTTAATTGGCAAGTTGGCCACTGTCAGAGATCCACGCAAAATACATTTGAAAGTTGTTAGATTTAGTACATTCAAATCCCACCACTCAAGTCCACTTCTAACAATGAGCCAATCAAATTCTGCCATGTCGTGCAAAATCCAATCCTTTGATAGGTTTCTTAAGCCACATGCAAGAGAGCTCATTTACACATCATATACGTGTCAAAGTGGCGTATGTAAATGCAACCTAATCCATCCATTAGGTAGGCCCAAGTTTTGTAAATGCTTTTTTTTTCTTTTTCCTCCCTGAACCCAACTCAAAACGTAGGTCCAAAGACCCGATGGGTACCTGAGTATTCGAACCCGACCCCATTCAAGAACTAGCCCTAACCCAAAAGGACCTTTGGACATGGCAAGATTGGAATCCGTTTTGCCCAGGTAGTGTACTGTAGGACCCAACTCAAACCCGAGCCGATTAACATCCCTGATGAGAAGAGTGCACAGCCATGGAACCATATGGACAGCTTGGAGGCTGATACCGTTGCTCACCTATTGTGATCACCACAATGTGATCCAAATCGTTCATCTAGTGGACCCCACCATGAATAGACTACGCAACAAAAGCCCCACTAATCAGAGATCTAAACCATCCACACAAAGGACAGTTAAGCATTGCAACACCTCTGTTATAGAAAGGATCTCTGTACGAAAAAGATTTTCCACACATGGCCCATCCACTGCAAGGCCTAACAGATTAACGGTTTGGATCAGCCGATAAAATCAAAATTCAGCTACAATATATATATAGATTGGAGAAACATCATAAAGGTAGGGTTTTGGTACAATGGCATTAACAAAGGGGGAAAAAAAGGGGCATTGTTACAAATGCTTTAAGCATCCAAAGCTTGCAAGAAAGCAAGAAACAGCACTCAAAACATCAAAGACTTTTTAAGCCCATTTCAATTAAAACCCTAACCCTAGAAAGAAAACCAAACCCCAAAACCCTAACCCTAGAAATATTTAAAGCAAACCCCAAAAAACCCAAGAACATATTTTAACATACCTTATGCTTCAATCTCCACCCTTGATCACTTGATGGACCCCACTTCATGATTCAATCTCTACCCACTTGATCACTTGATGGATGGGTCCCACTGAATCAGAAGATATCTCATGCTTCAGTGTCTATTCTTGAGCATTGGATGGACCCCACATAGATGTCAATTTCTCGATGGTTAAATCTCCACCCTTGAATACACATGATGGGCCCCACAGATGCCAATCTCAACTAGAAGACTATATCACGCTTCAATCTCCACCCTTGAGCACTTGATGGACCCCACAGAGATGTCAATCTCAATCAGGTTATCTTCCTCATTAATCTCATTAATCTCTGATAACAGCCCCATTAGCCCATGCTGACGGAACGCCGGCTCCGGTGAGAATTCCGGCGAATTTGGCCATAACAACCCCTCCGGCTCATCCGATCCGACGTACCGCCCACCGGGGAGGGCGATCTCGATGAGGCTGTCATCGTCGGAGATTGAGCCTTCCGAGCACGCCGCCGGAATCTGACCCACATTGTACTGTAAGGACCAATCAGCTTCAGAATTGTTACTTGCCGATGAGAGAAGATCGACGCCTTCGCAGTCGGACAATAAATCCGGCGATCCGACGGTGGCCTGATGAATCTGACCCACATCGCCTCCTTTTCCCGTTTCCTTCTCCAGTCCCACAACGTCAGTTTCCGGCGAAACTTTCAGGCCAACCTCCATTTCTGGTGCGTTTTTGGGGTCTTGACTGGGAAGAATCTCATCATCTTGAATTGAATTCTCTTCCAAAATCTGCTTTTTCTTTATGAAAGAGAAGAAAACGACAGTAGATAGAATCAAAGCTAGAAAAGTGAGGAACGTTGGAGAAAGAAGAGAAATTGGAAGAAGAGAAAAGATCAAAAGAAGAAGTGCAAAAGAGATTAATGGGTTTTTGAAATGGGATGAAGGAGAACCCATTTGAATTTCAGCTGTATTTTCCATGATCAGAGATCAGAAAAGTGATGTGACAAGATGGCTTTTTTATTGGGCTGAAAGAGGAGAGATACAAACGAGAAGAAGAACCTAGTTCAATCTGAGCTGCTTTTTTTCCTCTCTCTTCTTAGAGATCAGAAGTAAAAAGCAGGAAGATGGTTTTGCTTTTGATTGGATTTGAAGAAGAAATGCTTATGACATTGATGGTTTTTTAAGAGACTTGTGAGAGAAGAAAAACTCATTTCAATGAGAGAGAGAGAGAGAGAGAGAGAGAGAGAGAGAGAGAGCAAAACAAGCCTTTTTCTATTGGATTTGTAGAAGAAGAGGAAAAGCCTTTTGAATCTCTCAGAGATAAGTAAAAGAGCAAACCGAGCTTTTTCTATTGGATTTGTAGAAGGAGAAGAAATGCCTTTTGAATCTCTCAGAGATCAGTAAGATTACAGAGAGAGAGAGAGAGAGAGAGAGAGAGAGAGAGTAAGATTACAGAGAGAGAGAGAGAGAGAGAGAGAGAGAGAGCAAAACAAGCCTTTTCGATTGGATTTGTAGAAGAAGAAAAGCCTTTTGAATCCCTCAGAGATGAGTAAAATGAGAGAGAGAGAGAGAGAGAGCTGAAATTACTAGACCGTTTCTGCCTTCACACACTTCCCATTGCTCCTAAAAAACCGGGTTTTTTGTTTTCTCTTTGACACCAATCACCTGTTTTTTTAAAAGCCTTCTCCAACTGATTCTCTAGGAAGAACCAAAACCTCTGAATTTTCTGCTATTTGATTTTCATCTTCAAAGCTTAGAAATTAGAGAAGCCATGTGCTGACATCTCAGCTCTCCACATGTCACTTTCCCTCCAACTCTCATTTTCAATCCCATTCCTATCTCTGTCTCTCCAATTCCAAGAAAACCATCATATTCATCTATTCGAATACCATTTCTCCCCAACCAAACAGCAAAAAATCAAATATCTTTTCTGCAATCTCTCTGCAATTCCAAGAAAACTGACATCACTGTATACTCAGAAACCATTTTTCTGCCATTTTTCCACAAACCCATTAAAATCCGTCAGTCAAAAAATAGAAAAAAAAAAAAGCCACTTTTTAGCAATCTCTCTGCGATTCCAACAAGGCCAATGCCATTTTCTGCCATTTTCTCTCAATCCATGCAAAACCCATCGTCCAAAACTTCAATATTTTTCAGCAATCTCTCCGCAATTCCAAGAAAACTGTCATCACTGTATATTCAGATGCCATTTTTACACAAACCCATCAAAACCCCATCATTCAAAACTCAAAACGATTTTCAGCAATCTCTCTGCTACTACAAGAAGGCCATCATCACCATCTCTTCTGATCTCGTTTTCTCCCACCTTTTCCCAATTCATGCAAAACCCATCATCCAAAACTTCAATATCTTTTCAGCAATCTTTCACCGGCTCAAAAAATCACCATCACCATCTTCTCTGATCTCATTTCCTCTTGCCATCTTTCTCCCAAATCCATGAAAAACCAGCTGCCAAGAATCACCTTCTATTCCAATCTCATTTACTCTGCTATTTTCTCCAAATCCATGAAAAACCCATCAACCAAAATTCTATCTTTTCTCAGCAATCTCTCTGCAGCTCAAAGAAAACCATCACCAGTTCCCCAAAAATATCTCTATCCTATCATGTCATTTATCTCCTACTCAATGGAAACCCATCTGCCAAAAACCTTCTTTTTTTGCCTTTCTTCTCTAGCAATGCATGACAACATATCAGCCCCAAGACTACTTTTCAGCCGTTGGATCAGAGCTCTCTGTAATTCCATTAGCACCCATCAAGCAAAAGTCAGTATTTCCAGCTGGTCTTGTGCAATGCAAGCAAGAACATGGTAAAACACAGGTCTGGAATCCTCCACTTTGTGGGTCACCATGTTATATATTGTATATGTAAAATCCACTCCGTCTATCAGGTTCTATCCTCGATTTTAGACCTGTATAAAGAAAACCAATTAGATCTAAAACTCAGGTGGGCCACTCAACATGGAATAATGGGGATGGGATACCAACCATAGGTTTGTATGTGGGGCCAACGTGGTGTGTATCTTTCATCAAAACCGTTAATCATGTGTAACCAACCAGGAAAAAGAGAATATATAAAAATCATCCTTATGAAAAACTCAGGCGGCCACACTGTGTGAGAACATAGCCATTATCAGAGTAATTTTACATTCTTCCCATTGGTGTGGCCCATTTTAGTTTTTAATAGTGTTTATATTAAATATGTACGGTGAAGATAATGTTTATCGCCTGATGGACGGAGTGGATTTTATATATACAACATAGTGGACCCCAAAGAGCTTGGTTGTTTTACGCGCCGTGTAAAACAGGTGCTGTAGACGACGCCGGTCCGTGAAACCCCGCGAAATGCTATATAAATTGTACTCGCGCGAGTACACTCTGAGAGTATACATTTCGCGGGGTTAGAAAGGAACACGTGTGGAAGATCGGAGCCGTTCATTAGGCGATTTCTAATGGGGGGAAGCCATGTTTCGGAAATCAGGATTTTAGGTGTCCATCGAGTGGTCTACAAGTGTCAAAATAACTGAACGGTTAAAAGATTCGATCAACGTTCAAAATTCCACGTCCTTGAGTGGGCCTCTTAACCTGATTTTGAAGGCATGGGATCCCATGTATTAATTTTGGCATTCAATCACCACTTCCCCTTGTGTTGTGGTCCACCTTAGACTTGGATCTGGTTCATATTTGGATCTATGCAAAAGGAGCTTTCAAAACAGTTGGACGGAATAGATGTAAGGAAAATATATCAAGGTAGGGCGTTGTTGGAACTCCGGCCAGCGAAAGCATCGACTAAGATCAAACAATCTACAATCAGTCACATAAGCACACGATGCAAAAGCAAACGAATTTTACATGGAAAACCCTTGCAGGAAAAAATCATAGCTCAAAGCGACACCTCCACTATGATAAACAGATGATTACAAAGCTAGAACTACCTGAGTGGATCCCAAAGATGAACAAGGCACTCAAAACTCTCAATCCTCTTTCACAATAACCCTAATCTTTTTTAGATCACCTAGGCATTGCTTAACCATACTCCAAACACGATTAAGAAACATATATATAAGACTCCATCTGGAATTGAAAACGTATAGCGCGAAACTACGCAAAATACTCAAATCCCACAAGTTCCCAACTCATCTAGAGAGTTTCTACCAAAAAATCTTTTGCCTGCTCCCTCAACTCAAACGCCGACCGGTCTGAAAAATACCAAAAAACGTCCAGAGAGTTTCTTCACAAAAACTGTCTACTGGCAGACTAGTCGTGCGACCGGTCGGTGGACTCTTTTGTTGAAGACTCTCCAATAAACTCCATCGAGGCTTCAACGTATCGAACTATCTTCTCTTCTCTTCTCTTCATAGAGCCAACTCCTTATCAATCATAGTCACCGCTTCTCATTCACTACTGCGTCTTCATCAAGCTTTCGCCAATCCCAAAGAAGTTACGCAGAACTCGAACTTCTCTGTAGGGACCACCTTATTCAGCATATCCGCCAAATTCATGCTAGTGTGAATCTTGTTCAAAGTCGCATCTCCTTCCTCAAGCATCTGTTGAATAAAATAGTGACGCACATCAATGTGTTTAGTACGTGAGTGATAAACAAAGTTTTTAGCCAAATTGATAGCACTAAAGCTGTCATAATTAACTGGCACGGCTTCCTGCTGAAGCCTCAACTGATTTATCATTCATTTTAACCAAACAGCTTCCTTGCAAAATTTTGTCACTGCCATATACTTAGCTTCAATAGTGGAAAGAGCCACCACAGACTGAAGCTTAGAAATCCAACTAATCACTCCACCCGCTAATATAAACGAGCGCCCTGAAGTTGATCTCCTATTGTCCACACTACCTGCGTAGTCAGAATCGACGTAACCAACCAACCTGTCCTTGGACTTTTCAAACGTCAAGACGTAGTCCTGCCTACCCTAACTATATTGAAGTAGCCATTTCACAGCTTCCCAATGTTGTTTGCCTGAGTTAGACATGAATTGGCTAATAACACCCATAGCTTGTGAATATCTAGTTTTGTACAAACCATGACATATATTAAATTGCCCACGACACCTGAATAGGGCACATGAGACATAACTTGTTTTTCTTCATTCGTTTTGGGATAATGTTCAGAAGAAAGCTTAAAGTGAGCCGGTTTTTTAAACGTTAACCGGTTTGGATTTGTCCATCTCATACTTTTTCAATACATTTTCAAGGTTTTTTTCTTGAAATAACTACAACCTGCTCCTCTTCCTGTCTCTATGAATATCTATGCCAAGAACCATCTTTGCAATCCTCAGATCTTTCATCTCGAATGTCCCTGAAAGCTGAGTCTTCAACATATCGATGTCAGACATCCTATGTCTGGCAATAAGCATGTCATCGACGTACAACACCAGTATGAGAAACTTCTCATCATTCAGTGTCTTGAAATAGACACAATGATCATACTCGCTCCTGGTAAAGCCCTGACTCATCATGAAGGAATCAAATTTCTTGTATTACTACCTAGGTGACTGTTTGAGACTGTAGAACGATATCCTTAACATACAAACCTTATTCTCGGCCCCTTGCACTGTATAACCCTCTGGTTGTACCATGTATATCTGCTCTTCCAATTCCCCATGCAGGAAAGCAGTTTTAACATCCATCTGTTCCAGCTCGAGGTCGTATTGGGTAACCAACGTCAACACGAACCTAATAAATACTTGCTTCACAACCAGTGTAAAAATCTCACTAAAGTCCACGCCTTCACGCTGAGCATAACCTTTCGCTATCAACCTTGCTTTGTATCTATCCTGTTTCTTCCAAAAAATTCACTTACACAATATCGCTTTTCGGCCCACTGAAAGCTCCACAAGCTCCCAAGTCTCATTCTTGTACAAGGAGTCCATCTCATCTTGCATTGCCGTCTTCCACTTTTCAACATCTACATCTTGTAGTGCCTCCTCAAAGTTAGACGGATCCCCCTCATCTGTAATGAGAGCGAATGCAACGTTTGAGTTATCCCTGTACCTTGCCGGTAACTTGCGATCCCTGGGTGGATTTCTTCACACAGGTGGCTGCTCCACTTGATCATGTACCTCTGTTTGCGCTTCAGTATCGGCCCGTGTCTTATCTCTGTCCTCATAAGTATCAACATGTTCTGATGTTTCTGGTTCCTTTGTAGCATCCTTACGGAACAAAGAACCCTCATCAAACTTAACATTAAGGCTTAGGGTGATCTTCCGCGTGATAGGGTCATATATACGATATCCCTTCACACAATCACCATAGCCCACAAAGATCTATTTTCTGTCCCTATGGTCTAGCTTATCTCTCTCAACTGATGATACATGAGAGTAAGCCTAATAACTAAAGACCCGCAGATTTGAGTAGTCTGGCGTATGACCACTCTACACTTTCTCATGAATTTTACATTTAATTGTCATAGAGGGTGATCGGTTTATCAAATAACAAGCCGTGTTAACGACCTCGGTCCATAACACTTTGCCCAACCCAGCATTACTAATAATAGATCGGGCTCTCTCCAAGAGAGTCTGATTCATCCGCTCTGCCACACCATTATGCTTTGGCATGTGGCGCACTGTGTTGTGCCTCATGATCCCCTTCTTCTTACAATACGTGTTAAATTCCCTAGAAGTGAATTCACCTCCATTATCGGTTCTCAAAATTTTTAATTTCTGCCCTGACTGATTCTCCACCATCGCCTTCCAATACTGGAAGGTCATGAAGACATGAAATTTATTTTTTAGAAAATAAACCCAAACCTTTATGTTATAGTCATCGATAAACGACACGAACTACGATGACTCCTCAACAGAAATAACGGGTGATGGCCTCCATATATCGGAATGGACATAATCAAGCACCATTTTACATATATGTTTTTCCCCTTTAAAAGACAATCTAGACTGTTTCCCATATATGTAGTGTTTACATATGCTAAAGTCTACAGATTTAAAAGAATGAATCAAATATCGTTCAGAGAGTACCTTCATGTCTCGCTCGCTCATGTGGCCTAAGCGTGCATGTCACATACATGCAGATGTGGAATCCGCTACAATCGCTACAGCTCCACCTACCGAAGTTCTCCCAATCAACCTGTAAATATTATCATGCCTCTGTCCCTTCATAATTACAAGGGCTCCCTTCAAAACTTTGCCGAACCGGTCAAAACCAGTGAACTTGCACCCCAATGCTTCGAGTGTACCAAGGGAGATCAGATTCTTCCTCAACCTAGGAACGTGCCTCACCTCCGTCAAGGTCTGTTCGATCCCATCGAACATCTTGATGTGCACAGTACCAATTCCCACAACCTTGCAGGCGTAGTCATCGCTTAGAAATACCGAGCCTCCCTCATACTCCTTGTAGGAAGTAAAGACGCTCTTATCTGGGCACATGTGATACGAAGCCCTGGAGTCCATGATCCACTCATTGTTGAGAGATCCAACCTTTGATATCGTCAAGATCGCACACATCACTACCGCCTTCCTCAACTTCAACGGTATTGGCTTCCCTAGAAGAATCATATAACTTCTCATTTTTAAGATTCTTGCAGTCCTTCTTCATGTGCCCAACTTAGCCACATCCCCAACACTTCAACTTGCCTTTGCCCTTGCCATTCGATTTGGATCGAGAACGTGACGATCCTTCATCTTGCTCGGAATTCCTTCCTCTCATAAACAATGCTTTGAAGGAGGAATTAGTATCACCGCTTTTATGTCTCATGGCCTTCGATTGAAGGGCTAAGACAACGGTCTCGACATTAATAGTGTCCTTACTTATACACAACGAGTCCCTAAGTGACTCATATAAACTTGGAAGCGAGTTCAACAAGATCAATGCTTGATACTCGTCCTTTATCTACTTACCAAAATTGAGCAACTTGCAAATTAGTTTATTGAACGTGTTAATGTGGTCCTCCACATTTTCCCCCTCCTCCATCTTCAAAGTGAAGAGTTGCATCATTAGATACATGCGATTTGCTAGAGACTTCTTCGTATAGATGTTATCTAGCTTGATCCATGTCTTTACAGTGGTCTTCTCCTTCATGACGTTATAAAGAACGTCATCAACAAGGCACAATTGGATTGAGGCAATTGCCTTCTCATCCATCTTCGTCAACCCACTATCTTTCATCTTGGCAGGTCGCTTTCCAAGGGCGTTCACGACCCCTTGCTGAGTTAGGACGGCACGCATCTTCACCTTCCACAACTCAAAATTATTTTTGCCCGAGAACTTCTCAACATCGAACTTCCTACTTGAAGCCATGAGATTGTTTCAGAAAACTTCTTCTTCAACCTTCCAACGATAGCTTTGATACCACTTGTTGGAAATCTAGTCAGCGGAATCACCGAAGAAGATCAAACAATCTACAATCAGCCACACAAGCACACGACGCAAAAACAAATAAATTTTACGTGGAAAACCTTTGCGGAAAAAAACAACGGCACAAAGCGACACCTCCACTATGATAAGCAGATAATTATAGAGTTAGAACTACCCGAGTAGATCCCAAAGATAAATAAGGCAATCAAAACTCTCGATCCTTTCTCACAATAACCCTAATCTCGTTTAGATCATATAGGTATTGCTTAGCCATGCTCCAAACACGATTATAAAACATATTTATAAGAGGAAACCCGGAATTAGAAACATGTAGCGTGAAACCGCGCAAACATTCAAATCCCGCACTACGGCCGATCGGTCGAACGACCGATTATGAATAATCCAGAGAGTTTAGTCAGTCTGCTACCTCAACTCCGTCCTGTCTGACGACCGGTCTGACCCTCCAGCCATCGATCTAACGACTAGTCTCAAAACAGCAAAAAAAAAAAAAAAAAGAAAACGTCCAAGATAGTTTCTTAACAGAAGCTGTCCACTGGCCGGCCGGCCGGTGGACCCTTTTGTTGAAGGCTCTCCAACAGGCGCGTAGGTGTATTGTATCTATTTACAGTACACGTGGCAGTTCTATTATCAATCGACACTGTCAATCCACTCGATCCCAAAACACGTGCGACCCCTTCTTTACCTTTCCTCACTGAACGTTGGAACTGAGCGCGGTTTCAGTGGATCCCTAAACGTGAGGTCCACCATGATGTACGTTCCTTATATCCAGGCCATGCATCTGTTTTGAAAATTCATTTTAGGGCAATATACCAAAACTGAAGTCGATACAAATCTCAGGTGGACCATAATACAGGAAACAGTAGTAATCCAACTTTATAAACTTCTGGTCGGAACCAAAAGCTTTGGATCAACCTGATATTTGCGTGATCTCTTCATCCAGGTCTTTTTAATCTTATCAACAGGTTGGATGGAAAATAAACATTCCGGTGGACCCATGAAAATTTTAATGGTGAGGATTCAATCAAGACTGTTTCCTGTGGTATGGTCTTCTAAGTTTTGGATCTGCCTCATTTTTGGTATCATGCCCTAAAATGAGCTGTCAAAATGGATGAATGGTGTGGATGTAAAGAACATACATGACAGTGAGCCCCACAGTCAGGGATCCACCCAAACCGCTACCGTTGGAACTAACCACTTTGGTTTTCTACCGTCTGTTTATGGTCCAGGCCTGGAATGATTCACATCATCCACGTACTTGTCTTTTGAAATATCCGTCATCCATGAGAGTTGGCGCTAGATGGACGGTCACGATTGATATATTACGTCACGTGTACGGTGGAGAGATCGCTCCAACGTGCGTATCTACTCCACAATTTCCATTTAAAAAAAAAAACAGAAAAAACAGATTTCGGCTATTTTTCTTCCATTTCTGTCTGCCGGGATAGAGCAGTGTTAGTTTAGCACCATTTTAAAAATGGTGGTGACTCATCATCCTCGCACGTGAGACAGATGTAGAACTATCCAGACCATCCAAACTATGGATCCCATTGTGGATGGATAATAAAATTAAAATCAACCCTATAAATCAATCCTAACCATCCAATTCGAGCATATCAATTATAAGGCTGAGAGCGGTCAGAGTTTGGTTCGGAAATTTGTACGGTCTGGATTTCCATACAACTATGACCTATATCTATGGTTAAAAGGGACCCCCAAATATTAAATGGTGTAAGACTAACACAGGATTATACTCTTGTCTGCAAATCCTGGAAGATTTTAATGGCGACCCATAACTCCAGCAATGAATTTCTGTGTTGTTTCCTCTGCGGTCAGATACGTTTGCTCGAAATCAGTACTACGCTGCTAGTCAACCACCATTTTAAATGTTTGGTGGATCATCCATCGTACACGTGGCAGGCACGCATCAGTATCCAGATCACAAAAGTCACGGGTCCCATTCTGGATGTCAGCATGGGCTGATATTTACACAGATTGAATGAGCTTAACCGTCCAATTTTGCTCACTGAATTCGCACCGTCAATCGTTTTATGGACAGCCATTTAACTGATGGGTGTCAACTGGGTGGTTAGGATTACTGGTGGGTCCATCTGCAGTGTCCTCTACGATTTGGACGGTGTAAAATGAAAGTACATGTATGCCACGTGTACCGTGGATTAGACACCACAGCTTAAAAGATGGCGACGCGGCATCGGTGGATCGCCGGATCCATCGAGGTTGGTGGATCCCTGACTGTGGGTCCCACCTTTATGTATTTTTCTTATATCCACGCCGTTCATCAGTTTCTTCAGATCAAGCTGATATTTGTGTTTTCCCTGTCTATGGGACATTATCAACGGGTTGGATGATAAATAAACACTACAGTGGACTTTAAGAATTGTTTTTAATAATAGGCATTTAATGACCACTGTTTCCTGTGGTGTGATCCACCTAAGATTTGTATCTGCCTCATTTTTTGGGCTCATGCCCTAAAATTAGTTGGCAAAACGGGTGGATGGCATTGATATACAATGCATACATCGAGGTGGGCCTCACGGTTAGGGTTTCACTTACACGCGTGTGCAGCTATGTCCTGCCTGCATTTTGGATACTTGAAATCATCATTTTTAATCTCTATTTTAAATTCAGGACTATCAGCTGTATTTGGTACCACAAATTTTGAAACAAAAATTAGAACTAAAAAATTATGTTTGAAAACCCTAATTTTGAATATAGGATTTAGGGAATTATTTGTGCACATTATAGGATGATAACTGCCATTATTTAAATATCTTCAATATGTTCATAGACATAATTGCATATTTAAGAAAATCATTGTACAAAGTTCATTATAAGATTGTCTCATCTTAAAAACAAGCAATTCCAAACATTAAGAACCCCACGAAAATAAAAATAAATCCACTAATTTAATAAGCAATTGCATGGTGGCAAGAAAATCTAATAATGCTATTTGGTTGGTTGTCAAATTTAATTTTTCCTATTATGATTATAAACACGTCACCTCAAAGTTGATGAGCTGATTAGAGCACCCTGTTCAATCCAAACCTACGAACCCAATCCAATCGGGTTAAACATAGTCAATCTTGTCAACCTAAAACAAAGCTCAATTTTAAGCCTAATTTGAGCTCATACTCAAGCCCATTAGTGTTTATAACCACAATAATATAATTCAAGAAGAAACAGAGCTAATACACTACCCCAGGGGCCCACTTGTAAAAAATAGAGGGCATCCAAGTAGTGAGTGGTGCACATTGTGCCACCTGCTACGTGGACACCCTCTAACTTTCGCAAGGAGGTTAGGTGGGGTGGTGGAATTAGCAGGACTCCTTGCTAAACGCACTAAGAATGGAAAAAGACATCGTTGACCTTACCTTTGATCGAAATTAACCTTTACCATTTGTGGACCCTCGCCGATTTTCCCGCGCTCCCACACGACGTTCTTCTCCCTTCCCCTTTCCTTTCGGAAAAGAAGGAGATGAGGATGCGTGAGTGCGAAATCGCCGTTTGTGCCACTGGCTTGCCTCGTTCTCGAGGGCTTTGTTTGGTTGTTGTGTTGAGCTGGATATGTTTAAGATGTGTTTATATAAGACCAGAGTCGCCACTAGCCAGTTACTTTGAATCTACAGTCGGCTAGACCCCGTAGAAACGTTAGAGAAGGGAATCCGAAGATTCCTTCCTCTAAAATGACTCCTGTTGATCTGCGGTCAGAGATTCAAGGTAAGGGATCACGGTTACAGGGTGGGAAGAGGTTAAGCACCCCACACACTGCCCGTACCGAAGTACGGTCTCTACTTCACAGAATCGATCGAATACTTGAAAGTCTAGTTTAATCCTCGTATATTCTCATGAATGACATGATGCATGAATGCGGGTCTGAACAGTAAGAGTTTCTGATGAGCAGGTTCCAACAACGGGCAAGCCCAGAGCGTACGCTCGAACTGACAGGTGCTTAATGTAAGACGTATGCAGTGTGCTTGAATGATCAAGGTGTTTTATGGTGAAGCATGAATGCAGGTCTGAACAGTAAGAGTTTCTGATGGGCAGGTTCCAACAACGGGCAAGCCCAGAGCATACGCTCGAACTGACAATTGCTTAATATAAAGACATATGCATGTGTGTTTGAGTAATCAAGGTGTTTGTAGTGAAGCAGGGGGTTGGAAGAAAAGTAAATGTTGCACTTATGCTAGATGCAAATGAGATGATGCTGGAAAAGAGTAGCTGGATGGACGGAAGTGTCGCAAGGGTTGGCTTCGAGTGGCTGGATCAAGATTTGGATGGCTTGGGAGGCTTGGACCAGTGGTCAGGCTGGGCTGGACCAGGGCTAGACTCTCCTCACTCTGGCTCTCCTTGGTGGAAAAATGGGCTAAGGGGTGGATGAGGACTCGGACCGCACCCGGACTGGCTGGACTTGAAGGGATTCGAATGGATTCTTGAAATGAGAAGGGGAGGGGGGTATTTATAGCAGCAGAGAGTGGCAGCTCTCGTAATTTTGTCCGGGCGGCCTGCCATGGGCCGCCCGTACGGCCGCTCCTCGGTTTCCAGCGAGTACGGCCGTTCCCTCGGGGCTGCTGTTGGACTCGCTGGTCGACTCAGTGAGTTGACTCAGCGGGTCGACTCGGTGGTTTGACTCGACGGGTTGACTCGGTGTTTTGACTCGACGGGTTTACTCGACGGGTTGACTCAGCGGGTTGACTCAGTGAGTTTGACTTTTTTGGGATTTTTTGACTGGCCTTTTTTATGGGGGGTTTTTCAGGGTGGTTTTTAGGACTGGGTTGACTGGGTTCAGGCTTGAACTGGGCTATGGAATGTGGCTTACAAGGGTGAGTTTGGCTGAGTTTGGACTTGGGATTTGGGGGTATGGTCCTCCGTTCAACCAGCTATCTCTACCAATAGTGTAGCCGAAGGTGGGGTGTCTACACCATTCAATCCAACCGCTCAAATCACACTATGTGGTGGTAACTAATCTTAGCCATTAAAGCACCTTTTACCCCTTGGTTTCCAAAATTTACTAGAAAATCAGCTCAAGACCCTATTAATACTTAATTCCCTTTTACTCTAAACACATATCTCTTCCACATCTCAAGTCTTTCATCCTTCACACACCAAAACATTTTCATCTTCCATCCATCCACCAATGAAAGGAGAGAGTTGAAGAAGAGGAGTTTTAGTCTCGGTTGATCTACCCGAGCCAATCCTTTAGCCACCTGAGCAACTAGAGCCCCAATCCTAGAAATTCAAGTCTACCCTTGCAATAAACTAATCCACCCATTCACTCAACTTTGATTAATTTCATTCATACTTGCATAAGTATTGTGCATCATTCTCTCCACTACACCCCCCTCCGGTTGGTCTAATCAATTTAAGTGTATGCTCCATGCCTATAAAAAAAACTTAAAATGATTAGACTTCGACCACTTTTTCAAGTGGGTGAGTTAACGGTAGATTTATCTAACCCGGGTCATCGTTTGTTGTAAGCACTCCATCACCACACCACATCACAAGTACAATTTACATTATCAGTGCACAGGAAGTAATTCAATCCCTGAAAGTCTGTTTTGTCCGATAAAGTAGAGACCATACAGTTGTTGAGCAGAGGGGGTGCATAACACCTCTCCTCTTTATAATCGTGATCTATTTGAATTTTCAGTTGCAGATTAGGAATCATTTTATGATAGACAATTTAATAATTAATTCTTCTAAAGTTTCTACAAGGTTTAGTTAACTGTGAAAATTTGACTAATTAGCTAGCGGTGATTCGAAACGAGATATAATACCCTATACCTCAAACATTAAGGAAAGTCCTAAAAAGGTACTCGTGAGCAATCAGCATGACAATGATGTGATGCACATAATGATCCTACAAGCTTAAACTAACAAGTGCAAACGTAAGGGAAACCATCCGATGTTGTGCATGAGTGTGACATTTTAATGACGGGGAGAAGATAGTTACAACAGGTAATGCTGACAATGATGACCACGTTGAAACCTTTGCAGGGCCCACTGTGATGTTTATTTTCCATCCAACTTGATCATAAGATCACGCAGACGGGAGGAAGGGTAAACCTATATGTCAGCTTGATCCAAAACTTCTGTGGCCCACAAGAGTTTTTCATCTATAGGCATTCCATCCCCATTGTTTCTGTAGTGTGGTACACTTGAGCCTTAGATCTGCCTCCTTTTTCAACTTATGCCCAAAAGAACATCAGCTTGATCCAAAACTTTTATGACCCACGAGAGGTTTTCAACGATAGGCATTTCATTGCCACTTTTTCCTTCCGCGTGGTCCACTTAAGCAGCAGATCTGTCTCCTCTCTGGACTGTATGCCTTAGAATTATCTGTCCAAATAGATGGACGGCGTGGATATAACACATACATCAAGTGTAATTTTTATTTATTTATGATACACGTGAGATCCAAATCTCACGTGGTCCACACGATAAGAAACAGTGGTGATTGAATGCCGGCCATTAGAAACTTCCTAGGGCCCACCAAAATTTTTATTTGTCATCCAACCTGTTGATAGCGTCACACAGATCTGGATGATAAAGGAAAGAACATATATCAGCTATTATGGCCCACAAGAAGTATTTTTATGGTCAATCACCACTGTTTCCTGTATTATGGTCCACATGACATTTGGATCTCCTTCATTTTTGGAATGTTGCCATAAAATGATCTCAAAAAACGGATAGATGGCTGGGATATACAAAATATACGTCAAGGTGAGATCCACAGTCAGGGATGCACTGTGTTGGGTGTGGCCGGGGCCGCACCTAGTTCGCTCCCGGCTGGGCGGAGACTCGCTAGATCCTGAGTTGTGGCAGAGCCGGCTAATTCCACGCGCGTCTGAGTTTCACTCATCTACACGCAGCAACACGCGCCAATGTAAAACAGATGCAAGCAATCTGAGATCCTCATCATGTGGGCCACACTGTTTATATCTTCTGTCCAAATAATCAGTCCATTTGACACTTCAAGTGGTCCACAGAATTCAAAACAAACGGACGGCTAGAATAACTGCTTAGGCTCTCAGTGTTTCTTCTTCTATTGTGGCCCACTTGAAGAATCAAACATCCTGATTTTTGAGTCCAGAAATCTAATAACTATTTCCAACCACATGGAGAGCTTAGATCTTGAACACGTGCTCCATTTTTTGCACGTGCGTCTGCCTGTGGATAGTCAGGACTCAGGGCTCCACACACGTGTGGAGTTAGCATAACCAACTTCTAGGGAGCGGATTAGGTGTTACCCGGGGAACACCTTAGTGGGTGTTACCCTTACCGTGTGGGGTCCATCTTGATGAATATATTTTATATCCACGCCACCCATCAGTTTCTTCAGATCATTTTAGAACGTTATTTCAAAAATTAAGCTGATTCAATTTTTTTGTCGACCACTCCATTAGAAAAAGTTGTAAATGGCCATTAAAAAAGTTTTGTGGACCACAATAGTCTTGGATCAAGCATATAATTGTATTTTTCTCTTCATCCAGATCTTTTTAACCTTATCAACGGGTTGGATGGAAAATAGACAGTACGGATCTTCTTACGGTGGGCCACAGGTAGTTTTTGATGGTAAGCGTTCAATCACTACTCTTTCCTATGGTGTGTTCTACATGAGATTTTTATGAGCTCATTTTTTTGTACCAAGTCCTAAAATAGTATTGGAAAACGGATGGACAGCTTGGATATACAATACGTCATCAATGTGGGCCCCACCGTATGAGTAACACCCCACTACGGGGTGTTGCCCGCGTAACACCAAATCCGCTCCCCTATTTTTAGGGCTTTTGTCTCTTATTTGCTCCTCTAATGATGGCTTTTGAGATAAACCTTTCATCTTTTCATTCGCAAAACTTAGCTGAGCCCACACGCGTGTACAAGACATCTCATCCACACGCCATCACACGTGCTAGAATTAAATTAAAAAATGAGATCTATCCCGTCCAACCAGTGGGCCCAATAATTTTGGTACACTGAGTAAAAACTCAATTGGGTATTCTTATCAGGTGGGCCACAAGTTACAAAAGAAACCATCTTGCTTCAAACATTATGGCCCAATTAGTTAGTGGATAGGATTGATTTATAGCTCAGGGGATCTACATGGTGGGACCCACTTGATGGATGGCTTGGATCTCATCACATGCGCTGCACTGGCACACGTGGTGGCATGTTAATTCTTCATTGCACACGCGTGTGGGCTCACCAAACGACCTTTTCCGTGCACTCAATTTCGCATCCATTCATTCATGTTGGGGTCTAATCCTAATCCATTCCATTTCCGGTGCAGTGTATTACAGTAATGAAATGGCACACGCGTGACACGTCAATCATCGTACCACCGTTGAATATTGATCTGACGGTGGGACTCACCACTTTATAGGGTTGAAATTCACTGTGGAACTTGTACTTGAGAAATCAACCACCATCTGATTATTTTAGAGTCGTGATCTGATGGCTGTGGCCACTCGATACACCATTTTATCAGTTTATACATTGACATAAAGCTTTTTAATTACTACAATGGGTCCCACATTTGTGATCTGGACCGTTGGTTTGTTGATTCCCACTGTAGATTAAGAACACTAGAAAATTCGAAGATTCAAGGATCTTTTTTTAGGACCATCTTGAGTTGAACATGGACCGTTGTTGTCTTTTTTAGGAGCCATCTTGATTCACGGATTGGCATGACTTTTGAGGCCTGGATGCAAATGCATGGGGCACACTTGATGGACGGCTTGGATTCGTGCAAGATATCATGCTCGAGCCCACAACACTCGACCCAAATGGTAAGCTATTACCATGCTCTCTACTGCAAATGATCATTTCCCTCTTTGTCTGAACCTTCCCTGCTGTGGAACGAGTTTGTATATGCGTTGCTCATGGTTGGTCCATTTAAGCCATTGATATGAATGGGACCCATGATTTCGACAATTATATTTGGATTACTTAGTACACCATTCATGCATATTCTAAATAATTTCTAAATGCCTGAGTATCATCCATTACACTCGGCCAGAGTATCAAAGTTTGTCCTTCTCAATGAGATCTACCATGGTATCACTATAGCTTAACGGGGATACCAGGATGTTGTGGGCCCACTTGAAGTATGTGTTAGTGTATGCATTTGTAGTCCTGTGGACCACCATATAATTTATTCCATATTTACCTGTATTCCATATAATCCCACCCATTCATCAGATGCATAATCTCATGTGGGCCATAGAACAGTGAAATAGTTTTCACTTTGGAAGGGGCATTCTGAATTTTGGTCTAACCCTTTATCCAGACCCGCTAATGATCTGAAATGGTCTTGATTCCATATACATAATCCAGTGGGCCCCACACAAATCAATGGTGGGCGTTTCCTCTCAAAAAATTTCCCTCTGGTGTGGTCCACATGAATCTTGGATCAGCCTGATTTTTAGGCTTAAGATCAAAGCTGCAGGAATGCATCTGATGCAACAGGTTGGATGTCATGCGTACATCGCGTGGGACTACAACAGCCCGGTACATCGGAAGCGGACTGGGTGGTGACCCCAACACCACCCATTATCTCTGAGGACAAGACTATGTGGGCCCCACCGTGATGTATATGTTTTATCCACTCCATCTATTCGTTTTTCCAGCTCATTTTAGTGTATGAGCCGAAAATTGAAGAATATCCAAAACTCACTGTGGACCACACTACAGGAAATAATCACCCCTGTGTCTATGGTTACGTGATCTACTAACTGCAAATGGAGGATGACCCAAAACGCTTCCAGATTGGAAGATTCTGAGCATCAAAGGTCTTATCTTAACCGTCTACTTCAAGGCCAAGGATCTAAGGGCTAGGAATATCTGATTTAGGATTTTTTTTGCAGAGTCATACATCCACGTTGCACCTGTCAGATGAACATTCCAGATTATCGAACCCTGGCCCCCATTCGTAAATGTTTGTGCATCAGGGTACTTTTCACGTTCTGATGCATCGTGACACATTGCCACATGTCAGCATGTTGAGGGCTGTCGACTTTCACATGAACACACAGCTCAAAATGCACGTGACTGAGAAAGGTGAGAACTGAGGAATTTGATACTCCGCTAGAGAGTGATGGTTCATACTCATGCGCTTATAAATTGCAAAGACGATATGCATGCAGCTCAAAGCAAACTGTCACACACCATTGGATCAACTTTAAATTGTCCATTAATAGAAAAAAAATCACACTGAACTATTATCTTAACAGGCTGATTATGGTAATCAAATGGACGGTTAGGATAAAAAGTCATTTGTCTTTTAACTTTAAGAAATACTCTGGCACCCTTAGAACACCATGAGTTATAGTGCTCCTAGCCATCAGATCACATGGACAGTCTAAACGATTGATCTACACCGTCCATCAGGTCTTGAACAAATCTGATGGGCTACCATGTAAAAAGACACACGGATCGTTCAAATCTAATTGCCTGATCAATTGTCCATAAAATTGACGGCTGAAATCAATTACCCAAAACAGGCCTAATCAACAGTTTAAGCCATCTAATTGTTGGGACCCATCATGGATTGATTATGATTCTAAACGAATGAGATAATCTTGACCATCCTATCCATGGCTTGAAAAATGGAGGGCTATAAAAAAAATCCAACTTATGGATGGATCAAATCATCTAATCGGTGCAATTTTAACATTGTTTCCCAGAAAATACATGGTGGACCTAATAGACGGTCCAGATCGATCGAATTGGCTGTCCAAGTGTCCCGATGCAACATGGAGCACTGTAACTAATAGTCAAAGCAGTGGACCATTTATAAATATTTTTGTTCTTGGAGAAGCATGCATTGAAAGAATACATCGGATGAGGAAAACCCAAATTGTGGAATGTAATTTCTAAGGTCTTAGTGTGGGGACCACATCAAAGTGTTGGGGAATGTTTTACACCGTTGGATGGTGGATTCTGGGTTTGAGTGTAGCATCGAATCAGGAGATGGAGGGCTTAGGTTTGAGTGTTGATTTGATGTACATGTCATTGGGAGTAGTACTGTCTCCTTCAAAATGACTAAAGATGGGGTGCAAAAGACACAAAGATGCGTGTTTTAATGAAATAGAACTAAGCCATTTTTAGTTGCATCATTTTCATCAACAGGACGGTCTTGTTATTACAATGGTAATTAGCTGAGTCTTAAAACCATGGTCTTGTTATTACAATGGTAACCTTTTTCACCACAATTGCAGTGCAAAACAGGCTTTTTAGAGCAAGTTTGGCAAACTCAGGACTCGAACTTGACTCACTACGCCCACGAAATCTGACTTGGGCGGGTTGACCCAATGACTCGGGCAAGTCGTTGCTATCAATGGGATGAGTGTGAGAGAGAGAGAGAGAGAGAGAGAGTAATTTGATACTCTATCTGTATAGGATGCTTGATATGCATCCAAAATAGATATGGTGCATGTTGTATATATTAACTTAAAATAAAACAACTAAATTTCTGCAACATTGCATGCATGTTCTTTTAGATCAATGTATATATATATATATATATATATATATATATATATATATATATATATATATAGCTTTGTTTATTGCTTATTATTATTGTGAATAAATAGAATAATTATGAATGAAGTAATTTTTATTAGAGACTTTGTAAAGGTTTTCATATGTTTAAGGAATGAGTAACTTTCTATATGTTCACTGCTTCTTATTATGGTGGATAAATAGAATCGTTATAAATGAAGTAATTTTTATTGGAGATTTTGTTGAGGTCTTCGTATCTTTAAGGAATGAAGTAATGTTCGATGTAAAATATATTGTGAGGCTTTACTTGTTCATTTTTTTCTTCATTTTTTTAGAATATTATCATGGCTAATGGAAAAGTTGGTCCCTCAAATGTGTGTGGGGGAGACTATGCATGAGAACGTTGAGGGACACTCACTCACACAATAAACAATGGCTCTCAATGGAAGAATATATTACGGAGGCATATTTTGTTGCTCCTACGATTCGAACACAAAATCTCCAGCTTTGATACTATGTTAAACAACTACTTGCTTTAAACACTTGAGCCATTTGAGGATGGTATATCAATGTATATCAAGGGACTTTTAACAATATTGTGTGACTAATGTGCATATGGTGAGTCTCTACCGTAGAACATTGTTACTGCGCATGTGGGTATGCATATAGACATATTGACTAGATTTAGGAGGTGAAGTTGGATTTAAGTGTTTGATATTAGCTTGCATTTCCCTTCATTGTTACATTTATTCTTATATATGAGAAGGCTTAGGGTCTTAGTGGGGATTTGATTAATTGCTTGGATTTATCAATATGAGAACCTTTTAGGTGGATCTTGACTTGGGTTGTCAACCATGTTCTCATGAGGATTACGATTTTTAATGAAATATCTAAAATCTTTATAAATTTAACCTTATATTAGGAATAAGAATGATTGCCCAAACTACTTTTCTAAATAATTTGGATCAAATAATTAAATTCAAAATCATCATATGTTTAGTTTTATAAAATCAATGTTTCATATATATATATATATATATTATATATATATATATATTGGATTATGAATCATGAATATGGTGATGATATATAAAAGGATATGTGTATAATAGCATGAGATAATGTGATCATGCATATCCATGTAGTGTTCACATGAAAATATCCAAACTTGAATAAGTTCAACCTGGTTAAAGTTTTTGTATGGTTGGGCAAGTATATTGGAGGTGTTGCCTGTAATTTATGTAGCGTATAAAGGTTTCCCTAGAGAGATCCATCTGTAATAATAAAATTTTGATAGTAGAGGCTTATAAGTCTATACATATATAAGAGTAACCTAAGAAATCCCATACAAAATTCCTTAGCACGTGAAGTAGAAACTATAAAGTACCTCATTCAAGAGATGGAGAGAGGAATAGCGAGCATCGATCGTCTTCCCGTTCTTTAAAAAAGATATGGTTGTTTTAAGTTCGTATTAATTCATGTATGCTTGGAAATAGATCTGATTTGATTTGTTTCGCTTTGATTATACGCAAACATTTTTAGGTAATCTCTGATTTGTGAATACTTGTTTGTTAAAATAACACCATAGAATATATTTTAACCATCTAATAAATTCTACCAATCCAATGCGTAGATAATTAAATAAGTATGAGTTTAGGTCTATGGTACATCTAAATTGGTACCCGTTTGAATTACTTGGATGCCACTTATGTGCAAAGCACCCATATCATTCGTCACGCTCTCCAAGAGTATTAAAGTCTTCCATAAAGTGGGAGTGCTTTAGTGGAATTACTACCACCGTAAGCTACGGTGATTCTAGGCAATCATGACGCCCACATGATGTATTCATGACATCTAACCCGTCCATCAGATGCGCAAATACATGTTACCTCCAATATCTAAAATTTGATATAATCCATGCTTTAGATAGGCCACACCTCAGGGAACAATTCGAGAGAAAATGCCCCTTAATTTACTCGGGGCCCACAGTATTGTTTATATCGAATCTAGGCCATTCAGACCTTTCATTTAGTATGGATGTATGAAGTGTCAAACAAAAAATCAGTTTGGTTTGCAACTCAGCTGAGCCTCGGTGTAAATCAAGGGTGAACCTCAGTGTAAATCAAGGGTGGGTGTTCCCTCCAAACTTGTTCCATGTGTAGTGGCCCATGTGTTTTGGACTAATATGATTTTTGAGACTTGGGGGTGACATGAGGTCATCTTATGGATGGGTTGGATGTGCTACATACATCATAAGGACCCCACATATGCTCGATGTGCATCACTAGGGCCTAATATCCATCTTATGCCATTGGAGTGCACACCTTCCGTAAAACGACGTTTACAATTAAAAAACTTATACGACCTACTTGGTAGTCGTTCTCGTAGAGAAAAAAAAATTATAAAAAAGTTCTATAAAAAGCAAGTTTTGAAAACTGAGTTCCAAAAATATTTTTTTATACACGAAGGTTGTTTAGATGATGTCGCATGTAATATGTATTTCTCTTATAATACTATTCATATATCATTGTTGAGAAAAATAATTTTACGAAAAAATGTAACATAATGCATTATTACATAAATTACTCTTACAACATCACATCTCATCTCTACATGAGCTTATGTCTCGAAAATAACTACAAATTAGGCCCCACTTTATATATAATCAAAATTTACGATTGGAGCTCTATTTTAATCAATGTGGACTATACGTTTTCCTGGCTATCGATCAGATGGATAAAATCATCCAATCAAGATAGATGGCAACCAAAGTTGGGGCCCACATTCGATATGGACTGCCCATCATGTGGGCCCACCTTGGATGTGGACTGTCCATCGCATGGGCCATTCATCTTTTGGGCCCAGTATTGATGTCCACCATCCATCATGTGAAGCCCATCTTTAATGCAGACAATCCATTGTGGGACCCACCAAGGCTCCTCCTCCAATGTAGATCGTCCATCCATTATGTGGGGCCCACCTTTGAAGTGCATCATCTTTGATGTGGGCCATCAATCATGCAAGGCCCAACTTAGATGTGGATGTGGATGTGGGCCATAAATCATCCACCATAATACATTATTAGGTAAATTACTTTTACAACATCACATCTCATCTTTTCTCATTACCTTTTATCTCGAAAATAATAATGAAATTAGACCTCACTTCATGGATAATCAAAATCTACATTGGAGCTCTATTTTAATAAAAGTGGACCATTTGCTTTTTTGGTTATTGATCGGATGACTAAAATCAACCGATTAAGACAAATGGACAACCAAAATTGAGGCCTATATTCGATCTGGACCATCTGTCATGTGGGCCCACCTTGGATGTGGACTGTCCATCATGTGGGCAATTCATCTTGCGGAGCCCACTATTGATGTCCACCATCCATCATGTGGAGCCCATTTTTATGAGGACCATCCATCATGTGGGACCCATATAGGCCCCATCTTCAATTTGGACTATCCATCCATTGTGTGGGGCTTACCTTAGAAGTATGACATCCAGCATGGGGCCATCTTTGATGTGGGACATCAATCATGTAAGGCCGAACTTAGACGTGAGCTGTCAATCATGTGGGACCGTGGATGTGGATGTGGGCCATCAATCATCCAAGTGGATGTAGATGTGGGCCATCAATCATCCAACATAGCATAGTATTATACAAATTACTTTTACAACATCACATCTCATCTCTTCTAGGACCTTTCATCTCGAAAATAATAACCAAATTAGATTTTGATAGATAATTAAAATCAACGGTTGGAGCTCTATTTTAATCAAAGTGGATTGTCCATTTTTTGGCTAATGGCTAAAATTAACTAATTAAGATAGATGGGCAACCAAAGTTGGGCCCGCATTTGATATGGACTGTCCATCATGTGGCCCACCTTGGAAGTGGACCATCTATCACATGGGCAACTCATCTTGTGGGGCCCACTATTGATGTTCATTGTCCATCATGTGGAGCCCATTTTGATGCAGACCATCCATCGTGTGGGACCCACCTAGGCCCCACCTTCAATGTGGACCGTCCATCCATTATGATCAAAGAGGTGAGAGCAAGATTTCTCTGCTCGGTTTGAACAAAGGATCTAGATCCTATACTAAAACAAAGTAAATTAAATAAAAGGTTTTTTTTGGAAATGTGTCACTATTATTTGATAAATTGAAAAATAAGCTTCGAAAATTAAATTAAATGTTAAAATGTAATTTTAAAATATTTTAGTCAAAAGTGAAAAGAAATTTTAGTGCACCGTAAAACAAAAATAACCATACTTTTCATAAAAATTAATTTAAGTCTTCCATAAAATGAGAGTGTTTTAGTGTAATTGCCACGATAGTTAGCTACGGTGATTCTGGGCAATCATGGCTCCCACATGATGGATTCATGACATCCAATCTGTCAATCCGATGCGCAAATGCATGTTACCTTCAATATCTAAAATTTGGAATAATCCATGCTTTAGATAGGCCATACCTTAGGGAACAAGTCGAGAGAAAATGCCCCCTTAAATTACTCGGGGCCCACAATATTGTTAATATCGAATCTAGGCCATTCAGACCTTTCATTTACTATGGATGGATGAAGGGTAAAACCAAAAACCATTTTGGTTTGTAACTCAGCTGAGCCTCAATGCAAATTAAGGGTGAAGCTTAGTGTAAATCAAGGGCGAACCTCAGTGTAAATTAAGGGTGGGTGTTCCCTCCCAACTTGTTCCATGTGTAGTGGCTCATGTGCTTGGGACTGATAAGATTTTTGAGACTTGGGGGTGACATGAGGTTATCTTATGGACGGGTTGGATTTGCTATGTACATCACAAGGACCCCACATATGCTCGATGTGCATCATTAGGGCCTAATATCAATCACATGCCATTGGAGTGCACAACTTCTATAAAAGGACGTGTGAAATTAAAAAACCAATATGACTTGCTTGGTAACTATTTTGATGGAGAAAAAATTATAAAAAAGTTCTATAAAAAGTAAGTTTTGAAAAATGAGTTTCAAAAATATTCTTTTATATGCAAAGGTTGTTTGGATGATGTTGCATGTGATATCTGCTTTTCTTATAATACCTATTTAGATGTCATTGTTGGGAAAAAACAATTTTATGAAATAATGCAATCTAATGCATTATTATATAAATTACTCTTACAACATCACATCTTAGCTCCTCTTGAACTTGTCTCGAAAATAACAACTAAATTAGACCCGCTTCATGTATAATCAAAATCTACGATTGGAGCTCTATTTTAATCAATGTGGACTGTTCGTCTTCCTGGCTATTGATCGGATGGCGAAAATCATCCAATCAAGACAGATGGGCAACTAAAGTTGGGGCCCACATTCAATGTCGACCTCCATCACGTGGGCCATTCATCTTGTGTAGCCCATCTTTAATGCATACAATCCGTCATGTGGGACCCCCCTTCGATGTGGACCATACATCCATTGTGTGGGGTCCACTTATGAAGTGCACCATCTAGCATGCGGGCCATCTTTGATGTGGGCAATCAATCATGCAAGGCCCAACTTAGATGTGGGCCATCAATCATGTGGGCTATGGATGTAGGCCATCAATCATCTAACATAATGCATTATTACATAAATTACTTTTACAGCATCATATCTCATCTTTTCTTATTATCTTTCATCTTGAAAATAACAACCAAATTAGACCTCACTTCATGTATAATCAAATCTACTATTGAAGCTCTATTTTAATCAAAGTGGACCGTTTGTTTTCCTTTCCGACTATTGATCAAATGGCTAAAATCAACCAGTCAAGACAAATGGACAACCAAAGTTGGGGCCTACATTCGATATGGACCGTCCGTCACGTGGGCCCACCTTAGATGTGGACCATCCATCACGTGGGCAATTCATGTTGCAGGGCCCACTATTGATATCCACTGTCCATCACGTGGAGCCCATTTTGATGTGGACCATCCGTTGTGTGGGACACACCTAGGCCCCACCTTCAATTTGGATCGTCCATCCATTGTATGGGGCCTACTGTTCGCTCGCCTCAAGTGTAAGGCTGCGATGTAGTGATAAAACTCGGTAAGACCGAGGTCGATCCACAGGGAAATAGAAACAACTTTCAAAGCACTCCAGCAACTCAGTTTTTGGAAGAAAATCAGATTCAATTGAGTGTTTAACTAAAACAGCAACTTAATAAAAAATCAGGGATATAAAGTACTAAGGTATTCAAGGATCCACTTGTAGCAATCCTATGTCAATTCAGTCAATCCAAGTAGAGAACACAACTAGATTTGAAGTCCTATCTCTCATCTAGTTGGGAAATAAAGCATTCACACACATTCAATCCAAATCAAGTTGAACTTCCAAGTTCTAGCCCCATACAATCAATGTAGAATTCAAATCCATAGCCTGCGGAGTAACAGCCATGCCTATGGACTATGGCTGCTCAAGGATTACTATAATTCGAATCTAAACAAGCAACCTGTGATAATCTCAGAGAATTGCAAGGAATTCATGTCCTGGGCACATGAACTCTCATAAAACATCTCAAACTACCACTTAAAGAACTGGAACATGAGAAAAATTCAAACTTGAATTTAAATTACTTGAATTAAACTGAATCCAACATCGAATTGGCTACAAACTTCACCTCTCGGCCTTAGCTGAGAGGTTCTAGTCGAGCATATTCATGCTACAACTAAAATCTCTAAATAAAAGCATAAAACTAGCAAAACCGGAAATAGAAGAGTTGCAGACGCTCCACGACAGCTTCCCCTCCTTAGAAGCACGTTCCTTAGCTTCCCTGATACCCTAGGAAGAGCCCCTAGGTGTCCTTTTATAGTAAGAAACCTCCCTTGCGTCAGAATCTGCGAAAGGTTACGCAGTGCGCAGTAGTTTTCGGAGTCCAGATTTAGAAAGGACTCTGTTTACGCAACGCCGACCGGTCATGACCGGTCGAACTGGGCTTTTACACATTCCAGGGAGCACAGCCGACCGGTCAAGACCAGTCGGACAGACCTCCTAGCAATCCAGCAAGTGTAGCCGACCGGTCATGACCGGTCGGACCAAATTTCTAACCATCCAGTGTGCATGGTCGACCGGTCAAAACCGGTCGGCCTGTCTTCAATGTGAACAGCCTTCATGGCCGACCGGTCAAGATCGGTCGGCCTTCTTCAACTTGATTCTTCTTCTCTTCTTTTTCTCCTTTTTCTTCTTCTCTCTCTTCTCTTTGCTTTCTTCTTTCTTTGGTCTTCTTTCATCCTTCATCCAAAAGCTATAAAAGAGTTCTTTTGGTCCCCAATTGGATGAAGTCCGCTCTCATTCCTATAATCACAAACATGTGTTAGGTGGGCCTTTAAATCATGAAAATCATGCAAACCATGTCATGTAATAGGCAATGCAATGTATAAATTGGAGGTTCAACACCTACCTTTTAAGTGCAACATCCAGCATGGGGCCCATCTTTGATGTGGGCCATCAATCATGTGGGACTGTGGATGTGGATCGTCCATTAAGTGTGTCCAACCTTTGATATGGACGGCCCATCATGTGAGGCCCAACTTTGGTGTAGGTCATCCATCATGTGGAGCTTACCTTGATGTCAATTGTAAATCAATGGCAAACCTCGGTGTAAATTAAGGGTGGGTGTCCCTCCCACCTTGTTCCATGTGTAGTGGCCCATATGCTTTGGACTGATATGATTTTTGAGACTTGGGGGTGACATGAGGTCATCTTATGGACAGTTGGATTTGCTACGCACATCATAGGGACCCCACGTTTGCTCAATGTGCATCACTAGGGCTTAATATCCATCCTATGCCATTAGAGTGCACACCTTCTATAAAAGGGCGTGTATAATTAAAAAAACCTTTACGACCTGCTTGGTAGTCGCTCTAGTAGAAAAAAATACTGTAAAAAAGTTCTATAAAAAGCAAGTTTTGAAAACTATGTTAAAAATATATATTTTTCAATTCAAAAAATATATTTTTTATGCAAAGGTTGTGTGGATGATGTAACATATGATAGCTATTTTTCTTATAATACTACTTAGATGTCACTGTTGAGAAAAATAATTTTATGGAAGAATGTAATATATGTATTCTTATATAAATTACTCTTACAACATCACATCTCATCTCCTCCTGAGCTTGTCTGGAAAATAACAACCAAATTAGACCCCACTTCATGGATAATCAAAATCTACTATTGGAGCTCTATTTTAATCAATGTAGACTGTTCGTTTTCCTAGTCATTGATTGGATGGCTAAAATCATCCAATCAAGATAGATGGGCAACCAAAGTTGGGGCCCACATTCGATGTGGACCGTCCATCACGCGGGCCATTCATCTTGTGGAGCCCATCTTTAATAAGGACCATCCATTGTGTGGGACCCACCTAGGCCCCACCTTCAATGTGGATTGTCCAAACATTGTGTGGGGCCTACCCAATCATGTGGAACCGTGGATGTGGATCGTCCATTAAGTGTGTTCGACCTTTGATGTGGACCGCCCATCATGTGAGGCCCAACTTTCATGTAGGTCATCCATCATGTGGAGCTTACCTTGATGTCAAGTGTCCATTGTGAGAGGCGCACATTTGATTTAGAATGTCCATTATGTGGGCCCATCTTGATGTGGATATGTGGACCCTCACCGTTTCGCGCTCCCGACGACGTTCTCCCCTTCCTTTCGGAAAATGAAGAAGAGGTGCGTGCGTGCGAATCGCCGTTTGTGCCACTGGCTTGCCTCGTTCTCGAGGGCTTTGTTTGGTTGTTGTGTTAAGCTGGATGCGTTTGAATGAGTTTATATAAGACCAGAGTCGCCACTAGCCAGTTACTTCGAATCTACAGTCGGCTAGACCCCGTAGAAACGTTAGAGAAGGGAATCTGAAGATTTTCTTTTCTAAAATGACTCCTTTTGATCTACGGCCAGAGATTCGAGGTAAGGGATCACGGTTACAGGGTGGGAAGAGGTTAAGCACCCCACACACTGCCCGTACCGAAGTACGGTCTCTACTTCACAGAATCGAACTAACACTTGAAAGTCTGTTTTAATCCTCGTACATTCTCATGGATGACATGATGCATGAATGCAGGTTTGAACAGTAAGAGTTTCTGATGGGCAGGTTTCCATTAACAGGCAAGCCCAGAGCATACGCTCGAACTGACAGGTGCTCTATGCGAGATGCATGCTGTGTGTTTGAATAATCAAAGTGCTCGTAGTGACTAATGCATGAATGCAGGTCTGAACAGTAAGAGTTTCTGATGGGCAGGTTTCCATTAACAAGCAAGCCCAGAGCATATGCTTGAACTGACAGGTGCTTTATGGGAGATGCATGTTGTGTGTTTGAATGATCAAAGTGCTTGTAGTAAAGCAGGGGAGTTGGAAGAAAAGTAAATGTTGCACTTATGCTAGATGCAAATGAGATGATGTTGGTAAAAGAGTAGCTGGATGGACGGAGGTGTCGCAAGGATTGGCTTCGAGTGGCTGGATCAAGACTTGGATGGCTTGGGAAACTTGGACCAGTGGTCAGGCTGGGCTGGACCAGGGCTAGGCTCTCCTCACTCGGGCTCTTCTTGGTGGAAAGATGGGCTAAAGGGGGATGGAGGGAAACTCGGAACGAACGAGTCGCTCTGGACTGGATGGGGTTGTTGAAATGAGAAGGGGAGGGGGGTATTTATAGCAGCGGGCAGTGGCAGTTCTTGTAAATATGTTTGGGTGGCACCCAGGGGGCCGCCCGACGGACGCTCTCGGGATCCCGCGAGCAGTACAGACATGTCTCGGGGCTGCTGCTTGGGACTCGGTGGGTTGACTCGGCGGTTTGCCTTGGCGGGTTGACTCGGTGATTTGACTCAGCGGGTTGACTCAGTGAGTTTGGCTTTTTTAGGATTTTTTGACTGGTTTTTCTTATGGGGGTTTTTCAGGCTGATGTTTAGGGGTGAGTTGGGTTATGGATTGGGGCTTACAAGGGTGAGTTTGGCTGAGTTTGGACATGAGATTTGGGGGTATGGTCCTCCATTCATCCAGCTATCTCTACCAACAGTGTAGTCGAAGGTGGGTGTCTACAGATGCCCCTCTTTGGCAGAGGTTGCGTGCAACCGAATGCCAAAGCGAGTGAACACCCCACTTCTGACCCGGTCATTCATAAATCATGGTCTGAAATCTTTGCTTGCCTTTGCATCTGTGCTAGTTGATCGTTTGGAAATTGATCACTCGCACATACCGCGGAAGTTTAGAGAAAACGTTGCGATTGTCTCTGCAGTTTGCTGCAACTTGGGTACCCAATCTCAACCCTTTCATTCCCGATCGGTACTAACATCGAAAAGGTACAGCAAGCCTCTGTGTCGTAGTCTTACGAAGTTGCTGACCCTGAGATTGATTGTGATGTTTGATGTTTTCTCAGATCACTCCAGGAGTACTTGTTTCGCTTGACTGTCAAAGTGGTTAGATGCCCTGCGTCATGTAGTCTTACGGGATTCTACTACGCCGACTTGGACTCAGTCAAGGTACTTCAGACATCCACGCCTAGGTATGTGCGGGTGAACTCTTTCCACCCAATCTGCTGATTTTGATACTTGGGTTACAATTCATCGTTTCCACCTGTTCAAATGGTTTCTTTGACCGAGCCTTTTGGCTTTCATCTTTTCGTATCTTGGCATGTGGTACGACCGCATTGACACTGGAGTTTAGTTCGACCGTACTTTGAGTGCATTGGATCCGATGGTCTCCGGAGAAACCGCGAGACATCGGATCTTATTTGATTTTTGCGTCTACTCCTACCTAGAGATATGGAAGATCTCCTGGTGTTTTGGAGGCAAAACACTCTACTGGGAAAATATTTTTGGATTTTTGAACAGATACCCACTCTGGGGAGTGATACTCCGTGGGCTTTTTATTTGCAAATAGAAATATTTTTTGTCTTTTTGAAATGGAAATATGGTTTGCATGCGCCTCCACTAAGGATGCCTATGGGGTCTTTAGCTAACCGACTTTTATTTTGAAAGCAGGTAAACATGATGATTGATGCGATGGATGCTGATGCATGGAGATGCATATTTGATGATGGGTGCATGACTTGACTCATTCTCTTTCAGTTTGATGATTTTGCTTTTGTTAGAGATGCAGAGAGCTTTGAGCTTATTGTTTGCAGGTTTGTGCTTCCCTAGGGTTTTCCTTTTTTATACGGGTGTTTGGTTAGCGGGTTGGTTAAGATCCCGACCCGTGGTCGATCATGTCCATCGTCCCAAGATGCTGTTTCTTTGCTAATGAGAATGTACGAGCATGTTATCCGACTTCAAGATGTTCTTCTGGGCATAAATGCGATTGAGACGGTGCTTGGTCGCCAGTTTTGGTCAAGATTCCAATTTGCGGGCGATTAGATCCGTCATCCCAAATTGTGAAGAGAGCGGAGTTCGAGACTCCTGAAGTGTAGTACTGGGGATAGTGACAATTTTTGTGATTTTTGCAAATATTTTGTCCGAATCCTTACCTGAGTGGTCAGGATAGAGATCGGTTATTGAAAACAAAGAAAATATTTTTTTTTTGTGGTTTTGAAAATATTTAGTTTGAAAGCAAGGGAAATATTTTGTGATTTTTGAAAATATTTTGCAATGTTTTGGTATTTTGTTGGATTTTTCTGAAATGCAGGGAACAGGTATGGAATTTTCATCCATTTCCAACTTCTACTGCTGGTAAGGCACCCGATCCATTTTACGTCAGCGAGCAAGACGAGTCTCACACAGTTAAGTGCCGTAGTTTTACATCTTCGGATGATGGGATTTTGAAGGTTTTCAGTCAACACACCCACAAAGTTGCCTGTTCCTCATGTGCAATGCACATAGACCACGTATTGTTCGACGGACTCCTTCGGCCACAAAATGAGCCACATCCTCACATATCCCTTTGTCAATCCAGTTTGGGGCCTTACGTTGCTTACAATTCCGTGAGGGTGCGCTCCACCTCCCAACAGCCTTAATTCCCTTCATGAGTTTTAGGAACAGGGAACATCCGTCAGATTCAACAGCGACTCCCAAATCAAGGTTGTCTATCACGGTGCGTTCAACAAAAAACAGGATTGCGGAGTTTTCCCGCCTCAGCCTTTACCTGTTTTAGAAGATTCCGGACACCCGTACGATCAAGTGTCAGCCATGACCGGAACAGGTTGGGAAAGAAAGCCCCCGAGAAGTTAATCCTAGTGTAGTTTTAGGTCTTCGGACCGCTGAAGATAAATTTGTGCAGTTGAAATTGATGGTGAATTTTTTTTTATTTTTTTGAAAAAGTTCCAGACTTCAACTCGGGTAATCGAGGTTGATGTTGGTTTTTATGGAAAGCTTGAAATATTTTTGGTATTTTTGAAAATGATCCGGATTATCGAACCTTGATCCCAGCGGTTGAGGCTGATGCCGGTTTTTAGTTAAAAGCAGAAAAAGGTCCCCCGAGAAATTAATCCCAGTGTAGTTTAAGGTCTTCGAACAAAAATATGTACATGCTGAAAATACATTCCTTTTATGATTTTTTGAAATGTTCCAGGCTGTTAAATCTCAATTTGAGCGATCAAGATTAACACTGGTTTTTATTGAAAATCTCTCGAGATTTTGTTCCCGACGTAGTTTAAGGTCTTCGGACCAAAACTTTGTACAGAATAGGGCAACACATTTTTTTTTTTTTTGGAAAATGTCCTGAGTCATCGATTCTGATTTTGATGGTCGAGATCGATGCCCATTTTTATTAAAAATCCCTCAGGATCTTGATCCTGACGTAGTTTAAGGTCTTTGGACAAAAAATATGTACAAGCGATGCTGGAAATCACATTTTTTTTATTTTTTAGAAAATGTCCGGAGTCATAGATCTTGATGAAGACCGATGCCGGTTTTTATTGAAAATCTCTCGGGATGTCGATCCCGACGTAGTTTAAGTTCTTCGGACCACAAAACTGTATAAGCGAGCAGCAATCAAGGTTGGAGATTTCGGGGATTCTTCTTAGAATGGTTCAGATCATCAGGTCATGACTTTGGATGGTTGAGATCACTGTTTGACCAAGTCAATTCTTTTTCTTTTTCTTGAAAATTCCATGGAACTCTTTCCACATTATTAAGCCAATTTCTCCCCAATTTCTCATAAGATGAGATTTTGGTGAGATTCCTTACTTTTTCTCATCCTTCTCTTCCATCACTTCATTCTTACATGGAGGTACAAGATTCACTTGCAATCACCCTTCCCAAGGAGGAGTTCTTCCCAAGGAGAGAGGGTGAGAAGTCGTTTCAACTAAGTGGGAGGGAGGACGGCCCCCTGGTGCCGCCCGGACCGTCTCTGCCCACTGATCTTTCCAGTGGGTCAGGTAAAAGGGTGCCCTCCCCTTTTCTATATAACATGGGGCACCCTTGGCCCCTCCAACGTGCAATCTCTCTCTTCTCTCTCTCATTCTCTCTCTTTCTTCAAGTTTTTCTCTCTCTTTTGGTGGTTCTTTGCTCTTTTCAAGTGGTGGGCCTTAGTGAAGCTTTGGGACAGCAAGGTGGTCCCCCTTTGGTGAGCGGTAAAGGTATGGACCACTCCATTTTCTCTCTTGTCCTTTTCCTTCTTCATTGTTTCTTCTCATGGTTCCTTTCTTTTCTCCATGTAGCTATTCCAAAAGGAGTGAAGGTGGGCCCAAGTATTTTTGGCCTTTTTCTAGATCTCCAATCTCTTTTAAAGGTGGTGTATGGAGAAGGACATTGCAAGCTTCCATTTCATTCTTTCTTTTCTTCTTTCACACTCCCTTCATGTGTATGTAAAGGGTAATTTTGCCATGTCCATCAAGTGTGCATGGCAAAATATCCCATCTTTTTCCATGGGAGTTGGACCACTTTTCATATGTATCAAATGGGCTCAAAGTGAAGTCATGGCCCTTGGTGTATTTGATGGGCCCAATGCTTCATTTTGGGCTCCCTCTTGCTTTCTTGCCCTTGTCATTTTTCCTTAGAACTTTTTCTTTTCTTTTCCATCTTCTTTTCAAGGTTTGGGCCCATGGGAATGGTAGGGCCCACCTCAAGTTTTGGGCTCATGGGGCTCACTTTGGGTGGCCCCATCTTTCTTCACATGTGTATGGACAAAGGTGACTAGCCCATTCTTCACTTGGATCTTTAAGTGGGCTAGATTTCTTAATTGGGCCCTTGTGGTCAAGTAGCCCAAATCTTCCACCATTTCTTGATTATAATGTACATCCTTGTTCACAAAGTGTGGTGGGTTCCTTGGAATTTTTCCATATGGATGGGCTTTTGGGCCCTCATTGAAACTTGGATTTCTTTGGACCATGTGTGCACCACTACACTTTGTTCATGTAGGATTTTTTCCTTTCATGCTTCTTCTTTTGATGGATGGAGGACTTGAGTTACTTGATCATCTACAAGTCCCATGAGTGAGTTGTCTCAACAATCTCACTAGGTTCAGACTTCAGATGGTCTTTCCATATGGTAAAAAAATGGTTCTCAAGAGTTTCCCTTTAATGTTATCAACCTCAAATGGATGATCCTCCTTCAAGTGAGCTATCCATGCAACCATAGCTCCTTGAACTTCTCTTTGGGGTGCTTAGTGGGTCATCCACCATCATTCTCAAAGATGAGTGCTTTTTCTTTCAATTTGTGAGAAAGAATGATACCCATAAGTTGCCCAATTTTGTCCCATGCTTTGGGGCATTTTGGATTTTGATCTTCAAGTGGGCTATGTATACAATTCTTAACCATTTTCATGATGGTTGGGTGACTCATCAAGCCATGCCTTCTTGTGCTCAAATGGTCCCCCTTTTTGGTAAAGAAATTGGTGCACATAAGTTGCCCAAACTTGTCCTTTCATGGGCATTTCCAACTTTGATTATTCATGTGGGCTATGTGCATTAAATTTTTTAGCATTAGCTTCTTTGATTCATATGTTTGTGGGTAGACCACCATGTTGTACTCTCGTAGTCTAAACTTTCATCAAGATGATTCACATAGGGGTGCCCATGGTTAACCCATTGAATGGGTCCTCATGTTCTTCAAGTGGGCTATATGCTCCCTTCAATCCATTGAGGTGAGGCATTTGGGTTGCTCTTGGGGGCCCATTTCCTTCCTATTCCCCACTTGTCCATGTTCATGTGTAAAAAGATGGAAACATCTTAAGTGAGAATCATGGCCTTGGTATAAAAAGTGGATCAATCCTTGGCCACATATGGACTTTGAAGAGGGACTTCTCATGTGAAGTAGGATTCTTATCCCTTGTTGATCTCATGACACTTGAGTGCATTTCTTGTCCAAAGTATGTCCTTGGATGATGGATTTTCCTCGCCTAAGGCATGACATGCAACCTTCTTTAAGGTGGGCCTTACTTTCTTCAATGGGCCTAACACATATCCTAAGTAACACATGGAGTCGGACTTTGGATTTTGCATTTGAATGTGAGTCTGTTGGGGTCCCCAAAGTTAAGGTCTTCGAAACAATGATTATGAGTGCCCAAATCATCACCTGATTAGATTTAAGGCCAGTGCATCGGAAATCGCGGTAAAAATCACAACACACATCACACTAGACAAAAAATGAAAAATTAGGCCAGTGGTGGACCCCACCGGTCATCATGATCAGAACCCTATAAATTTGGGAGGGTTACCTCAATTATGAAGAAATTGGGCCAGTGCATCGACTTCAATCGCAAAGCGGGCCCCGCAAGCCCTCCGTTTTGCAAAACCCAATTTTGTAAAACACGAGTACGTCAGCGCGTCCAGAAAATCATTGTCCAGCGCATCATGAAATTCAGCAATTTTTACAAAGTGAATTTCAGGACGCACTGCCCCCAGCGCGTCCAGAAATTCACTCAGCGCATCATGAAATTCAGCAGTTTTTACAAAGTGAATTTCAGGACGCACTGCCCCCAGTGCGTCCAGAATTCACCCTGAAATTCAGTAGTTTTTACAAAGTGAATTTCAGGACGCACTGCCTCTAGCGCGTCAGAAAATTCATCCAGCGCATCCAATAATTCAGGAATTTCAGGACGCGCTGACCCTCAGCGCGTCCAATAAATCAGGCATTTTTAGAAATTTCAGGACGCACTGACAGCCAGTGCGCCCTAAAAATCAGCATTTCAACAAAGTCATTTTAAGACGCGCCGAGTGATTTTCTGGACGCGCCAACCCATTTTCTGACGCGCTACACGTGGTGGTCTCCTATTGGCCGACTTCGGCTATAAATACCCCCCCTCGCCTCATTTAGACGGATCAAGAGAAGGAGAGAGTTTTAGGTTTTTGAGCTCGCCGGAATCCATTTTCCGACCGCCGGAAATCCCACTTCCGACCGCAGCAGGTCTGGTGGAGAACCTAAAAATTACAAGTGTGGTAGCGCATCGCGAAATACGTTGAACCAAGCCTATTTTTTCGACGCACTGGCCTCAGCGCATCGTAAAATAGGCCAGCGGATCAGAAATATAAACATTCCAAAGCAAAGTCATTTTTGGACGCACTGGCCCCAGCGCATCGTAAAATAGGCCATCGGATCAGAAATATAAACATTCCAAAGTAAAGTCATTTTTCGACGCACTGGCCCCAGCGTATCGTAAAATAAGCCAGCGGATCAGAAATATAAACATTCCAAAGCAAAGTCAATTTTGGACGCACTGGCCCCAGCCCGTCACTAAAATACCTCAGCGATCAGAAAAATACACATCTTAAAACAAGTCATTTTGGACACACTGGCCCCAGCGCATCACAAAAATCGGCCAGCGGATCAGTAAAATAGAACATTTTTAACAATCATTTTTGGACGCACTAGCCCCAGCGCATCAGTAAAATCAGGCCAGCGGATCATAAAATCAGCATTTTGAACGTTCATTTTCGCACCTTTAAATCTTCAATTTATGATGTTTTCAAGCGCCCTTTGGGCCTATTTTAGGTATTTCGAGCGTTCCGGACACAACGAAGCGGTTAAATAACTCATCCGAGCCACCCAATGAGCAGAACGCAAGCCTTCAGAGTCCGATCCGATCCGACGAGATGAATGGAGCAATTCTCCCGAAAAGAGGCCGCCAGTGCCCAGAACCATACTGATGTATCATCATTACATGTACTATCATAATATGACCCGGATTCAGGTCCGGACTAAGCAAATAGGACTATGGTTAACACGATAAACCTTATAGAGAGAGTTCTGAACTATTACATACAATTTGTTAAAGACTGGCACTTTAAGAATAGTCGATGGCCTACCCATCCAAACGGTATCCACTGGTTGAGCTGCTCAGGTACATACAGCTGCAAATCGGTCTTCCCGCGGTCACTCGTTACAAATGACGGGCGCAGGCCCAGAGTCGCACCCCTCAGTTAAAAAATCCTGACAGTCTCAACCCGGATCTCCGGTCAAAACATGGGACATAGACATCTGACTCGTACAAAGATGGATCAGTCCATAACAAAACACACAAATACAGGTCTCCGCGACCACACAAATACAGGTCTCCTCGACCACACAAATACAGGTCTCTACGACCACACAAACACAGGTCTCCACGATCATGAACTCTGAGACCATAGTCCCCGCTGACTAGTCTTTTGCCTTTTAATCAAGGGTCATCGATCATTCGGTGTAATTAAGGGCTCGTGCCAGATCACGGCCTAGAATGTACAAGATCTCAGGATCTCTGGAATAAAATTCGCCTTGCGATATCTTTTCTCTTGTGTACTTTTGTGAATGTTTGTAATTGTCTATGAATGTTTCTATTATTCAGAACCCCAGAACAACAAAACACCAAAAAACTGCGCCCGAGCATGTTTTCTAGTTCTAACAGAGTCCAATCCCATGGGTTTCCTGGATGATAATTTGGATTTTAACGGGTAAAGGATAGGGACTTACCTTGCCAAGCTTGTAGGATTCAATGGCGGACGGTACATGGCGGACGGTACAAGAGGACGTCGGGTAATTGATGAGGATGATCCCGCCTTCATTATCCACCGAGGGGCCCATATGTGTTCCTTGGCTCAGGAGCACCAACCTCTTTCCTCCATCAAGGGTCGAGGTACCAGAGATCATTGGGATAACTGGGTGAAACACCCACAGCCTTTGCTTGAACGAGTTCTAGCTGACACTCCTTTTGCTGGCCTCCTTACCTTGCGTTTTCATAATAACAGTGCCAATCGCATGTTGCTTGCAGCTCTCTGCGAGAGGTGGCGGGATGAGACTCACACCTTTCAACTCCCTTGTGGCAAGGGGCAGTTGTTCCCCAGGTTGGCTCTCTTGCTCCCATCACTTCCACTGACTGGCTATGGCTTGTCGGTGACGTCCCACCTGAGGATGAATTCCAGGGCCATCAAGTAAAAATGCGATGGTTCTACAACACATTTGCTACCGTCACCCCTACTATCGAGCTAGAGGCCCTCCACAAAGCACGGGTCATGATTACTTATGCCTTCGGGTCCTTCCTTTTCTGTCACGCGAACGAGAGGATCGATCCTAAATTTCTTCGCTTGGTTGAGAATCTTCATCATCCCTACAATTGGAACGGGGCTATCTTGACTCATGTTTTCCAGGGTTTGGATAAGACCTCTCGGAATGGCCAGTCCTTCACAGGTTTCTGGCCTGTCGTTGAGGTACTTCTTCTTTAACCTTCCTTGGAGACATTTGTCTTCTTTCTTTCTCTGATCGTTAGGTGTGCCCTTGCCAAGACTTGCTTTTATGACCATTTTGCCCACCTCGCGCCGAGGATACGGGATGACATTGAGTCGCCTTTGTATCGCCACATGTACTGGTATCAACATAATCGTCAGCGGAACTCTCGAGTCTCTGGGGACAACTGGCGTGCTGACATAGACGGATTGACCGTTGAAGATGTAAGTATTTTACCTTTCCTATCCCTTATGCTGCACTGTAACTGATCATGATGATCTCATTTGCTATAGCTTGCTCAGATGCCGTACGCCAACTTTCCTCTCTACTACACCCCTCAGCGTGTGGAGGCCTATGATGCTTCATGCCTCCGGATCATGCTTTCTGACGCTGAATCATTTCAGTGGTATTTGGGTGAGAGGCTGCTTCGACAGATTACTGGGGTGGCTCGAGTCCCTTGTTCTGCACCTCCTCCAGCTGCTCAGATCCCAGCTGATGAGATAGCCGATGCTCTTGTGGGCCTGCCCGGGTTTCGTTTCACGATCCCGGATCGCGACTATGATGAGTGGTACTTGTTGTACGGCCAGGGGCCTCTGCTTCCTCTGCTCTATGTTCCTGGGGGCCGTCGCAAATACGCTGGAGGCTAAGTGACAGCTCCTTTGATGGATCTTCATTGTCGAAAGCGGGACGAGAGGAGGGATGACGACGACTATGTTGGTGACCTGTAGCCTGCTTTTGTATTCAGCTTTCTCGATGTATGACCTTCTTCTTTTTCTTTTACCCCCTTTTGTATCAAAATCTTCTGAATGAATATACAACCTTTGACTTGTCTCAAATTATTTGATGATACCTACTTGCTCTGAATGATTTGTGGAAGACGAGACTTTTTAACTGCATGGATGATGACTTGAGCGGCTCCGATTGCTTGATTTGGCCCTGTGGGCCCCTTCCAGACCTCAGCTTTGCTTTGGAGCACCTTTTCTTGATGTTTTGTGGGGCTAAGAAGGCTTCTCATGGTGTGAATGATAACTTGATCGGCTCAAATCGCTTGATCTGGCCTTGTGGGCCCACTTGATGATCAGATCTGGGATTCTGGCCTTCTTTCTTGATGATCAAGCCTTCGATCTTGCTATTTCATGACTCATGCAAGCTCTTCTATGGTTTAGATCATGATGATCTAGTCTTTGAACAGCCCAGATTGCTTATGAGCCCCTCTTGATCAACTTTCCTTCTCTTTGACCCGATCAGGCCCATGTTCGCCGCATGACTTCCTGATTGGATAGGTGGGGTACCTTCCAAATGATTCTGATCAACCTCAAACAAAATCTGGAGTGGATTGGGGCATTGGGCGGCCCTCACGGTGCCATCTGCTGATGTGGACTGTCAGCCTCACCTACCATCGATCGTGGAGCCAATCCCGCGGAGAGAGAGGGAGTGCGTCCATACGGGCGGCCCACAGCAGGCCGCCTAAGGCTCGCCTCTTGTGCGGTCTAGGCTGGATCTGGTTCAGATATTCTCTTCTGTCCACTGCCCTTGTCCCCACCTGCTTTGTAGTGGCGAATTCGATTCCAGCCATGAATCCTTTCTTCTCTTTGTCTTTTCTCTTCATCTTGTCCTCTTCCTATTTTGTCTTTTCTTGGGCAGCTTTTGATGGTGATTTGGGGGCCATAGTGGGAGAGGTTGGTGGGTCCCATACTCCAGCAATTGGTGAAGGCTTTAATGATGGAGGGATTCCTTTAATGGATGGTAGAGATGGAGCATTGAATGGGGGCATCTCAGGATCTCTGGAATAAAATTCGCCTTGCGATATCTTTTCTCTTGTGTACTTTTGTGAATGTTTGTAATTGTCTATGAATGTTTCTATTATTCAGAACCCCAGAACAACAAAACACCAAAAAACTGCGCCCGAGCATGTTTTCTAGTTCTAACAGAGTCCAATCCCATGGGTTTCCTGGATGATAATTTGGATTTTAACGGGTAAAGGATAGGGACTTACCTTGCCAAGCTTGTAGGATTCAATGGCGGACGGTACATGGCGGACGGTACAAGAGGACGTCGGGTAATTGATGAGGATGATCCCGCCTTCATTATCCACCGAGGGGCCCATATGTGTTCCTTGGCTCAGGAGCACCAACCTCTTTCCTCCATCAAGGGTCGAGGTACCAGAGATCATTGGGATAACTGGGTGAAACACCCACAGCCTTTGCTTGAACGAGTTCTAGCTGACACTCCTTTTGCTGGCCTCCTTACCTTGCGTTTTCATAATAACAGTGCCAATCGCATGTTGCTTGCAGCTCTCTGCGAGAGGTGGCGGGATGAGACTCACACCTTTCAACTCCCTTGTGGCAAGGGGCAGTTGTTCCCCAGGTTGGCTCTCTTGCTCCCATCACTTCCACTGACTGGCTATGGCTTGTCGGTGACGTCCCACCTGAGGATGAATTCCAGGGCCATCAAGTAAAAATGCGATGGTTCTACAACACATTTGCTACCGTCACCCCTACTATCGAGCTAGAGGCCCTCCACAAAGCACGGGTCATGATTACTTATGCCTTCGGGTCCTTCCTTTTCTGTCACGCGAACGAGAGGATCGATCCTAAATTTCTTCGCTTGGTTGAGAATCTTCATCATCCCTACAATTGGAACGGGGCTATCTTGACTCATGTTTTCCAGGGTTTGGATAAGACCTCTCGGAATGGCCAGTCCTTCACAGGTTTCTGGCCTGTCGTTGAGGTACTTCTTCTTTAACCTTCCTTGGAGACATTTGTCTTCTTTCTTTCTCTGATCGTTAGGTGTGCCCTTGCCAAGACTTGCTTTTATGACCATTTTGCCCACCTCGCGCCGAGGATACGGGATGACATTGAGTCGCCTTTGTATCGCCACATGTACTGGTATCAACATAATCGTCAGCGGAACTCTCGAGTCTCTGGGGACAACTGGCGTGCTGACATAGACGGATTGACCGTTGAAGATGTAAGTATTTTACCTTTCCTATCCCTTATGCTGCACTGTAACTGATCATGATGATCTCATTTGCTATAGCTTGCTCAGATGCCGTACGCCAACTTTCCTCTCTACTACACCCCTCAGCGTGTGGAGGCCTATGATGCTTCATGCCTCCGGATCATGCTTTCTGACGCTGAATCATTTCAGTGGTATTTGGGTGAGAGGCTGCTTCGACAGATTACTGGGGTGGCTCGAGTCCCTTGTTCTGCACCTCCTCCAGCTGCTCAGATCCCAGCTGATGAGATAGCCGATGCTCTTGTGGGCCTGCCCGGGTTTCGTTTCACGATCCCGGATCGCGACTATGATGAGTGGTACTTGTTGTACGGCCAGGGGCCTCTGCTTCCTCTGCTCTATGTTCCTGGGGGCCGTCGCAAATACGCTGGAGGCTAAGTGACAGCTCCTTTGATGGATCTTCATTGTCGAAAGCGGGACGAGAGGAGGGATGACGACGACTATGTTGGTGACCTGTAGCCTGCTTTTGTATTCAGCTTTCTCGATGTATGACCTTCTTCTTTTTCTTTTACCCCCTTTTGTATCAAAATCTTCTGAATGAATATACAACCTTTGACTTGTCTCAAATTATTTGATGATACCTACTTGCTCTGAATGATTTGTGGAAGACGAGACTTTTTAACTGCATGGATGATGACTTGAGCGGCTCCGATTGCTTGATTTGGCCCTGTGGGCCCCTTCCAGACCTCAGCTTTGCTTTGGAGCACCTTTTCTTGATGTTTTGTGGGGCTAAGAAGGCTTCTCATGGTGTGAATGATAACTTGATCGGCTCAAATCGCTTGATCTGGCCTTGTGGGCCCACTTGATGATCAGATCTGGGATTCTGGCCTTCTTTCTTGATGATCAAGCCTTCGATCTTGCTATTTCATGACTCATGCAAGCTCTTCTATGGTTTAGATCATGATGATCTAGTCTTTGAACAGCCCAGATTGCTTATGAGCCCCTCTTGATCAACTTTCCTTCTCTTTGACCCGATCAGGCCCATGTTCGCCGCATGACTTCCTGATTGGATAGGTGGGGTACCTTCCAAATGATTCTGATCAACCTCAAACAAAATCTGGAGTGGATTGGGGCATTGGGCGGCCCTCACGGTGCCATCTGCTGATGTGGACTGTCAGCCTCACCTACCATCGATCGTGGAGCCAATCCCGCGGAGAGAGAGGGAGTGCGTCCATACGGGCGGCCCACAGCAGGCCGCCTAAGGCTCGCCTCTTGTGCGGTCTAGGCTGGATCTGGTTCAGATATTCTCTTCTGTCCACTGCCCTTGTCCCCACCTGCTTTGTAGTGGCGAATTCGATTCCAGCCATGAATCCTTTCTTCTCTTTGTCTTTTCTCTTCATCTTGTCCTCTTCCTATTTTGTCTTTTCTTGGGCAGCTTTTGATGGTGATTTGGGGGCCATAGTGGGAGAGGTTGGTGGGTCCCATACTCCAGCAATTGGTGAAGGCTTTAATGATGGAGGGATTCCTTTAATGGATGGTAGAGATGGAGCATTGAATGGGGGCATCTCAGGATCTCTGGAATAAAATTCGCCTTGCGATATCTTTTCTCTTGTGTACTTTTGTGAATGTTTGTAATTGTCTATGAATGTTTCTATTATTCAGAACCCCAGAACAACAAAACACCAAAAAACTGCGCCCGAGCATGTTTTCTAGTTCTAACAGAGTCCAATCCCATGGGTTTCCTGGATGATAATTTGGATTTTAACGGGTAAAGGATAGGGACTTACCTTGCCAAGCTTGTAGGATTCAATGGCGGACGGTACATGGCGGACGGTACAAGAGGACGTCGGGTAATTGATGAGGATGATCCCGCCTTCATTATCCACCGAGGGGCCCATATGTGTTCCTTGGCTCAGGAGCACCAACCTCTTTCCTCCATCAAGGGTCGAGGTACCAGAGATCATTGGGATAACTGGGTGAAACACCCACAGCCTTTGCTTGAACGAGTTCTAGCTGACACTCCTTTTGCTGGCCTCCTTACCTTGCGTTTTCATAATAACAGTGCCAATCGCATGTTGCTTGCAGCTCTCTGCGAGAGGTGGCGGGATGAGACTCACACCTTTCAACTCCCTTGTGGCAAGGGGCAGTTGTTCCCCAGGTTGGCTCTCTTGCTCCCATCACTTCCACTGACTGGCTATGGCTTGTCGGTGACGTCCCACCTGAGGATGAATTCCAGGGCCATCAAGTAAAAATGCGATGGTTCTACAACACATTTGCTACCGTCACCCCTACTATCGAGCTAGAGGCCCTCCACAAAGCACGGGTCATGATTACTTATGCCTTCGGGTCCTTCCTTTTCTGTCACGCGAACGAGAGGATCGATCCTAAATTTCTTCGCTTGGTTGAGAATCTTCATCATCCCTACAATTGGAACGGGGCTATCTTGACTCATGTTTTCCAGGGTTTGGATAAGACCTCTCGGAATGGCCAGTCCTTCACAGGTTTCTGGCCTGTCGTTGAGGTACTTCTTCTTTAACCTTCCTTGGAGACATTTGTCTTCTTTCTTTCTCTGATCGTTAGGTGTGCCCTTGCCAAGACTTGCTTTTATGACCATTTTGCCCACCTCGCGCCGAGGATACGGGATGACATTGAGTCGCCTTTGTATCGCCACATGTACTGGTATCAACATAATCGTCAGCGGAACTCTCGAGTCTCTGGGGACAACTGGCGTGCTGACATAGACGGATTGACCGTTGAAGATGTAAGTATTTTACCTTTCTTATCCCTTATGCTGCACTGTAACTGATCATGATGATCTCATTTGCTATAGCTTGCTCAGATGCCGTACGCCAACTTTCCTCTCTACTACACCCCTCAGCGTGTGGAGGCCTATGATGCTTCATGCCTCCGGATCATGCTTTCTGACGCTGAATCATTTCAGTGGTATTTGGGTGAGAGGCTGCTTTGACAGATTACTGGGGTGGCTCGAGTCCCTTGTTCTGCACCTCCTCCAGCTGCTCAGATCCCAGCTGATGAGATAGCCGATGCTCTTGTGGGCCTGCCCGGGTTTCGTTTCACGATCCCGGATCGCGACTATGATGAGTGGTACTTGTTGTACGGCCAGGGGCCTCTGCTTCCTCTGCTCTATGTTCCTGGGGGCCGTCGCAAATACGCTGGAGGCTAAGTGACAGCTCCTTTGATGGATCTTCATTGTCGAAAGCGGGACGAGAGGAGGGATGACGACGACTATGTTGGTGACCTGTAGCCTGCTTTTGTATTCAGCTTTCTCGATGTATGACCTTCTTCTTTTTCTTTTACCCCCTTTTGTATCAAAATCTTCTGAATGAATATACAACCTTTGACTTGTCTCAAATTATTTGATGATACCTACTTGCTCTGAATGATTTGTGGAAGACGAGACTTTTTAACTGCATGGATGATGACTTGAGCGGCTCCGATTGCTTGATTTGGCCCTGTGGGCCCCTTCCAGACCTCAGCTTTGCTTTGGAGCACCTTTTCTTGATGTTTTGTGGGGCTAAGAAGGCTTCTCATGGTGTGAATGATAACTTGATCGGCTCAAATCGCTTGATCTGGCCTTGTGGGCCCACTTGATGATCAGATCTGGGATTCTGGCCTTCTTTCTTGATGATCAAGCCTTCGATCTTGCTATTTCATGACTCATGCAAGCTCTTCTATGGTTTAGATCATGATGATCTAGTCTTTGAACAGCCCAGATTGCTTATGAGCCCCTCTTGATCAACTTTCCTTCTCTTTGACCCGATCAGGCCCATGTTCGCCGCATGACTTCCTGATTGGATAGGTGGGGTACCTTCCAAATGATTCTGATCAACCTCAAACAAAATCTGGAGTGGATTGGGGCATTGGGCGGCCCTCACGGTGCCATCTGCTGATGTGGACTGTCAGCCTCACCTACCATCGATCGTGGAGCCAATCCCGCGGAGAGAGAGGGAGTGCGTCCATACGGGCGGCCCACAGCAGGCCGCCTAAGGCTCGCCTCTTGTGCGGTCTAGGCTGGATCTGGTTCAGATATTCTCTTCTGTCCACTGCCCTTGTCCCCACCTGCTTTGTAGTGGCGAATTCGATTCCAGCCATGAATCCTTTCTTCTCTTTGTCTTTTCTCTTCATCTTGTCCTCTTCCTATTTTGTCTTTTCTTGGGCAGCTTTTGATGGTGATTTGGGGGCCATAGTGGGAGAGGTTGGTGGGTCCCATACTCCAGCAATTGGTGAAGGCTTTAATGATGGAGGGATTCCTTTAATGGATGGTAGAGATGGAGCATTGAATGGGGGCATTGATGGGGATTTAGGGGCGGTGGTTGGTGGAGCTTTGAATGGCCCCATTAATGGCAGCCATGCTGAAATTTCTGATTTGAATGGGCCATTGATTATGGGAGAAATGGATGGTATGGATGAGATGAGGAGATGGGACATAAGTGAGGCTATGCATCCCTTGAATGTGGGCCACCTGGATGATGTGATTGATGGAGGTGATGGGAGTATGATGGACATAGATGGGCTGATCTCATGTCTGGATGGTATAGATGGTTCAGATGATACCTTTGATGGTTTGGATGCCCTTGATGATGGCCAAGATGTGCGGCATACTTGTTTGGGTGGACTTGATGTGATCATTGATGATGTCCCCTTGATGATGGATGGTGTGGATGCCTCGATGATCCCTTTGATTGGTTAGGATGATTACTGGATTCACGACTTTATGCTGGAGAGGGCCGCAGGTCCAGATCTGATCGTTGATTCTTCGATCGGGGTTGCTGGGACCATTCTTGATGGTTCAGATGCATTTTTCGATGGTCAGATTGGTCAGGGTGCCACGATGTGTGGTGTGATCTTTTCTGATAGCCCTTTTGATGGAGAGTGTCGTCCTTCTCCTGATCATCGGTCCTTTGCGCACTCTGTTCATGAGGTAGGCGAGTCTTCTCATGCGGTTGAGGTCGTGACAGTTTCAGACAGTGATGCGACTATATCAGACATAGCCGTTACTGGGGGTAGGTCAGGGGCTGTTGAGGCTGCAGAGGTTCCAGCTTTTCCTTCTCCTTCACCCATTGATCTTCTGATCCTCGATGAGCTGTCATTGATTTCTGGGCCTTTTGTTCTGGAGGGGGTACCCGTGAGGACTTGTCAGCTGCTTCCTCGTCCTTCTTGCTCGCCACGACTGCTTGCTTGGCTTGACAGCTTGTCAGCTTATGAGATTCGAGATTTGGAGTCCTATGGCTTTAGCAGTCTGATCCATATGGCTAGAGTTGACATTGACTGGAGGATGCTCAGAGCTGCACTGATTGACTGGGTCCCTTCGTTGAACTTGTTCGTGTTCAACGACATGGAGATGAGACCCTCTTTGGAGGAGCTTGCACGCTTGACAGGCCTTCCTTGGGATTATACTCAGCATTTTTTGTCGAAGACATTACCGAAGACTGCCACACCGCACAACTGGTTCGGGATCCCCTATCTTGTTCGGCCTGCAGCTGCCGACCAGGATGCTGTAGTGTTTTCCTTGGACTTACTGTACGATCTTTTTTCGGGTCCTTGGAGTGTGGCCGGATCTATTCTTGCTCGGAACGAATTGATGTTCTGCTTGATAGCTGAGGTGCTATTCTCGGGATGGCGCAGGTCCCAGACTCCTTTGCTTTTTGAGGTGATAAGCCGAGCTACCCGACGGCAGGGGATCATTTCTCTTGTCTTGGCTGAGCTGTTTAATGGGCTGACTGACTGTGCCTTGGGCCGCACTCGGGTCCTTCGAGGCTGCTGTGCCTTTCTTCAGGTATCTTTTCTGCACCTTTCCCTTCTTGCTTTTTAGGAATTGCTTTGCTCTAGCTGAACTTCTTTTCCTTCTTGTGATCAGGTCTGGCTATGGGAGCGCCTTTCGCTGACTGTTCCTGTACCATTTCCTGACACCCGTCGCCCAGACCTTATGCGACACATCATAGAATTTCTTCCTCATACGGCTAGGATGAGTGAGCCCTTGTATCGCAGGATGTTCGCTGATCTTCGTGAATGGAATGTTCATTGGGAGTCATCTTGGCTTTCACTTCCTGCAGTGCTTTGCGATGCGCACCGCCTTCCTCTGATGCTGGTAGGTTTTCGATCTTACTTTTCTTATCATCCTATCCGGTTCCTGCGACAGTTTGGGTATGAGCAGGATGTTCCTCTTTTTGCTTTTACGGGTATCGGGCGTCGAGCACTTCCATCCAGAACCTCTGACTTTAGGACTCGGGTCGATGGATCCTGGGCGAGTCACTTGACTGCCGATTTGCTTGGTTTTGAGCTGCGGGCTTTTCCGATGGCGACCGCCCCATATCAGTACTGGGTTGCTGAGCAGTCTTTGTATCGACGTATCCCTTGCTGGCACTAGACTGTTGATGAGGATGAGCAGGATATTCTTGGAGATGCCGGCTCTTCATCTGGTTCATATGAACCCTTTGAGGAGCGCCCATTCATCGATCCTGGTTTCCTTTTGGCCACTCATGGCCATTTGCTGTTTGAGTTTTCTGCACTTCGGTATCATTGTGAGATGATGTCGAGGAGATTGGCTACTGATCAGAGGTTGTCTGATGAGGAGACAGCGATCCGTACCCTTGAGCGCGATGAGGCGCATTACCTGCGTATGGAGGTGAGCAGGTTGAGAGCAATGCTACTTCATTATGAGTCAGAGGACTTACCTGATGTGCCCGAGGAGGAGAGTAGAGATTGATTATATTGGCCACCTACACATTCCTTTTTGCATATATGATTGATGATGATGCATTTTTTTGTATTTTTTTTTTTTTGAAAAAGATGACATGATATATGTAAAAGAAATATGATGCTTTTAATGAAAAAGACGAAAACTTTTTTGAGAATCTATTGTGCCATGAGTTGTCTTGTGAGTGTGTCTGAATTTTATGTCGGGATATAGGAATCAGAACTGAGGCTCGGCCAATGCTTTGACTAATGTCTCGAGGTTTAACTTGTGTGATCCTTTGGTTCCCTAGAGGTGTAGGCAATGGAAACTGTTGCTTCCTGAGATTGTCAGAATTTGTAGAGCTCTTCGTTCCTGACTGCATTTCTTTTTGTTCTTGAACTGTGACTGCTTGAACCGATCTGGACTGTCTGATTTCTTGGTACCTGCAGTTTTCATTTTTTTTTCTTTTTCCATTTGAGCCATTTTTGCCTGCAGCCCTCTTTCGAGTTTTCATCACAGCCGGCCTTTTCCCGTCATTTTTGCCCGTGGCGCCCTTTCGGGTTTTCACCACGTCCTGGGTGTTTGATCTTGCCTGCCCCTTGGCAGCTATGCTGTTTTTACCCTCGGCGCCGTTTCGAGTTTTCACCAAGTCCGCTGTATGCCCACTGTTTTTACTCGGAGCGCCCTTTCGAGTTTTCACTCCGCCCTCTTTGTTTAGGCACACATTTTCTTTTTCTTTTTTCTTTTTTCTAGATCTTTGGATAACTGCGGCGGCTAGAGGTCGTGAATCCGTCGTTGCCAGCCGATGGCAGTCTTTTAGCCTTTATCTTAAGTTACGATGATAGAGCTGTCGGTCTTAGCTACCGACCTTTCTGAGATGGGTGGATGGATGACTGTGTTTCTTCTTGGGTTGATTCTTCTCGGGTGCCTTGTTTTGGCTTTCCATTTTCTTTCTCTTTTCTTTTTTTTTTCTTTTTTTTTCTTTTTCTCTTCTCTTTTTTTGTTGAATTCCCTTATTTGAAACACTTGTTGGTGGATGGAAACGATTTCTCAGAGGTTTTAGCTTCGACCTCTTGACTTCAGTTCTATTAAAGTAACTCTTGATAAAGTCAGAATGACTTACCCGTGAAAGATCTTCACTTTGTCGGCGTTGATTGGCTCAGGAAGATCTACCCCTCTCATGCTGGTGAGTCTGAGGGCGCCTCCGGGAAGTACTTCTCTGATGATCAGCGGTCCGTCCCATGAGGGTTTGAACTTTCGTTTGGGATCCGGAAGGTGCGACGGTAGAATCTTCTTCATGACCATGTCGCCTACCTTGAAGCTTCTTTTTCGGACTCTCTTATTATAAACCCGAGCGATCCTTTTCTGATAACACTGAGAATGACTTAGGGCACGCATGCGCTTTTCATCTGCTAGCTGTAACTGATCGAATCTGGCCCGTTGCCATTCTCCTTCTTCAACTCCGCTTTCTAGTAACACCCGTAGCGATGGTATTTCCATCTCGACTGGCAGAATTGCTTCCATTCCATAAGTAAGCTCGAAAGGAGTAACGTCCGTAGCAGACCGTACAGACGTTCGATAAGCCCAAAGTGCATATGGGAGCATATCTAACCAATCTCGATAGGTCACGACCATCTTCTCGAGTATCCTGACGATTGTCTTGTTTGCGGCTTCTACCCCACCATTCATCTGAGGACGGTAGGGGCTTGATCGATGACGTTGAATCTTGAATTTGCTGAGGAAGTCATCCATCTTCTTGTTGACGAACGGGGTCCCATTATCTGTGATGATAGCATTGGGGATTCTATACCGGCATATGATGTTGTTCTTCATGAATTTGATCACCTGAGATGCTACAATCGTGGTGTAGGGGGCTGCTTCTACCCACTTAGTGAAATAGTCGATTGCCACAAGTATGTACTCATGACCGTTTGATGCTTTGGGACTAATCTTGCCGAGATGTCGAGTCCCCACATAGAGAAGGGCCATGGGGTGGTCAGGTTGTATAATTCTGATGAGGGTGCATGGATTTGATTCGCATGCTCCTGACACTTGAAGCATTTTCTGACGTGCTGGCAGCAATCTGTCTCCATGGTGAGCCAATAGTAGCCGAGTCGTAGAATCTTCTTTGCCATCATGTGCCCGTTCATGTGTGGGCCACAGATTCCTTCGTGTATTTCTTTCATGATTTTTACAGCTTCTGTTTCATCGACACAATGAAGGAGGATGTGATTATAGGATCGCTTGTAAGGAACTTCGCCACTGATGGTGAACTGGCTAGCCAAATGCTGGATGGTTCGGCGATCTGTTGCTGTTGTTGACTCTGGAAACTCCTGGGTTTCGAGATATTGCTTGATGTCGGCATACCAGGGTTTGTCAGGGACAGCTTCGGCTTCTTCTATTTGCAGGGAGAAAGCAGGTTCATCTTGAGTTTCGACTGTGAGCTCCCATTCTGAAGCTTCTTTCGGGATCTCGAGCATTGATGTGAGTGTAGCGAGAGCATCTGCAAACTGATTCTTGGCTCTGGGCATGTATGAGAAGGTAATTTCTTTGAATTCTTCGATCAGATTGTCAAGATACACATTATATGGTATCAACTTCTCGTCCTTGGTTTTCCATTCGCCATTGGTCTAATTGATGATAAGCTATGAGTCTCCAAATACTCGTAGCTTCTTGACGCCCAAGATTATGGCTTCCCTTAAGCCAGCGATGCATGCTTCGTACTCTGCTATGTTGTTGGTGCACTCGAATGCTATGCGCCTTGAGATAGGAATAGGGACATCATCTAGAGAGTAGAGGATCGCTCCAATACCACTCCCTTTAGAATTTGCTGCGCCGTCGAAGAATAACGTCCACTCATCTTTTTTCTTCTTTTCTTCGCCTTCGATAAGTAAGAGATCTTCATCAGGGAAGAATGTCTTGAGCGGTTGATAATCCAGGAGGGAGTGGGCGGCAAGATGATCGGCGAGGGCCTACCCCTTGATTGCCTTCTGAGTGACATAGGTGATGTCGAACTCAGACAGGAGTACCTGCCATTTAGCTATCCTTCCAGTGAGTGCTGGTTTCTCGAACAGGTATTTGAGCGGGATCCATGTGAGTGAGGAGGAGAATAGGGAATGCAATCATGTATTAACGGAGTCGCTGAGTTGCCCAGACTAGGGCGAGGCAGGTCTTCTCGATCGGGGAATACCTGGTCTTGTAGTCGGTGAACTTTCGGCTCAAATAATATATTGCTTGTTCCTTCTTCCCAGTCTCGTCGTGCTGGCCGAGAACACAGCCGATGGCTTCTGCTGCTACCGAGATGTATAACAATAATGGATGTCCAGGAGTGGGTGGCACTAGAACTGGAGGATTCATGAGATATTTCTTGATGCGGTCGAAGGCGACTTGGCAATCATCATTCCATTCTTTTGGAACGTTCTTCCGTAGGAGCTTGAAAATGGGTTCACAAATAGGTGTGAGCTGTGCGATGAAGTGACTGATGTATTGAATTCTGCCGAAGAAGCTCCGAATTTCTTTCTCTGTTCTAGGAGGGGGCATCTCAATGATTGCTCTGGTTTTGGTCTCGTCGACCCTGATGCCATCCTCGCTCACCATAAAGCCGAGGAGCTTATCTTCCATTGCACGGAAGATACATTTCTGAGGGTTGAGGCGGAGCTTATACTTTTCTAATCTGTTGAATAACTTCTTCAGATCTTCAAAGTGTCCTTCGACTGTGCGAGATTTGACGATCATATCGTCCACATATACTTCAAGCTCTTTGTTCATCATGTCGTGGAATAGTGCTGTCATTGCTCGCTGATATGTTGCTCCTGCATTCTTCAGACCAAACGGCATTACCCTGTAGCAGAAAGTTCCCCAGGGAGTGATAAGCGATGTCTTCTCACGATCTTCGATGGCCATCTTGATTTGCTTGTAACCTGAGAAACCGCCCATGAATGAGAAGACCTTGTACCCAGCAGTGTTGTCGACCATAGTGTCGATATGTGGCAAATGGAAATCGTCTTTAGGATTGGCTTTGTTGAGATCTCGAAAGTCGATACACATTCGAACCTTGCCATCCTTCTTTGGTACTGGTACGATGTTGGCGAGCCATTCAGGATAGTTGGAGACTACCAAGAATCCCGTATTGTACTGCTTGATGACTTCATCTCGGACTTTCAGAGCCCATTCTGGCTTCATTCTTCGAAGTTTCTGTTTCACTGGCTTCATATCTGCCTTTGTTGACAAATGGTGTACAACGAGCTCTTCATCGAGCGCCGGCATGTCTTCATATGAGAACGCGAAGTTAGACAGTCTTGGAGCTAGGAACTCTATCATTCTCTGCTTCATCTCCGGTGGCAACAATTTCCCAATGCGTAGTTCTCTAGGGATCTCAGGTGTCCCCAAGTTTACTATCTCGAAATCATCGGCTACAACATTGGCTTTGGATTCAAACTTTTTGAGGAGATCCTCTAGTTCAAGAGCCGGATCATCATCTTCCTCATCCCGAGCTTCGTCCAGACCCATGAGCTCGAAGTCTAATTCGACGTCAAAATCATGTGATTCGACTTCAAACTCATGCGACTCTTTAGACGGACTTGGCACACTATTGAATGCAGGAAAAGAAATGTTTTTTGGTTTTTAAGAATTTTCTGAAATGGAAATGCATGATGTTTTTGGCTTTTGAAAGTTTTCGATTTTTTTGGATTTTTGAAATTCACGGGACTTTGAACAAGCGGGCATTGCAGACCATGATTGATCTCAGCTTGTTCCAAAGTTCCGATCGCTGCTTAAACATGCGTTTTTTTTTTTGAAGCCAGAGCCCTCAGATGGCTCTTTGGCTGATTCAAAAGTTAGGGAAACGGATGACCATTCAAGACCCCACACTTCCTCCCCTGAAGAGGTGGGGGTTGATGACTTGGGCGAAGAATCACAGTCTGGCCCAATAACCATGATTTCTCGCTGGTTGGGCTCGAGATCTGAGTCGTACTCAGTCTCTCCCGGATCACTTACCTCGCATTGCAGTTCGTCGGTTCCACAATGAGACATATGTTTGGGATTTGGACATCGGACCAATCCAGGGCTGGCCATTTCCCTTTCTTGGTCCAATGGATGGGCTGCTTCTGCCCCTGGCTGATGATTGATGATGTTGATTTTGCAGAGATGGGCGAGTCGTGCCCCTTGCTGATTGATGTTGAGATGGGCAAGTTGTGCCCCTGGTTGATTGGAGTTGAAGTACGTAGGTTGTGCCCTTGGTTGGGAGCAGGTATCAGAGTAACCTGGTCCTGAAGCTGTTGTATTTGACTTTTTCTTCATCTTCATCCTCTCCTTCTACTTCTGGAGGCTTAGATGGTTCGAGAATCTGATCCCATCAAATGAGGGGCCACGTGGCCCAAGCTAGGCTCATCGGGAGGCCTTTGTGTAGTGCAGTTGGTTGATTCCCTCCTGAATTTTTGGAAGGTTCTCCTGGCTTGACGAATTGGATGGGTGAGCACCGAAATTTCTTCCTTGTTTTGTCCATGAAGATTGCCCTGTATCCGAGTCCCCATTTGCGTTGGTTATATACCAGCGGTATCTTTCTGGACTTGAAATGATTCTTCATTCGGTATTTGAGGCTCAGACGTTCTGCTGGTGAAAAGACACGGTCCACCCTTATCGGTTCCAGATTGGCGATAAGAGTTCACAGTCTCGAATTCGAAACTATGAAACGGGACGTCTTCTTCAGAGTGCTGGATATCGATGACTGGGATGTCTGGTTTAGTGGCAGCAGCATTGGAAGGAATGATGAGCTCCTTCTCTGCATGGATAGAGATCACTTGATTTCCACAGATGTATTTCACTCGTTGATGCAGGGTTGATGGCACAGCCCCCACCTTATGCAGCCAAGGTCGTCCGAGCAACATGTTGAAAGAGGCTGATATATCCAGGATTTGGAATGTGATCGTGGAGATTTTCGGACCTATCTGTACCTCTATGTCGACATCCCCTTCCACTGATCGGCGGGTGTTGTCGAATGCTCTGACGCATATGGTGCTGGGTCGAAATGAAGAATGACTGATTTCCAGACGTTCTGCAGTCTTGAGTGGGCAAACGTTTAAGCTTGAGCCATTATCGATAAGGACCAGCGGGACACAGAGGTCTTTGTATCGTAAGGCTATGTTGAGGGATCGCCCATGATCGCATCCTTCTGGTGGCAACTCATTATCGGTGAAGGTGATGGCGTGTGGAGCCAGGAGTTGTCCAATCATCAATGCTATCATCTCTGGTGCCATATCGGAGGAGACGTGAGCATCGCTCAAAGTTTTGGCAAACATTTTTCGGTGTATGTGCAGAGTAGCTCCCATATTGAGATTTGAGCAGGGATTGACTTGAGCTGAGTCGCCACATCGTATGCGGCTTCATTTTTGTTGCCGAGGCCTGAGAGAGCGCCTTTGGGATCTCCTCTGTTCTGATTATCTCTTCGGATGCAACGCCCATTGGGATTTATGTTTCCCACCTCCGCGCATTCTGGATAGTGCCATGGGACCTCTTTATAATTTTCCTCACTTTTACCTTCTAGGACCACTGGTTCTTGCAACGGTGCTGTTGTGGGTACCAGATCTTCCTCGTACGGAGCTTTTGCCTTGAGGACTACATTATTGTCTGTACTGAAGGGAAAATATCGAGGCTTGTCTTCATAGATCACATAAGGTCACGGTCCTGGCTTCACCGTTCCTGAAGCAGGAGTCTCCCATGAAATGAATACTGGTCCTCTTGATATGGCAAGGGGTTTCTCTGATCGTCCCAGCTGTCGTAGTGTGATTGACACACCTCCGGGATTTGCCCCTTGCAATATGACTGGCTCAACTGGAGGAGCTCCTTCCAAGACAATGGGCTTTTGCTGCTGATGAGTATGGTTTCTCTATTGCGAATTGTATTGTTCCTGTGCCGAAATTGCCCCTTGCAAGATGACAGGTTCGTATATGGGCTCGATGTATGATTGTGCTCCTTCCAGAATGACTGGTTCCCAACATGAAGGGCTGTAAGATGCCCATTGAACAACTGGCACATCATATGGAAGTGTTCCTTCGAGTACTACTGGCTCGGAGACTGAAGGAGGAAAGGGACTTGCCCCTTGCATGATCGGAGGAGGATTTGTTGGCCCATAAGTGTAGGCATGAATGGACTGGATAGGGGAGAAGAAGCGATCGAGGCGCTCTTCTTCTTTTATGCTGTTGACGGTCGGGGCTACGAGATGAACTGGGATCCGTCGGATGTTGAGGCAGAGGATTCTGAAGAATGTTGGTGGAAGCTGCTGCAGGAGTTCCAGGGACTGAGATGACGATTTTTCGGTCGTCGATCAGATCTTGTATGGCATTCTTCAAAGTAAAGCATCGATCAGTGGTGTGTCCACGTCCTTGATAGTAGGCACAATACTCATTTTCTCGGTAGTTTGGAGGTAGGGGATTTGGAGGAGGCCTGGGTGTCATCAGAGTGAGTAACTGCTTTTGTACCAGCATAGTCATGACTTGACTAAGTGGCTGAGTGAGTGGAGTGAACTTCCTGAGCTCCCTGTAATTTTGCCTATTCTGGTATGAGTATTGGCCGTTCCCTCTGAACTGCTGCTGCTGCCGAGGTGGTTGTGGCTGTGGTTGCGGATTTGGTCGTGGTTAATACCTCTGAGGTTGGTGCTAAACCTGATTCTGCTGATGCTGTTGATGTCCCTGTGGGGGAGCATATTGATTACCCTGAGCAATGGTGTTGATGTTGTTTACCTCTGTCAGGCGGGGAGGAGAACCGCTGCGGTTTCCGTTCCCATATCCGATGGGTCTTCCCTCCACTCTGTTCCTCTTGACTAGAGTGGCTTGATGAGGCCATAGGGAGATTGTCCCGGCACGGATTCCTGCTTCAACTTGCTCTCCAGCACGGATCAACTGTGAGAAATTTGCATATGGGTGCGAAATGAGATATCCAGATATGCCCGGATATGTTGAATGAACAATCATGGAGATTTGTTCTTCGTCGTCGATAGGTGTCCGCATTCTGGCTGCCATAGCTCGCCAACGTCCCACATAAGCTGATAGTGTTTCATCACTCCTTTGTCTGAGAGCCGCAAGGTCAGCTCTCCTGGGTGCCATGTTGAGATTGTATGCGAATCTGTCGACGAAAGCTTAGGAAAGTTGTTCCCACGTCCTAATGCGGTGGCAGTCCAATGAGGTGTACCAATCTAGGGCATCGCCCTTCGAAGATTTTTGGAACAAACGAATGAGGGCCCCTTCATTTCCTGAGATTGCACTCAACTCTCCACAGAAGGCCTTGAGATGTGCCATGGGACAACCACTGCCATCGTATCTTTTGAATTTTGGTATCTCAAAGCTTTGAGGCACTTAAGCATCTGGGAAAGGACACAAGTCTCTAAACTTGGTTGAAGGTAGATCGATTCCTTGTTGTCGCTGAAGCTGATTTTGTAAGATCTGGAACTGTTCCTGCAACTCGTCCAGTCCTGAATGATCTGTTCGAGCGACTGGTGCCTCTTGGAGTAAGGCACGTTCTTCTTCCGCATAGTGGTCGATGTCTTCGACTCTATGGGCTTGCTGAAAACCAACCGCGGGTTGCTGAAATTGACTTGATGATTGAACTGGATTCTGATGAACTTGTGCTTAAAAGGACTGCAATTGAACTGGAGACTGTACTGAAGGTTGAACTGGAACTTGTTGGAAATTAACTGGAGATTGCTGAATTGAAGATTGTTGGAAATTAACTGGAGTTTGCTGAATTGAAGATTGCTGGAAATTAACTGGAATCCCATCGGCGGGGATGTGTTGGAATTGAAAAGTGCTCTTATTTGTAGGAGGCTGAGATGCTGGGAAGTGACCCCCTTGTTGGGTATTCGCCACTGTCCGCTGATTGATGTGGGCTTGACATTGACCCCCCATTGTGGGCATTCGCCAGTGTTGTCCCTGTTGCTGGAAATTGAATTGAAATCCCATCGGCGGGGATGTGCTGAAATTGAAAAGGGGTCCTATCGGCGGGGATATGCTGAGATCTACTGAGACTGTTGTTTGCAAGATTGACTGAAAGCTGACTGTAAGTTCCTGCGACAGGAGTGCTCTGAGGCGGCCTTGTCGTCGAGGGAAGGTACTGAGGAGGATGCCCCATAGCGAAGGGCTGAGATGGGTGCTGTCGGTAGTCTTGGGCAGACTCCGATGGTTGTGCTTGATTTGAACTGGAGGCCGGAGGGACCTAGCATAGCTGCTGAGATTGTTGAACTGGGCCAACCTGATTATTGGCTGCTACGGTGGCTTGTGCTTGCATGAATTGCAAGAGCATTTCTTGCATTACTCTCATTTCTTGTGCCAATTCTTGCATGATTGGCGTATTCTCAATTGGCTGTTGCACTGAGGTTGTGCTTTGGTCATTTCAAGAGCGGGGAAGAGGTGAGTTTCCTCTTCGTGGTCAGACATGGCTTGCTGAGCCCGAGTGCGGATTATGTTGCGGAAGGAAAGTTGTTTCCGAACACGTTGAGCCCGAGGAGGCGCAATGGTGAGGACTATACTCTACTCTTTTTTGGGTTTTGGGATTTTCTATTTTTTTTTGTTTTGGGTAGAATGCTATGCAGATGAGATTGTATGAGGACTAATGACTTTCAAGTTTAGGAATGATTCTGTTTTTCAAGTCGGATCACGACTAGTGGGATTAGCTTCATCCACAGCGGACTCGCCATTCTGTGGACCCTTGCTGTTTCGTGCTCCCGACGACGTTCTCCCTTTCCTTTCGGAAAAGGAAGAAGAGGTGCGTGCGTGCGAATCGCCGTTTGTGCCACTGGCTTGCCTCGTTCTCGAGGGCTTTGTTTGGTTGTTGTGTTAAGCTGGATGCGTTTGAATCAGTTTATATAAGACCAGAGTCGCCACTAGCCAGTTACTTCGAATCTACAGTCGGCTAGACCCCGTAGAAACGTTAGAGAAGGGAATCTGAAGATTTCATTTTCTAAAATGACTCCTTTTGATTTGCGGCCAGAGATTCGAGGTAAGGGATCACGGTTACCGGGTGGGAAGAGGTTAAGCACCCCACACACTGCTCGTACCGAAGTATGGTCTCTACTTCACAGAATCGAACTAACACTTGAAAGTCTGTTTTAATCCTCGTACATTCTCATGGATGACATGATGCATGAATGCAGGTCTGAACAATAAGAGTTTCTGATGGGCAGGTTTCCATTAACAGGCAAGCCCAGAGCATATGCTCGAACTGACAGGTGCTTTATGCGAGATGCATGCTGTGTGTTTGAATAATCAAAGTGCTCGTAGTGACTAATGTATGAATGCAGGTCTGAACAGTAAGAGTTTCTGATGGGCAGGTTTCCATTAACAGGCAAGCTCAGAGCATACGCTCGAACTGACAGGTGCTTTATGCGAGATGCATGTTGTGTGCTTGAATGTTCAAAGTGCTTGTAGTGAAGCAGGGGGCTTGGAAGAAAAGTAAATGTTGCACTTATGCTAGATGCAAATGAGATGATGTTAGTAAAAGAGTAGCTGGATGGACGGAGGTGTCGCAAGGATTGGCTTCGAGTGACTGGATTAAGACTTGGATGGCTTGGGAAACTTGGACCAGTGGTCAGGCTGGGCTGGACCAAGGCTAGGCTCTCCTCACTCGGGCTCTCCTTGGTGGAAAGATGGGCAAAAGGGGGATGGAGGGAAACTCGGAACGAACGGGTCGCTCTGGACTGGATGGGGTTGTTGAAATGAGAAGGGGATGGGGGTATTTATAGCAGCGGGCAGTGGCAGTTCCCGTAAATATGTTTGAGTGGCACCCAGGGGACCGCCCGTATGGACGCTCTCGGGATCCCGCGAGCAGTACAGACATGTCTCGGGGTTGCTGCTTGGGACTCAGTGAGTTGACTTGGTGGGTTAACTCAGCGGGTTGACTCGGTGATTTGACTTAGTGTTTTGACTCGGCGGGTTGACTCAGTGATTTGACTCAGCGGGTTGACTCAGTGAGTTTGGCTTTTTTAGGATTTTTTGACTGGTTTTTCTTATGGGGGGGTTTTTCAAGCTGATGTTTAGGGGTGAGTTGGGCTATGGATTGGAGCTTACAAGGGTGAGTTTGGCTGAGTTTGGACATGGGATTTGGGGGTATGGTCCTCCATTCATCCAGCTATCTCTACCAACAGTGTAACCGAAGGTGGGGTGTCTACAGGATCATCTATCACGTGGGGGCTCACCTTCAATGTCAACTATCCATCATGTTGATCCCAGCTTCAATGTCCACCGTCCGGCATGTGGGGCCCACTTTCGATATAGATCGTCCATCATGTCTGTGTTACCTTCAATGTGGCCACCGTAAATGTAGACCATATATTACCTGCGGCACGGGCACGGATTTCCCGTGAAAGCCTTGCGCAGGAAGTTCCTACGCTGGAAAGCAAGGTGGGGCCCAAGTGATTTTTTTTTTTTTATAAATCCACCCCGTCCATCCGTTTTGGGAGCTCATTTTAGAACATGAGAATAAAAATGAACCGGATCTAAGACTCAAGTGGGCCGAAAACATGAGGATTGAACGTCCACAGTTGAAATATTTGTGGAGCCACAGGAGTTTCAAATCAGGATAATATTTGTGTTTCCAGTTCATCCCAGTATTAGTGACGTTATGAACGGTATGGATGTCATATAAACATCACTGTGGACCCCAGGGAGGTTTCAACGGTAGTAATTTACCTACCCACCTTTTCCTTTAGTAATTTACCCCTGCGACACACCTACGATGTGGACTGTCTGTCATGGCCCACCTATGAGATCCACTGTTCATCTTGTGGGGCTTACCTTGATATTGATTGTCCATATCTCGTAGTGCTCACCTTTTTTATACTCTGGCTGTGCATGACACTTGATACACAGGCACTTAGAAATGACACACATGGCATTATACTAAAACAAAGTAAAAGGAATAAAAGTTTTTTATTTTTGTAAACGTGTCACTATTATTTGATAAATTGAAAAATAAGCTCTTAAAATTAAATTAAATGTTAAATTGTAATTTTAAAATATTTTAAAAATTATTTAGTCAAAAGTGAAAAGAAATTTAGTGCACCTTAAAAATAAAAACAGCCATACTTTCCGTGAAAATTAATTTAAGTCTTCCATAAAATGGGAGTGCTTTAGTGTAATTGCCACGACTGTAAGCTACGGTGATTCTAGGCAATCATGGTGCCCACATGATGGATTCATGACATCCAATCTGTCCACCAGATGTGCAAATGTATGTTACCTCTAATATCTAAAATTTGGAATAATCCAAGCTTCAGATAGGCCACACCTTAGGGAACAAGTCGAGAGAAAATGCCCCCTTAATTTACTCGGGGCCCACAATATTGTTTATATCAAATCTAGGCCAGTCAAACCTTTCGTTTATTATAGATGGATGAAGGGTCAAACAAAAAACCATTTTGGTTTGTAACTCAACCGGGCCTCCTCGGTGCAAATTAAGAGTGAACCTTAGTGTAAATCAAGGGCGAACCTCAGTGTAAATTAAGGGTGGGTGTTCCCTCCCAACTTGTTCCATGTGTAGTGGCTCATGTGCTTTGGACTGATATGATTTTTGAGACATAGGAGTGACATGAGGCCATCTTATGGACGGGTTGGATTTGCTACGTACATCACAGGGACCCCACATATGCTCGATGTGCATCACTAGGGCCTAATATCAATCTCATGCCATTGGAGTGCACACCTTCCGTAAAAGGGCGTGTGCAATAAAAATACCAGTATGACCTACTTGGTAGCTGTTTTGGTAGAGAAAAAATTATAAAAAAGTCCTATAAAAAGTAAGTTTTGAAAACTGAGTTTCAAAAATATCCTTTTATATTCAAAGGTTGTTTAGATGACATCGCATGTGATATCTATTTTTCTTATAATATTATTTAGATGTCATTGTTGAGAAAAACAATTTTATGAAATAATGCATTATTATATAAATTACTATTACAACATCACATCTCATCTCCTCCTGAACTTGTCTCGAAAATAACAACTAAATTAGACCCCACTTCATGAATAATCGAAATCTACGATTGGAGCTCTATTTTAATCAATGTGGACTGTTCATTTGCCTGGCTATTGATCGGATAGCTAAAATAATCCAATTAAGAAAGATGAGCAACTAAAGTTGGGGCCCACATTCGATGTGGACCATCCATCATGTGGGCCCATTTTCGATGTGAACCGTCCATCACGTGGGCCATTCATCTTGTGGAGCCCATCTTTAATGCGGACCATCCATTGTGTGGGACCCACCTTCAATGTGGACCATCCATCCATTGTGTGGGGTCCACCTCTGAAGTGCATCATCTAGCATGCGGACCATCTTTGATGTGGGCAATCAATCATGTAAGGCCCAACTTAGATGTTGGCCATCAATCATGTGGGCTGTCGATGTGGATGTAGGCCATCAATCATCTAACGTAATGCATTATTACATAAATTACTTTTACAACATCATATCTCATCTTTTCTTATTATCTTTCATCTTGAAAATAACAACCAAATTAGACTTCACTTCATGGATAATCAAAATCTACTATCGAAGCTCTATTTTAATCAAAGTGGACCGTTTGTTTTTTTGGCTATTGATCGGATGGCTAAAATCAACCAGTCAAGACAAATGGATAACCAAAGTTGGGGCCTACATTCAATCTGGACTATCCGTCATGTGGACCATCCATCACGTGGGTAATTCATCTTGCGGGAGCCACTGTTGATGTCCACCGTCCATCACGTGGAGCCCATTTTGATGCGAACCATCCATCGTGCGGGACCCACTTAAGCTCCACCTTCAATTTGGATCGTCCATCCATTGTATGGGGCCTACCTTTGAATTGCAACATCTAGCATGGGGCCCATCTTTGATGTGGGCCATCAATCATGTGGGACCGTGGATGTGAATCGTCCATTAAGTGTGTCCAACCTTTGATGTGGACGGCCCATCATGTGAGGCCCAACTTTGATGTAGGTCATCCATCATGTGGAGCTTACCTTGATGTCAAGTGTAATTCAATGGTGAACCTTGGTGTAAATTAAGGGTGGGTGTTCCCTCCCAACTTGTTCCATGTATAGTGGCCCATGTGCTTTGGACTGATATGATTTTTGAGACTTAGGGGTGTGTAACGCTCTAAAAATTTCAATCCTCAAGCTTTAAAAGTACTCGAGTGCCTCTAGAATTTTTTTTGTTTTAATTCTCAAATGAGAATGCATATGCCTGATTTAAAACTAATAATTTAGAAGATTTGTATATGAAACCCTAGTTTGAATGATCCAATTTAATCGAAATCTCGTAAGACATTTAGACACATCAATGTAACCATACATCCTTTGTTAGATATTATGGATAGCTACAGATTCCTTTCTAATCGTCAAATCCTACATCTGATCTATTAATTTACGAACCTCGAACTATGATTTACTAGAATCATAATTGATTTACATGTAGAACCGATTCTCAGTGCAGACCCACCTTAGACTACCTTGATCAACGAATCAGATGTTGATCATCTTAAGTATCAGAGTCGATTTGACCTAATGGACGACCTAATCTCCATTCGAACCCAACTGGCAACCTAATCCGATTCATAATGCCTAAAACTCTAAATAAATTCGCGTTACCATTATAATCCAATAGTTGTTAGTGTACGCTACGACCTAGTAAAAGGATTCACCAAACTTTGTTCTCTAAATCATCCCATTGGTGTCTCGAAACCTTGGAACAGCTATGAACCATTCGTTAGTGGGTCGTTGATCATGAATCTACACGAAATCGATCGTCTTACTGGACTTGACATTTCCCCTGCATCAGATGTCCAACACCCTATCCTAAACCGCACAACATAGATCATGACCAGAGAGGGTGAGTTGTACGACTCACCTCAACCTTGGACCATTTGGAACTATAAATACCAAGCCCATTTAAGAATTCCATTTGAAATGGAATTTGGAGGTTTTGCTTGGGTTTTCCTCTAGGGTTTACTCTGTCACCATTCCTTTTACCGATCGTAAGCGGGCCGTGCCTTAAGGTAAGATACCTCTTCTATTATAGAAATTAGGAAGTTTCATTACGGATTCTCATTTCTAATTAGGGTTTTTGTAGAATTTAAGTGTTCTAGTTGGATTTTCTTCAAATTCTTGAGGAATACTCATTCTTAGCTCGTGGATTCATCAATCAGGTGACGACTGTTCTTTTAAGTTGGCTATTATCAGCCCATGAGGGTTCCAGATGGTGAAAATTGGATTTTTCTTGAATTCCATTCAAAGTTGAGTGCCGAATGATTTATGCTTATAATTGATGTTCTGTATGTATTGATTAATTACATGCTTATTTCGATGTGTGGAGTGATTGCCCATTTGAATCGATTTTATGAAAATATGGGATTTGATGTGTTGTGCATATCAAGTGTCTGATGAAATTCCCTTAGTGAACATAAGTTCACATATGCTTGAATAAGTGGATTACCATCTACCAAGGCTAGTGCCTGATTGTGAATTTGATGAGTTGGCCTGTAATAATACGCTAAGTGTTTGATTTTACGCCTATATATGAAATGAAGTATATCGCATATCAAGTGTTTGGTTTAATGCCTGATTGAGACAATGAATGCTATGATGTTTTATTCCTTTCACAACATGCATAGTATATTATTTAATTGACATGATTGGGATTAATCTTTGAAAATCACAATTTATGGACTGCCTACTTAGGGTTTCGCCGTCACGGATTTGTTTGGTTAACTTGGGAGTAACATGATCGACTGACTCTAGCTACGTTGGTTTGGTTGATGTTTCGCTCGGCCTACCAAATTAGTTAGTTTCAGAGTTAATCATATTTGTTTGATCATTGCTACATATTCTGTAGAATCTCGAATACAACAATTACCATTGTTGTGCAGTCACTCATAATTGTACATATCAAGTCTCATGAGCGAGACATGGAATATGGGTAACTGTGTTTATGCTGTCTTTGGCTGGTGTGGGTGATGAGCCCTCTAATAGCCTTGAGCATTGAATCCTACATACTGAAGCTCATGGGCCAGGCATGGTATATGGATAATTGTGCTTATGCTGTCTTTGACCGATATTGATCCTGATGGTCTTATCGAGAGTCTTGAGCACCGATGCTAGATGACGAGTCTACTATAATTGATCTTGGGTGACGACCCATTACCATGCATATGACATTCTAGGGCATCGAGACCCTTATCATTTAATTCATTATTCAGTTATGTTAGGTGACGAATCTAAATTGGGATTCCAGGAGCCAGGTATAGGACGCCCTGGCCTGGCGGTGGGTCCCGACCTAGTAGAGGGTACCTCGACCTGGCATTGTCCAGTGTTTGGTAAGGCCATTATCCAGTGTCCGGCTTTCCTCGCCGTCCAGTGTTTGGCCGCGTTCCTGTCGGTCGTGTTCCTGTTTATAAGACTCTTGATAAAATTGAAGGTATTCTGGCTTGTCCAATATTGCTGATTGAATACGAAATTAAACAAATATTTGGCAAACATGCATGCATTACATTTTCACGCACATTGGTCCGATGCTGCTGTTGGGGGGTAACCCCATCGTTTATTTCTCCGGAACATAATTGCATATCATAGTTGCATGAATTATTCACCTAAATAGAGACTTGATTGTGAAGTTATGTTATCTACTGATGTTGGGGTGGTAGGTGTGAGAGCCCCACCATTTGTTATGCTTCATTACCTATACTTGATTATGTTGATAACATGTTTAACTTAGGGAATGGTAACATTGAGTATGATTATTCACTTCCACCAGGGGGGGTGTTTTAAAACACCAACCAGTTATTTTGATGCAGGAGTTGCTGCCACTTGATGCATGAGATGCAGGACCTGTTGGCTTACCTATGTCGTGCGTTTCATTTCCTGCCTTGAATTGGACGTCTTGGGTCAATATTCTTAAAGACTTCATTGTACATGTATAAAATTGAGCCACAGCTGAGTGGACTCATTGATTGTGTGGATAATTGTATGTATTTGCACTTTGAATTCAAACTGAATTATACACTGTTTAGCTTAAATATTTATTTATGAGTTGATACCATCAATTTGTGCCATTAAACTATATTTCCGTAAAATACAGTCACCTTAGAAGAGTCGAGAGTCGCGGACTGCCCTGACAGCTGATTTTCGGAGTGTGATAGGGTGACATGAGGTCATCTTATGGACCGGTTGGATTTGCTACGTACATCATAGGGACCCCAGGATTTGCTCGATGTGTGTCACTAGGGTCTAATATCCATCCCATGCCATTAGAGTGCACACCTTCTATTAAAGGGTGCGTATAATTAAAAAACCTTTATGACCTGCTTGGTAGTTGTTCTCGTAGAGAAAAATTTCGTTAAAAAGTTCTATAAAAAGCAAGGTATGCTTGGTAGTTGTTCTCGTAGAGAAAAATATCATTAAAAAGTTCTATAGAAAGCAAGGTTTGAAAACTGAGTTCAAAAAATACTTTTTTAATTCTAAAAATATATTTTATATCCAAACGTTGTGTGGACAATGTCACATATGATATCTATTTTTCTTATAATACTACTTAGATGTCATTATTGAGAAAAACAATTATATGAAATAATGTAATATAATGTATTATTATATAAATTACTCTTAGAGCATCACATCTCATCTCCTCCTGAGCTTGTCTGGAAAATAACAACCAAATTAGACCCCACTTTATGGATAATAAAATCTATGATTGGAGCTCTAATTTAATCAATGTAGACTGATAATTCTCCTAGCCATTGATTGGATGGCTAAAATCATCCAATCAAGACCGATGGGCAACCAAAGTTGGGGCCCCCATTCGATGTGGACCGTCCATCATGTGGGCCCATCTTGGATGTGGGCCATCCATCTTGTGGGGTCCACTATTGATGTCCACCGCCTATGATGTGGAGCCCATCTTTAATGTGGACCATCCATCGCGTGGGACCTGGGTCCCACCTTCAATGTGGATTGTCCATCCATTGTGTGGGGCCTACCTTTGAAGTGCAACATCCAGCATGAGGGTCATCTTTGATATGGGCCATCAATCATGTGGAACCGTGGATGTGGACTGTCCATTAAGTGTGTCCGACCTTTGATGTGGACCGCCCATCATGTGAGGCCCAACTTTGATGTAGGTCATCCATTGTGAGAGGCGCACATTTGATTTAGAATGTCCATTATGTAGGCTCATCTTGACGTGGATCATCTATCACGTGGGGCTCACCTTCAATGTCAACTATCCATCATGTGGATCCCAACTTCAATGTCCACCGTCCAGCATGTGGGGCCCACTTTCGATATAGATCTCCATCATGTGCACCTCACCTTCAACGTGGGCCGTTCATCTTGTTTGGCCCACTGTAAATGTAGACCATATATTGACTGCGGCCCACCTCTGATGTGGACTGTCTGTCATGTGGGGCCCAACTTCGATGTGGACCGTCCATCGTGTGGGGCTCACTGTTGGCGTGGGCAGTCCGTCATGCAAAGCTACCTTTTGATGCAGGCCATCAATCGTGCATGGCCCACCTATGAGATCCGCTGTTCATCATGTGGGGCTTACCTTGATGTTGATTGTCCATCATGTAGTGCTCACCTTTGATACGTGCCATCCATCATGCAGGCCCACCTTTAATGTCCACCGTCCATCATGTGAGCCAACCATACGGGCCTACCTTGATATGGATTGTCCATCATGTGGGCCCACCATTGATGTGGGCCGTATCCATCATGAAGGCTGACATGGAGCCACCTTGGTGTTGACAGTCCATCATGCAGCGCCTACCTTTGATGTGGGTTGTCTGTCAACTTTTAATGTCCACCATCCATCATGTGAGGCCCACCTTGATTTCGACTGTTCATTTAGCGGTAACCTCCTTTGACGTGGGTTGTCTGTCATGTGGGACCCACCTTTAACTTAGGCCATCCGTAATGCAGTGCCAACTATGTGGACCATCCATCATGTGGTGACCATTTTTTATGTCCTTTTAATCCATTATGATGATGTGACACCCCAAAAATCAGCCTGACTTGAAATTCAAGTTGAGGCCCACATGATGATTGGATTAGGCCCCATTTTTGGGTCATCCTAATATCAAAGTGGGGCCCACCTCTTGGACAGACTGGATGACATAAAGATACCATGGTGGACGTAGGTACTTGGTTCCGAAGGCTTCTTGGTGGTTGTGCTTTGTTTGGTATGGTGTGCCTCACCAGATGATTGAATTGGGCATTCTTCCAAGCTAAGTGATCTTAAAGGTGAGGAGAATCTTATGGACGGATGAGATGTCATACACACTCTACATGGGCAAGCAAAAGCTCAATAGTAACATTTTCCTAATTAAAGAAAAGCTCGTCTGATGCTGGGTTGGCCCAAAATTTGCTGTCAGTGGAGTGTGGGCCAGTCTTCTGACAAATAGGCCACATTGGGAGCTATTAAATACTCTGTGTGCGCAAGACACTTGATACACGGGTGCTTAGAAAGGACATATTTTCAGTGAAAACGGTTGGAATTTTGGATAAGTAAATATGTAATTATAAAAATTCAGAATCATAATAATTTGTACAAAGAAAATTAAATCTGAAAAGAAATCTAAGTAAGAGAAATTAGAAGAATTTATTGAACGTGAGGCATGATACAAAATCACTCAGCTTGGAGTTGATTTGTCCTCATTTAGACGGTGCCTATAGTGCTACAAGAATACTGGGCAATCAACCTTCAAAATACCCTCAAATATTGTCTCCTCACACCAGCACACTCGTCATAGGGTTGAAACCAAGAAATATTTGTTGTTTTCCCTTTGTTTCCTAACATTTTCAATACCTTCTTGTAGAAGTAGTTTTAACAATGCTTTCAGTCATATTAGTAGATGTTATTCGAACTGTTCCTTTTTTATCCATGTCCGCATTTCTTATAGAAGTTAATATACTAGCAATAGTATCCCTACCCATGATGAACTATATTATTAGTGCCTCCTAATTTTGATATAATCAAATGTTCTGTTTTATTATTATTATTTATTTATGAATTATTAAAAGTATATGCGTGAAACACAATTAATAGATCCATGATGTACAAAGACCCCTGTTGGTTCGAAATTCAAAAGAAATGGAAAAACAGATGGACGGTGTGGATTAGACACACACACACACACACACACATCACAGTAGGCCCGGAATTTTAACTCATAATAGCGTGGAGAGTTACCACACAACAATCGGCGTCCATGTTACGTCCCAGCAGATTGCAGCAGGAAGTTCCTGCCATCTGAAGCTAGGTGGGGCCCACTGCGATGTTTGTGGGAAATCCACCCGTCCATCCGTTTTGCCCACTCATGTTAAGACATGACTCATGAGCCCAAAAATGTGGTGGATCGAACATTCAAGTGAGCCTGATGACAGGAAAAAGTGGGGAGGGGAATGCCTAGTGTTGAAATATTTCCAGGGTCCACCTTGATGCTTATGTGCCATCCAAATAGTTCGTAAGGACACTTGTAATAGGACTGAAACCACAAAAATATTCACAATGTTTCCACCTCAGGGTTAATCTAATGCAGAGGATTATAGGGTCCACACCAGCAAACGTATAGCTTTCTCACGTCCATGGGTCTGTACATATGGGGTGGGCCATGGTACGGCTATTGATCTGATGAGTAGGGAAGTTGATAGAAGCCGCCTCCAAAATCTTCATCACTGAATGATCTCAACCCTTCGATCAATGGGCCACCAAAATACAATCAAGCAGCCAATTCATATTCAAAGGAAAATAGTAAAATGATCCAAGGGCTAAAATATCTGTCTGGGAGATTTATTTTGGACCATTGAAACATGTCCCCACATGCATGGAAATGTGATGATCATGACCCTATAATTCCTCTCTGATCCATCCATCTGGTTGGCCCATCATTCAGATAGACCATGCCCCACTACCTCCACAATAAAATACTTCCAGCCATTCAATCAGCGGGTTGTGAACGTACAATCACAACCATTGATCCACAATCCATGGGGCCCCAATCAGATGATCGTCTGATGGTTGTAGATTTTGAGATATCTCCATTACACCATGGAGCCCACCAATTGAACAATCTGAATCACCAAAAGGTGGGCCCAAATTCACAGCTTGTTGGGTCAAGCAAACTGCCAGATTGACCATGTGCATTTCCTCCTAACAAAATCCACATCCGTTCATCATATGAGGAGCAGTTTTGAGCATTCTCAAAACCATATCATCATCAATCTTCTTCAGGCAAGTTTGGGTGCCACTGAGAATTGAGTTTTAATGCATTTTTTTATCAAGTGTACCAACTGATGGATTGAACTTAAGATTGTGGCCCACTCGTGATGCGAAGTTTTATAATGGTTCGGATTTTCAAACGCATGGCACATTTGAAAACATGTGTGAGAGACTGTCAATCCCCACCTCGCCAACCTCATGTTTTTGAAAAAAAAAAAAAAAGACAAGGAGCAACAGCTTTCACAACAAATGCCAGTCTTCACAGATTTAATGAGAAATGAAAAATGGGAGGCATCCAAACACACCCTGAGACTCTCTCACCAATTTGGGATGTGGTTTTAAGACTCGTATTGACTCGTTTGGCCCTGAATCGAGTTGCGATTAGCCCGAGTCAGGGGTGACTCATGGTATCAAAAACCAGATTGGGTACCGCCGAATCTGAGTTGACCCGGATGAATCGTATCAGATGCATCCGAGTCTTAAAACCATAATTTGGGGTTGGCTTTTGAATGGTAGATTAGCAAATTTTTTACTATTGGCGGCCCACCAGACACCGGCCTTCCTCTTTTACCTGGGTTCTCAAAAATCACATGAGAGTGACGATTTGATGGTAGCCGAAATGAGGCTCCTTCTGGGAAATTGTATATATATCATGAAACCTATTGAAAACAAAGTC